>OX388323.1:22144277-22744277 GCA_947579605.1 Athripsodes cinereus | reverse complement strand
CACTACATGCATAGTGCAGACATATTGCATAGCGATAGAACCCAGATTCTATCTATATATTATATTACTATGTATGTATGTATGTATGTATGTACATAATTGACCCAGTTCGTTGGATGAATACAATCATAGGAAGCATTATAATAATAGCCTGCCGAGTGCTGATGCAACAAGCTATAATACTTAATGATCTACTGAATTCTCCTGAATGCAACAGAAAACTTTAAACATCGCACGTTACGAACGTACAGTTTATTTTACCACAGTATATTTAAATAATTTTTTTAAATGCCGTATAAATAAATTTATAATTTCAAGCACTTTCACATACCGACAACTACTTAACTCTAGTCAAAATTAAAAATTCAAACTTGAATTTCAAATTGTGAATGCTTTGTTGTGCAGTATGACACAGTCTTTTGACTAGTGTATTTATTTTTTATTTATTTTTCCTATCATCCGTAGACCATATATTTAGCACTTGGAATCGTCAACTAATTTGGTATTCTATAACAATCACAAACAATTTTCAATAGTTCGTTACTTCACCATAATATCAAACACTTCACAATGATCATAGACAAGAAAAGAAAATAAAAGAAAACAAAAAAAAATGTAAAACTGATTAAGGAATTTCATTTCATCAAAGCTATTTTGAGTGTAAAAGGCCCAAAACAGCTTCACGTCAATGTAGGAATGTAAAAGATAGATAAACAAATCAAATACAATGACAAACAAATTAGCAAATGCTTATATTAAAACAAAGCGGTCAGCTCACAAGAACAAAGTCAAAGATACCATACTAAAACAAGCAAATTTATCAATATGTTAGAAGAGAGTGAGTTTATTAGTATGTTAAAATATTAATTGATATCACAGGTACGAGTTGGATCGATGTGTAACATTTCGTCAGTGGAATAAAAGGCTTTCTCGACAAGATACCTTTTTACCTCCCTCCTGAAGTCCAAGGCATTCAGTGATTTGATTTTTGCAGGGAGATTATTATACAGGCGTATGCTCATACATATAAATCCTTTGGATACCTTGGCTAGTCTGTGTTCAGGAGGACGTATCAATCCTTTTTTTCGTGTGTTATATTCATGATAGTCACTGTTCAATGGCATGTACTGTGCGATGTGTTGTATTTAATAAAAAAAAAGGTACAATGATGATGTGACTAAAAGAATGTGTTCAATGGCATGTACTGATGTGCGATGTGTTGTATTTAATAAAAAAAAGGTAGGTACAATGATGATGTGACTAAAAGAAGAAAATTATTATTACTAGAATATGTACCTATATACCGAGAAAAATACTAACGAAATTTCATAACGAATCATTGGTACGTAGGTACTATCAGATTGTTGGTAAATTTACCAACGACTTGTTTGCGAAAAGTTAATATTATAGATTCGTACTAACGAATCGTTTGTACTATCTCTGGTCCTAATCTGAAGTACCTACGTACCAATGATTCGTTGTGAGTATTTTTCTCAGTGTAGGTATTATAATGTTAAAATATCCTTTTTTTATTTTGATAAATGAACATTTTATTCTTATTATTATTTATAATACATTACTTTACATAGAATTTAAAAAAAAATGTATTTTTGTCCCTTATTTCATAACATATCATCAGTTACACGACGTAATTTTTTTTATTCCGGAACGTGGAACGTATTGTTTTACAATGTTCTATCTACCTTCTGCCCACACCATTATCAAAATATTTCATGGTTTGATCTGCACACGTCGATATTATTATTATTTCTGTGAGATAACAATGTCGTACTCCCACACACGTAATATCGCAAAGTGGCACGAGAATGCTTCAAATACCTACCCTGTTTTGTGATAATTATACGTGCTGGATGTACAATGCTTCATATTACAAACATTAACCCTTTAATCAATTCCTTTGTAGGTATGTGTTATATAAGAGGCC
Organism: Athripsodes cinereus; assembly: GCA_947579605.1. Taxonomy (NCBI): domain Eukaryota; kingdom Metazoa; phylum Arthropoda; class Insecta; order Trichoptera; family Leptoceridae; genus Athripsodes; species Athripsodes cinereus. The sequence goes on along the minus strand of OX388323.1, from coordinate 22,742,332 downwards.
TAATTTTAGTCATTTGTATCTAGTAATATAACAAAAATATCTAATTTTGAAATATTTAATTTATCGCCCGACGGTTCTTGGTGGAAGTTCATATTAATAAGTTTTAAAATGAAACACGATATATAGTTATTCCACTATTGACTTTATTAAATTTTGCAAGTCGGCTTTCAAGAGCTTCCGCTCTCATCGTCAGACAAAAGTAAAGTGAAGCTTCATTACAAGTTGTAAGTCGGCTCGCAAAATTTAATAAAGTCAATAGTGGAATAACTATATTATATCACGTTTAATTAAAAAAAAAAAATTGATATAATTATTTATTTGCAACTCTCGGGAACATGGTCAGCAGTGTTTCTTGTCACAATATAATTACGATCTTAAGCTTGTCGTGATTCTAGTCAATAATACCTACTACATTCCAACCCTACAGTAGCTGAAGATGGTCGGTTTTAACATTTGCACGAGTATTATGGTTTTATTATGTGACATAATCCCGATATTGATAAAGAATGTCCTACCAGAAATTTAAAAATACACTAACTGACCCGGCAAACGTTGTTTTGCCATATACTTATATCGCTATTAAAAAATAGGGGTTAATGGTAGAAAGGTGAAAATTTAGGGCTGTATTTTTTTCATACCTCACCATAAAAAAAAATTAAAAAATTGTCAAATAAATAAAATAAAAAAAATGGGGTGGCCCACTCTTAGTTTTAAGGAAATGAAAAATAGATGTTGTCCGATTCTCAGACCTACCCGATAAGCACACAAAATTTCATCAAAATTGGTCCAGCCGTTTCGGAGGAGTATGATAACAAATACCGTGACACGAGAATTTTATATACCTATTAGGTTAAATATTGTTTATGTTTGTGATATTTTTCAACCTTTATTAAAAATATTTTGTAATTTGTCAAAAAAAATTGTCCGACCAGTATACATCTCGCAGTTCTGCATTTTTGAGGATGCAACGGACAGGCAAAAATCACTAAGGTCTGCTAATACAGACTCTGTCAATAGACTTGTGGTACCGCATAGAGGAGGTCTGGCCAACTATGTTGACCGTGCCTTCTGTGTGGCTGGTCCGTTGCTGTGGAACAAAATTCTCTTTGATTTGCGAACTCTGGAGAGTGTAGAGGTGTTCAAGACGAGGTTAAAAACCCTACTGTTCGGGAGGTGTCAGCTCGGCGCTCTGTACCAATGTGTATATATGTATATGAATGTGTATATTTTATACTGTTTTTTTATGCTTATGTGTTGAGCTGGAAATGCTTTTATTGTTGATATATTTTACGTATGTATATGCTTCTCTCGGCTAGAGGGACATCGAAGGAGTGTAGTCAAAAGATTCCGCACGTGGGGGTTTTGGCCGGCCAGTCCTTCAGACTGCCCATCATGGCACCTCTTGTGTGGACAAATTTGTTAGTGTAGAAATTTAATCGGATAAATGGAAGTCCCCAGACTTCTGAGCTATCCGGGTGGACGGTGGGTCTCCTTCAATGTTCGGAGGGTGTTATGATTCTTAAATGGGCCCTTGCGGTGGTTTTTCGACAAAACGGCGCATCATAAATAAGTTGTCTAGTTGTTATTAGTTATTATTATTAAAAATTATGTACCTAACTTTTAATTGGTTATTAAATAATATGTATAATATTTCATTCTGAGTACCTACCTATACCTATCGAAAATAAAATAATTTTACCTGTCTAGGGTCCTTCCTTTAATTCGTCGTGTCCTTAATAAGCTGCTTTAAAATTGAACCAAAATTAGAGTCTCGGCCTCTTGAACAAGGGGTCCGCGGTTCGATCCCAGGTGCCGGCAAGCTCCCCTTTCACGACACAAGCTTTTAGCTTACTGTGAAAGGTGTATAAGGTTGTATTTGGGTTTATAACAAAACCCAGATATATCATTTAAAAAAAAAAAAAATGTTGGTTTGAAACAGAAAATATACCTAATATTTCATTTATGTTCCCTACAATACGTTTTGACTGCCGCCTTACAATAATTAGTAGTTGGTACTGCAGAACATTATTGTGTAGGCGATGAATAATAAACAATTCGGCACGAGATGTGAGGAAACATGTAAGTTTGTAGTGGTGAAAACATAATAATATTTTCAATCCGTTCAGTGAAATAACGTGTAACATACATGTTATTATATTATTAACTATAAAATGGGAATTCCGATAGAAGATATTGACTACGCCTCTTTAATGACAGAACTTAAATTTTTGAGTTTGCAGAACCGAAGAAACATGTTTGATGTTTGCTTCCTACATAAACTACTAAGCGGTGCAATAAATTCCCCAGAACTCTTAGAACTCATCCAGTTCCACGTTCCTACTAGGTCCACTAGACAATCGTTATTGTTTCATGAGTACAACGCTAGAAACAATTACATGTATCATTCACCCATGGTTCGGGTTCATAGACTGGGTAACCTGGTGGGAGACTGCACTGACATTGCTGCCGACAGTTTCCAAAAATATAAATCTGACGTCATAAACTATTATTTCCATATGTAAACTAACAACGGGCAATCGAGGGTCGCTTCACCTAATACTAGGTATGTTTTCAATGACTGCATCAATTTGTACTTGTATTGCTGTTTTTTGTGTTTTTTTTTTTTTGACTTAGGTACTTGACAATTAATCAATTGAATATCATTTCACGATTTTGATTTTTACTTAATCATCTGTCCATTGCTTATTAATATTATTATCAATTAATTATTATTATTATTATTTCGAATTTTATACATTATTTCTTAATCTATTTATATGTTTAATATTTATGTTGTTTTTTAATGATTCTATTTTTTTTGACATCTAATCTAACGAATTTGACAATTATCATCTTGAACTATTTTTAATTGGATACTTGTTTTGATTTGTATATTACATTCTGTCTTTTAATGTTTGCATTCATCAAATTTTGTCCAGTCTCTGTATGGTTTAATTTGATTGTTTTATTCTATTACTATTGCTGTTTTTGTTCAAATTACTACAATTTTTGTTATATCTTAATGTTTATTTTTATAAATTTGTACCAATTCATTTTTTATCAGTTTTTATTGTTGTCTGTCAAATTGTTTTTTTCTGCTTTGTTATATGTTTAACATGTAAAAGGCTCACGCCGTATACAAGTGATAAATAAATAAATAAAAAATATACGAGGGCGGTCCGATAAGTACTTAGCCTAGATAAGAAAAAACGAAAATTTTGGAAAAGTGGCGATTTATTTTTCAACATAGTCTTCTTTTAGCTCGATACACTTGAACCAGCGATTCTCCAACTTCTTAAACCAGTTTAAAAAAAACATTTTCTCGAGGTCCGCAATGTAGGCTTCCGTGGCGGCAATGACCTCCTCATTCGACTCAAATTTCTGCCCAGCGAGTGACTTTTTCAAGTTTGGAAACAAAAAGAAGTCACATGGAGCCAAATCTAGAGAATACGCTGGATAAAGCAGCAGTTCGTAGCCCTATTTGACCAATTTGGCCGTGGCGACAACGGAAGTGTGAGCCAGTGCATTGTCATGGTGGAAGATCACTTTTTCTTCGTCGAATGGGGCCGTTTTTTCTGCGATTCGGCGTCAAATCGGCCCAATAATTTGGCATAGTAGAGCCTTGTGATCGTTTTACTCTTCTCCAGGTAGTCGATGATGATCACACCTTGTGAATCCCAGAAAACGGTGACTATCACCTTTCCGGTAGATAGGACAGTCTTTGCCTTCTTTGGAGCACGTTCGCCGGGTAAAATCCACTGTTTTGACTGTCCCTTGGTCTTTGGTGTGTACTAGTGGATCTAAGTTTTGTCAATGGCTACGAAACGATGCAGAAACTCTTTCAATCGCTCTTAAATAGCGTCAAACACTGCTCTGAAGTGGTCTCACGGTTGCACTTGTTGTCCGGAGTGAGAAAATGCGGCACCCATTGCGCCAACAGCTTTCTCATGTCCAAAATTTCATGAATGGTATAATCCATCTGGTCTTTTGAGATGCATATTATCTTAGCTATCTTACGCACCTTCAATCGGCGGTCTGCCATTACGATATCGTGGATTTTTGTCATGTTATCTTCCGTGGTAGCCGTTTTCGGGGCAACTGGACGTGACTCGTCAAAAACCGACGTATGACCATGTCGAAACTCTTAAACCAATTTTTGACGATCGTTATCGAAGGAGAAGTGTCACCGTACACAGTACCCAAGAGCTCTTTGATTTCGCTGCGCGATTTCCCTTCCAAAAACAAGAATCGAATCATCAACCGATATTGCTCTTTTTCCATTTTTCTAAAATCCGTGGACCCGCCCGCTTCCACACGCGGTCAAAACAAAACTATAAGTCCAATTTAGCTGAAATTTCAACAGTGGCTGTCCACAAGAATACACTACAAGATGGTATATTTTTCTTGTGATAGTGACATCATCAGGTGAAGAGGCTAAGTACTTATCGGACCGCCCTCGTATCTACCTTATTGTTATTACAGTATTGTACACTTAATAATGACAAAGGGAACAGTTCCTTTGTCCCAGAGAAAGGAAACCGTTTGAACTCCGTGTTAGTTATGTAAGTTATATTGTGTCGTAGCTATCTTCCACACCCAACACCTTCTTCATATTAATTATTATATCTATACACATCTACATTTTCAATAGAGGCTTATCTCGTGTGAAAAAAACCTTTTACTGTTATGATATTTTTTATTCTAAATCCGTTAGTGAATAGCACGTCAAAAGGGATTTAACCTAAGCTTAAATCTTTACGAATTGGCTTTGACTGGCAACAACAGCGTACTTACATCAATTCTTTCAATCGAAGGGATTTAATGTTTCTATACATCAGCACAAACTGCCTTGATGGAAACAATGGTATTATCAAAATGTATTTGGATTTATCAATATTCATCTTTAATCTTAAAATAAATACGTTGCTACATGAATAGTTCATTTGAAAGAAAGAGCAATATTCCTCAGACACTTGGCTGTGATCAAAAATTTAATGCATCGCTCGGCGCAGCCCCAGCGACCTGTCCTCGCATCCTCATTTTTTCAAACATAATTATATAATTATAATCACATTAATACTGAAAATTAATGTAGGTCTGTATTGGGATTCGGAAATTATTTACCTATTTGGTGATTACATACTAGGTGAAATTAGTTATTATTCTTACCTACATATTAAGTGCAACTAATATCCTGACCACAAATTTTAACCGTGCGGTATGAAACCATAAATAATTATTTTGTACGCACGTGAATTATTATGTTCTTGTACATACACACCTACATAATATTATTATTTAGAGTAAGACACCTCCGCTACAGTTGACTTGTTGTCAAAAGGTGAATGAGTTAACCGGCGTGCGGTGAGTGTGAAATTCACATCGCTATATTTGATGTATGACTTGTTTAATAATTAACCCTTTCAGGATAATCTTCATTTTTAATAAATACATTGGAACTGAAATAATCAGTCAATAAATTCATTTCGACTTATCACTTCCAATTAGTATGGAATGTGGAATGTGTTTCAAATAGTACTACACACCATTATCATTTTCAAATTAGACATACTTTTTTAGCTTCCTTCACACACTGAGAAAAATACTCACAACGAATCATTGGTACGTACTATCAGATTAGGACCAGAGATAGTACAAATGATTCATTAGTACGAATTTAAAATATTTACTTTTCGCAAACAAATTTTTGGTAAATTTACCAATGATTTGTTTGCGAAAAATTAATATTATAGATTCGTATTAACGAATCGTTTGTACTATCTCTGGTCCTAATCTGATAGTACCAATGATTCGTTGTGAGTATTTTTCTCAGTGCATGAACGGCTGTTTCTCTTACTCAAGAAGCAGTCGTTTTTGAGATGTTGATCTTCGTAGTAACATTGTTCTAAGACGTCCGTACTTTCTTTTACTATTTTTTTTGCGAATAAATTTATTTTCTTCAGTATCCTTTAATCGTTCATTCGCTCCATATGTTCAAAAAAATATCACCGTATAGTGATGCTCTAGATGCTAGATATTAAGCTTATTAATATATCATAATTATTTCCAATTGTTTTTATTTTTAACTTATAAAAGCGATACTATAAACAAATTATATCTACAGTTGTAATATATTATTTTGCAAGTTAGTAGTCTTTTACGTATTCATGAAAACAATCCTGTGGTCAATTAACTTTGTTATATAAACCACACTAAGACATCCTGTCGGATAAACAGCGTCTACTTATATAAGTAATTTATCAACAAAATATATCAATAATGAATTGACTATTTTAATGTGGCTATTTTAGTCAAAAATCTCAGTATAGAGGTATTAGTTACGTGCATTAGTAAAGTCACAGTAATATCAAGTCACATGTGAAGTAAAATAATAATATATTAAGTGACGTACTAACTATGGTTCAAGAAGGTTTGTTGTTTCTATTTTTATAAAAAATCGTGATTTTTTTTTATTTAAAAAAAAGAAGATATATCTGGGTTTGTTATAAACCCAAATACAACCTTATACACCTTTCACACTAAGCTAAAAGCTTGTGCCGTGAAAGGGGAGTTGGCCGGCACCTGGGATCGAACCACGGACCCCTTGTTCTGGAGACCGAGACTCTACATCCAGGCTACCGACGAACTCATGATTGGATATTCAATACGGATAATCAATTGGATATTCATCGTGATTGGATATTCAATACAAACATGTATGCCACATTACTTTTATAATCTATTCACTGTGTCGGTGTTTAGGTAGTAGAATTCCATATCGAAAAAATAAAACAGGTGTTTTATTCTACTAAAGATTTTATTTTGTGAGAGAGACGTCTTTCGTCTTATGAGGACATTGTCAATCTGATTGACAATGTCCTCATAAGACGAAAGACGTCTCTCTCACAAAATAAAATCTTTAGTAGAATAAAACACCTGTTTTATTTTTTCGACTTATATAATCGTGTAATCTTTCACATAATCATGTAATTAATATTTGGTGGCACAACATCTACACAGATTGGGAAATTTGACAGACCCATACTGCGAGTGAGGAGAAATCCAGAACATCGATCATCTGCTGCTTGAATGTTCACAGCACAAGCAGTACCTTTTGTCTACCCCGGCCGAAGGCCCTCTACCTAGTAATTCCCTGAATCTTCTCTCGTCGTCTCGACACTTTCATCAAATCACTTAATACTTTAGGTTAAACGATTTTAAAATCTGATTTGAAAGACTTAACTATTTTTATCGCTTCTGTAGCTAGGTTTAATTGTAGCGAAACAGGATGGCACAAATCACTTCAAGGGGTGGATAGCCTTATTATAAATATAAAAAAAACATGTAATTAATAATGTCTTGGTGTGTCTACAATTACCATGGCTTTGCCTACTTTTATACATTTTTTTTTATCTTGGGTAGCTATCCCCTGTACCCCCTGCGCACTTCCTTGTACATACATTGTTCCTTCTTTTATAATAATTTAATTTAAAAAATATATAAAGGAAAAACCTGCCCACGTAATATAATTTAATCTTTTATACTCTTTATGTCCATCCACTTGAGTAAATTCGTAGATAATTGTTATTATAATATCATTGAAGTAAGCTATTATATTTTTTTTGTTTTTGTTCAGCTTTTACTGGCAAAAACGGTAAAATATTCAATTTACAACAACTTTGGTAGAAAAACTCTCAAAACTTGTTGACCCTTGCGAAAATTTTGATTTTATAAAATAAAAAAAACAAATATTGATTACATACCAATATTAGTTTTTTACTTTATAAAAACCTAAATACGCGACGGGATTTATTTAGGTACTCTTTGTTATATCAAAATACAAATTAATTATTATTAATTAATATTAAAAGAAACTTTGTATTTTCCACTAGAATAATTTCAATTATAGTCAAAACGTTTTCGGAACTACTTGTTCCATCATCAGTAACAATATTAAACATATTATTTTCAAGGACAGTCAATGTTGTGGTGAAGGTGAAGGAGTGGTGGGCGGGGGCAGGGGTGGAGTATAAAGAAGCATAGACAAGAGTGGAGATGATATGGGTGGAATTTGGATATTTATAATGTTTTCATTCTTTATGCAGCAATTATTTATTTCCAATGACTCCAATATATCCAACTTTCTTCCTTTGTCACAGTTATGAATCAATTCTATGTTATCCATTCCAAAGGTGTGTCCCGTATCTCTCGAATGTTCAGCTATTTCATTGTTGATTGTCATATTTTTCACTGCCTTTTCATGCTCTTTAAAACGTTGTTCAATTTTTCTTCCACTTTGACCTATGTAGGCTGCGTCACAATCTCTGCACTTTATTTTGTAAACTCCACTTTTTTGTAGGGTAGGTGCTTTAGATTTATTATTCAATAAGTATTTTCTGGTATAATATGCTGGTCTATGATTTTAGACCAGCATATTATACCAACAAACAACACAACAACGTGTTCATATTTTATCACATCAAAATGTTCGCAGCGTCAACAAGTTTTGAGGGTTTTTCTGGCAAACTTGTTGAAAATTGAATATTTCACCGTTTTTGCGGTCTCAAGGAAAATTTGTTATTTTATAACCGCAATGGTATACATTTTTATTTCTAGCTCCGTTTTTCATATTCTACCATGACTTTTTAGCATTACTGTCTAGTGTGTAGTTAGGTATAGGTACAGATTACACTCGAATCAGTTGATAGAATATCCCTACAGCATTAGCACAAATTATCCGCTTTGCGTTAATAGAGAAAAAATGTCCCTCCAGCACCGATACACTGACAATATTTGTGAACTCGATTATTGTAGTTAGATAGGTAGGTACATATTTTTTCTTCTTCGATAATTTCTCATTTGCCTACAGCCTAACCTTTTTAAATAAGTAGGTAGGTACTAAAAAACATAACCTCTGGTATTTCATAATGGTATAAGCTTAAGAAAGGTAAAAAATCTACATTTTTTACGTATACTACCTATTCAGAAATATTTTATGTATTCAGTAGGTAGATAAATGGAAATCAACTAGAAAAGATACATAAATATTTTCTCAGAAGGCTGCCTATAAACTTGCATATTTAAATATGAAATAAATTTCTTTTTTCGAGCTTACATAAATTAAATTTTTCGTAATATTATAAATTTTGTTATCTTTGTTTGAAAATGTAGGTATATAATAATATTATGATAAGCTTCAAAGGATGCTTTAGATACCTATCTAAATATGAAATTATAATTGGCAGGAATTAATTTAAAATATGAGAGATTCTTACCTACCCGCCCACTTACCTCTGCCAAGAGATACCTACCTATATAATAATAATCTGGGATGTTTGTGGAATATCATGAATGATAATACAATTTGGTTGTATTTATCAATTTACATTTTCAATAAACTATTTTTTTTTATTTAACATAACAATTTTTTTTTTAACTTGAAAAATATCACAAAAAATACATATATATTACACATTTACTAAAATACACTTAAAAATCTATTGTTTACTATCCCATTAAAAGAGTTATACTTGTGTATGGGATAGATTTTCAGTATTCTTAATTTAACATATCTAAACAATAATATACTCAACTAATACTTATGTACTCTAGATATATTCTACTTTTTTTTCAATAAACCTATTTTATTTTTATATACCTTATCATTCCCGATGTTTTTCAGTTCCTTTGGCAACCTATAAACCATTTTGTACCCTGGTAGATGTACATCATTACATCTACCAGGGTACAGGGTACTAATACATAGACTATTTGATAAAAACTTAAATCTAAACATCCTCCTTATAGAGACAAGTCTCGTGTAAAGGAGGGTCAATTCAAGTTGAAACTATTAGTGCACATTGTCTAATTGCCGCCAATAACAACGTGTCATCCCTTTCTTTGCTTTATGGCTAGTGATGTGAGAAGAGAAAATTCTCCAAAGAAATTTCTCGAGAACGAGAAATTTATCTGAGAATTTCTCCTCTGATGGAAGAGAAATTTCTCTCCATAATTTTTCTTAGTGGTATTATGACCTTTCGCCCAGTATACTTCGCAGCCAACCTGATTGATCCAAAAATTTGTGGGGTCAAATCAGAGGTTATTAACACTTTTTTCCATGTAAGTACGTACCTGCAATTTTTTTTAAACTTAAATATGGGCATGTGGGGTGTCAAACATAAATATTTTTCATCAGTTATTAGCACTTTTTGGTAGGTACCTAACATTTTTTTGTTTCCATAGTTAATTGTAGCCATATTGGTGATAAATTGTCTCAACATTTGTAAATTGTTATTGATTGATTGAATAAAGTATTTATTATTATTATACTGTTAAATAAAAAATTTAAAAAAATCTCCGTAAATTCTCTACTTCGAGAAATTTACTGAGAAATTTCTCGGTAAATTTCTCCAAAAATTATTTCTTGAGAATTCCACAACACTATTTATGGCATAGCACCCGCATTCGAGTGAATTATTAAATAACAATGTGTCAAACATGGCAAAAATACTGGTGCACAATTTATACCACTCTAGTAGGTACTGATATTTATGTGTGGATGAGGAAAGGGTGACGAAGATTGTATATTTATTTGAAAGAGAGAGTGTAAGAGAGCGCGAATGTCCAAGAACTCGTAGCTGGAACACGAGGATCAGATTCTCAAGGATGCCCGCGTGTTGAATAAAATAAACCGAGTAGTATGTATGGGGAGAAGCGAAACCCATACAACTAAATACGGTCTTGGTGGCTGAATATAAGTCGCAAAGTAATCTGTAGGTACACAGATTCCAGTCACAGAATCGTATTTCTTACAACAGTTTGTGTGAGTGTTACCCGATCATCACACCCAAACCTAGGGCGTCTTAGCGCATACCGGGGCCCCGGGCACTGTGGCGGTCTTAGCTTAAGTGGGGCCGCTGAGACAAAGACAAATAATAGGTAATACCCTATATTGTATGGTTTTCGGGATCTCCATGTCGTTTTTACTGTTGTCTCGAGTTTTCGGCGATCGCATTGTTGGTTTGTCGCCATCTTTCACATCAAACTCCTGAAGATGGCGACAGTACGGTCACCAAAAGATCGAGACAACATAAAAACGGCTCGGAGATCCCGATGACGATACAACATTGGATCTTATTATTTGCAGTCTCCATACGTAAAAATAAAAATTATGAATTATAATAATCATAAATACAGTAACGCCAATGTATACCTATACAAGCAGATAATTTATTATTGGTGAACAAACACTCTCAGGTAGTTATCATCAGCTGTTTTATTTTTAATGTATTTGAAATTGTGATAAATGTTATAATAATTATGTATGTATGATGAGTCCTAGTGCCTACATAATCGGGGATTAGGGACAATTAGAAACAACAAACAGCAACATGCAAAATACGGTATTAGCACTGGAGAGGAGATAATTTATCAACTTACGTATTTTGCGCTTTAATATAAAGAAGGACACACGTCGGTATAATGCTTTATGATTTTATGTTCAATTTCATTTGAATTAATTACCTACTTAAATATGTTTTACTAACCACTTGTTTTCTTTCTTCCAGTTAATCCTGATCTCTTGACATTCATCCTGCTTGGTGTGGCTTTCCTGACCATTTTTTTGATTGGCGTGTTTGTCTGCCTTCGGAAGCGGCGCATAGCGGCTCTGCAAAATAAACTTGGTAAATCAGTTTGCGTATTAGATGTTTTATCGGATTAAATTTCTTCACAATTAAGTAATAATAATAATAATAATAATAAAAATCTTTATTGCACAAAAAAACAAACATTATTAAAACACAAACATTGCAGAACCAGACAAATAAATTTGTGCAATGGGCGAGTTTATCGCAGAAGCTCGATATCTTCCAACTAACCAAGTAACATTTTTTTTTGGAAAAAAGAGTGCTTTTCTTAGTTAAGAATTGCTACATCCGACGCGGATTTATTTAGGGTCTTATTTTATCCTACCAATTCATTTTTACGTAAAATTATCCCCTCTTGAAAGCAGTCTACCTAGAGCAGTGGTTCCCAAAGTTGACTTGAGCTCCAACCCATCTAACAAAAACTTCCAATCTTGGGACCAACCTTTTAGCTGTCTTAAAGAAAAGAGGTCATAAATATTGGTAATACTCAGCTTCTATAGTAACAAGTCATGGAACTACTTAATGCTCAGTAGGTCTAGTCAAAATACATTTTAGCGTTACGTTTTTGTTCGAATGTAGACGACGTTGTGAGAACGTGTCAATTATCGTAGAGCTACTTGTGTATTTTAGCTACGAAAATTGATGCGTTCTCGCAACGTCATCTACATTCGAATGAAAACGTAACGCTAAAATGTGTTTTGATTACGGGCCTTGGACCCACTAAATATTCGCTCGCGACCCATAGTTTAGGAAACACTGCTCTAGGGTACTACCAAGTTTCATTATTATAAATAAGTAGAGACCTGAATTTATCGGTGTTATTTTTTAAGAAAAGCGGTGTTATTTTTTAAGAAAATTGGTGTTATTTTTTTAAGAAAGCGGTGTTATTTTTAAGAAATCGGTGTTATTTTTTTGTGAAAGCGGTGTTATTTTTTTTAAGTAAAGTGATGTTATTTTAAGGAAACCGATGTTATTTTCTAAAAAGAAATGCAAATTAAAAGAAATCAACACAGAATTTAGAATTGCAAGTTCTATTTGCATTATAAAAGATAATATACTTAAATAATTTATATAATTAAATTAAATTGTTTGAATAATTACAAACAAATAGAACGTTGTCATCCTCAATCCTTTATATTTCAAACACATTTATTTATTTATTTATATATATATATATAAAAACAATACAATTTATTGCATCAAATTTAAATTTTTTTCAAAATTAAAAATAGCCATTGTAGCCAAATTGTTTTCTTTAAGGTTTGTCCTTCGGTCCGATAAAACGCTATTATATGAAGATAAAAATCTTTCTGAGTCCACATTAGAACAAGGCATCCATATTGCTTTATTTATTTTTTTTACAAATTCTAAATTCTCCAATTTAACTATATCCAATGCCTTGGCTATGTTGACTTCACCCGCAGAAATTTGCATGTCAATGTTTTTTTTTAACTCCGTGTATCCGGTGGAGAGTTGCTGTGAGCTGAGAGATTGTAACTCTGGAATATTTTGCAGCTTCAATATAGTGTCTGCTGTCACGGGGAGCAACTTATTTTTTGTAAAAACGACAAAAATCGGTGTTATTTTCCAAAAACGTCAAAATTCGCGTTATTCGCGAAAAAAGAGCGAAATTCGCGAATAAAGTCGGGTTTATCGCAAATGCGAAAAATTCAGGTCTCTATAAATAAGTCATTGCGTGTACATAATAATGTGCATAGCTTAACAATTTTGAAGGCCCACGGTTAGATTGACAACTATGTGAATACCGCAGTTATTTGCAGAAGTTTAATATATTATATTCGCCCATTCTAAGATACTAGATACGATCTGCGTCAAAGAAGCACCGCTAGTTTTCATCAAATAGCTTCTATGCTTCCTCTATATTGCATAGTATGTTATTTTCAGGTAAACGTCATGGACCTGAGCGTCCATTGGCATTCCGGCCACCTCGCCGCCCGACAGCTGTTCGCAGTCCTGGTGGAGGAGGACATTATCTCAAGAAGTCACCCAGCCCAACTGGAACTGCTAAAACTCCACCTGGAGTAAGTTTTCTAATGTGTTTTTATATTACCTTCATATTACTTTCCTATAAACGGATGATCATCTCTATTGGTATTGATATATTGTATAATGAAACTCTTAAATATTTAAATAACAGCACACATCTGGAGGTGGAACGCCCAGCACTCCTTCAGCTCCGGAGCCTATGAAAGATTCATTCCATTCTGAGACAGAGAAAGGAGCTGTGGAGGCCAGAACACCTCAGACACCTAACAAGGAACTACTGGGAAGTGTTCTTAAGGAAGTTGTTAACAATGAAATAGTACCAAAGCCAGGAGATAATGGAATTGTTGTGGATGCTGATGGGACAATGAAGTTGGGACAACTGCATTTCAAACTAAGGTAAACAGATTATAATTTCATTTGTAAAAGCTGCAATAGGTAGGTACATTCTAAATATTCAAGTTTACAAATTCCTATGTCCATCAAATAAACCATTCTTATGACAAAACATTAAAGTGCCAATCTTAATTTGGAAAATATTCTAATCTTTTTAAAAGAAAATTATTATTATTTCTTTAAAATGTCATGGTAAGAGGTGACTCAATTGGCTCTAAATGGAAGTCCCCAGACTTCTGAGTAATCCGGGTGGTCGGTGGATCTCCTTCAATTGCACAAAATTACACTGAATTGATAGGGAAGGCCTCTATCCTGTGCCCCATATACATATAATATGTATGAGGTGAAAGTTTTACTCCATTTAGCTGTATACAGTCGGGTAGAGACTTGGCTTATGCCTTTGCATATGGTACGAGACTTGGCCCGTCGCCAGAATATGCAGGGAGTATAAGTTTCATCTCATATTATCTCTTGGTAAAATCATATGATTTTTGTCCATGGAATTCACGCTGGTTTTTCACATGCATTTTGGATGAAAATTTGATCATAAGTCGTATATGGATATCAACGCAGAGAAGAAAAGAGAAATAGAAGCTTTCAGTCACTACATTCGCCATGCAGTGTGGCCAGGACTAATTACAATTAATTTTATGATATAATAATATTTCAGATACAAGCAAGAGAAGAGTGCTTTGATTGTGTCTGTGATAAAGTGTGAAGATCTGCCAGCAAAGGATCCTAACCTTGGTTCCAGTGATCCGTATGTTAAATTACAACTGTTACCAGACAAACAACACAAAGTCAAGACAAGGTATGCACTAATATGCCTATGAATTATTTAAACAACAAATTATTTCACTAATAATATAAAGATTTTTTACCTAACAAGGAGAAAAACATTTTTATGGCTCTGTCCTAAAGATATTCCAGTTTGTCACAACACTGCAATTATGTTAAATGCACTGCCACCTATAATACACAGTAAAATGGTTAAATGCAATAAAAAATTGTTAGTAGGTGTTAATTACAAAACTTTGTTTTACATCACAAATATTTTGTGCAAACAAAAAGAAATAAAAGAAAACTATATCAATGAAGAAAACAACTAAATTTAATAGCAGTGTGTTCCATAGTGTGACATTTTAAATTATTCAATATATTCCTAATATTCTTATTTTAAATTTTTCAATGATTATTGTTAAGGTAAGTACCTACCTACCTACTAATTGTGATTTTATAATACTTTTAGGGTTGTTCGCAAGACTAGAAATCCGGTATATGATGAGGACTTTACATTTTATGGAATCAATTTCAATCAACTCTCCAATATTACTCTTCACTTTGTGGTCCTGAGCTTTGACAGGTACTGTAAATAATAATATTCAATCGAATTACAATTAGGTAAATACAAAACTAAATAAATAGGTAAATATATCATAGGCCAAAACTGGCTTCGTTTTTATAAAATGAATATGTTTGGGACGGGTGTACATAAGTATTAATTATTAAATGAAGAATTAATTTTTTTATCATACGAACGGTTTGTCTTTGAATATCATAGACGTACCTACTAGACTTGCGGCGCAGTACATTTTTTTCAGAATTTTTGTGTTCCAACATCGATGTCCTTCAACCATTAGCAATGTATTGTCTTATTACAACCAACGCCAGTTTAAAACTGGATACAAAATTTGATCGACCGCATGCTTGATTTTTCTTTGATTTACCGATTTAGTATATCCTCATTATATATTATTATATTATAAAATTATAAAAATAATATCAACACTAACACTGTTTACTTTCACTATATTTATTTTCGGCAGAAGCCTTTCGGACTTAGTCCATCGTCAGTGCCTTGTACTTAAGAACTGGACTAAGTCCGAAAGGCCTCTGCCGAAAATAAATATAGTGAAAGTAAACAGTGTTAGTGTTGATATTATTTTTATAATTTTATAATATAATATATTATATATATAATTTTTATTATTATAATAAAAATGAACTTTCACAAAGTTAACACCGATAAAATAGAATCTCTAGTATATCCTATTTGTTAAAAATGAAATGTTTGAGATCTTTGTTCATAAAATATATCTATTTGTTTTCCAGATATTCCAGAGATGACATAATTGGTGAAGTATTTTGCGCTCTGAACAATGTGGATGTTTCCAAGACTACAACACAGCCACTACCTTTATGCAGAGAAATACAACCACGAAGTTTGAAAGTATGTGCAAGTAACATAGTATATTTAAGTAATATAATACTGTACAAAGTACTCACAATATTAAATATTACGTGACTACCTATATGGATCTATGTAAATCATAAAATAACCTTTTTTCCAGATTCGCTCTCAAGGCCGTGGAGAGTTGCTTCTGTCCCTATGCTGGCAACCAGCTGCCAACAGACTTACGGTAGTACTACTAAAAGCAAGGAACCTACCAAAAATGGATGTTACTGGACTGGCTGACCCGTGAGTTTTTCTCATAAGTCTAATTTGTTTTTAAATATCTACACTATTTGTACACTTGTACGGTTTATAAGACTTTATAACTCTTCTTCATTATTTCAGATATGTTAAGATGTATCTTTTGTATAATGGACAACGCATAGCTAAGAAAAAGACTCACGTAAAGAAGAGAACCCTGAATCCTGTCTTCAATGAGAGCTTTGTGTTCGATATTCCTGCAGGAGGGGAGGGGTTGGACAATGTCTCTCTGGAATTTTTGCTTTTAGATTGGGACAGAGTTACTAAGAATGAGGTGAGGCCATTTCTAAGATTAGTATGATCCAGTATTTAATAATTTAATTTTTAAATAATAACAAGTTATATGTAGATATCTTTTGATTTTATAATAATTAAAACAATTTAATAAAAAATCATTATTGCACAAAAAAAAACAACAGTAGAAAAAACATTATTACTGAGCAGCCTGGAGGCAGAGTCTTGGCCTCGTGAACAAGGGATCCGTGGTTCGATCTCAAGTGCTGGCAAACTCCCCTTTCACAACACAAGCTTTTAGTTTACTGTGAAAGGTGTATAAGGTTGTATTTGGGTTTATAACAAAACCCAGATATATATTTTTAAAAAGAAAATTGTGCAATGGGCGAGTTTATCACAGAAGCGAAATATCTTCGGTAAGAGTTCGTCGGTAGCCTGGAGGTTGAGTCTCGGTTAAAAAAAAAATAAACAAATGGTACTCACTGCAATGACTGCTTTTATATTTCCAGGTTATTGGTAGGCTGGAACTTGGAGGCACCAAGGCAGTCGGTAGTGCTCTACATCACTGGAATGAAGTTTGCAACTCACCTCGTCGACAAATAGCCGATTGGCACAAGTTGCGTGAATAAGAATGCTTTACGTAATCTAAGTATTTTAGAAATTTAATCCTGTATTAGCAAAATTATTATTTTAATTATTGCAATTAGGTAAACAACAATAAAAACATTTTTTTTTTGTAAAATGTTATTGAAAACAGATATGAAAACATATGGGTATTAGAAAAACTTATTTGCGATTACAATGAAACTATATAAAATATAAATTTTGAAGTTATGCTAACTATTTTGTAGTGAAAGTTTTTGTATGAAAGGGACGGAAATCAGGGATATTCCTATCAACAAGATCAAACTGCTTGCAGATGATATTCACCCTAAAAAATACACTTACTAAAATTTTGCTTTTTAGGTTACAATATTACATACTTTATATTGTGTGATCTTTTCCAATTTAATTTACAAAGACATTTTGAAAATCCTTTTTCAATGCTCACGTAAACAGTCAACATATCGTAATTAATATTTTAAGCATTGTTTAGTAATGTTATCCATGCAGTGTGTATTTAATTTTTCAAATAAACTATTTATTTACCTTCAACGTAACAGAACAGCAGGGTTACTCTTGACACAATCTAAATACGATCTTAATCTAGTCTTGATTTTGATCATACGACGCACGAAGGGACTATGGTCAAAAACACCGCGCTGCCGCGCGATCGGTAAGCGTGTATTTTTGGCCAATAGTCCTGAGTAACCCTACAGTTCTAGATAAGATATTATTTATGCAATATGAAATCAATTAAGGAGAATAAAAGGTTTTTAAAAGCTGTTTAGTATGATATTGTTTAGAGTTATTGTAACAA
Source organism: Athripsodes cinereus (assembly GCA_947579605.1). Classification (NCBI taxonomy): domain Eukaryota; kingdom Metazoa; phylum Arthropoda; class Insecta; order Trichoptera; family Leptoceridae; genus Athripsodes; species Athripsodes cinereus. The sequence continues at coordinate 22,724,136 of OX388323.1, read as the reverse complement.
TTAATTACACTTGATATATAAGTACCTAAAATAATAAAAAAAAAAACTCAGTGCAAATACTCATTAATACTGTTTTGGTAGAATCTAAACCCTTTAAACTAGAGATTCAACGAATAGTATATTTGCCGAATACCGAATATTATGCAAGATCATGTGCCGAATAACCGAATATTCAGCAAAACAATGGTGAGAGCGTACGGTACTCCCGACCACGCATCTTCATGTAGGTAGGTACCTACATCATAGACATATGTACTAGACTTGCAGCGCAGTACATTATTTCTAAATTTTCGTGTTCCAACATCAATAATAATATTATGTTGTCTCACTCCATATCAAACTAAATTAATTAATTAGATATTTGAGCATAAATAATTATGCATCTGCAGCTGACAATGAAATAGCAACAATCTACAAGCTATTAGTTCCTTCCAGTTTTACATTTAAACTATTCGGCAGAATATTGAATAATAGACTAAATATTCGGTATTCGGCCGGGTAGTAAAAATGGTTCCGAATTGGCAGAATACCCCATACTTGTCGAATTCTTGTTGCATCACTACTTTAAACAGCTGTTGAGGAGTATTTAATTAAATAGTAAATAAATGATATTTGATGTCAACCTCATCACAAGTTTACTGAGTCGCAGTGAGCTATAAGTTTGTATGCTCGAAGTACATAAAGTCCTGTTATTTTACATTCCAATATTTATCAAATGAAAAATTATTAGTTTGTATGCTGTATAGTAATTATGAGTTTGTATGCTGTATAGTAATTGATGTATCTACCTAAATGATTATATCAGTAAACTCATATTGGTAACTTTGCTTTCTTTAAAACAAAACACAGAGCTATATATAGCATATATGCTATTTGCAAAAATAAATAATTTTAATATTATATTGAGTACCTTATGATATTCAAGATAATGTACATAAATAGGTAAATAATTAATTTGTCTTTTATTTTGCACACAGTCATTAATGTAAATGTATTTTTATTCTTTACTTACTTACATATTTATTTAATTAATTAGATCTTATTACTTATTGGTATTTTTAAATTATTTTCTTGCTTATAATTATTATTTAGTGGAAAAAGTGTATATTTCCGTTATTAATTAAGATAAATTAAAATAAGTTATGATGAGGAGAGACAAATATAATTAAATTTAGTTTATTATTAACAAGTTAATTGTGTGTTTCAGTACATACCTACATCTTTGGTATTTGTTGTGTACTTAAATATCAATATTTTATACAAACAAAGTCTTGAAGATACAAATTATTTACACAAATACTGCAAATTATGTAATGATTGTGTTAAAGAACAAGTAAATTTATGAAAAAATATCGAGATGTGAATTCAACGCTCCGCAAATTAAATAATGAAATATGAAGTCTTTTCTCTTTTCTTATATCCGTTATTAAAGCATTCAGATTTAGGAACAATTATTTTCTTTGAATATAGTTTAAAAATTACCAAGAATGTATATAATATTATGTATATCGAAATATTATAACTATTTTTTGCAAAAATATATTGTAATTGTATACAAATATTCATTAATATAATACATAATTATATAAAGATATCTAATGTAGAATCTCAATGTGGGAATGTATAGCAGGTGTCAAAATCTTGGATATTACGAAATACGATTACAATCTCATATATTGATGTGATTATCTCCCGAAGATAATTAAAAATTATAAACAACAAATGTTTTCAATAACTTAACTTGAATCTATTAGACTCGGTAGCACACTACTATTCATGCCACACCAGAGTGCACGCAGACCTAAAGTTGTAAACCAAAGTGATACTATATATTGTATAATTGGTATTATTATGATCCGGGATATAAAAAATATAATTAATTGAGCTAGGGTGGACCTCGAAATAACGGTAGCCCTAAGTGAATATGGAAATATCAGGTCTAAGATAATTAAATAATCTCTTCATAAGTTGTGTAATTAAGTTCTAGGTCTGAGTGAACTCTATGATTGATTCTACATTATATTCAAAACTATTGGTATTTATGGCTGGAATTCACATGTATTTAAAACAAGTTATTATAAAAATAACTTTGTATAGTATCTAAATTAAATACATTATTCAATCATCTGATGTGTGCAATATGGGTGCATAAATGAGTAGGTAAAAATGATGTATCACTAAAATGCAGCGACAAAATGATAGTAGATGACGAGCCCAGTATACCCATATACCACACTTCATATTATATAGGAATAATATTTAGGAAGTCATTCCACAATCTCCATACTTACATACATTCCATGTCAAGTAAAATGCATATGTATATTTCATAGGAATATATAATTATATCTAATGCATTTAGTATTATATATACACCAGTACTTTGCTTTAAGAAATAAACGGAATAAAAAAAATCATTGTGATATAATATTTTGGATGTGCTTCTTGTATTTTGGGTGCTGATGGTATGACAGTAGTTAATGAATCTATTGCTGATTCCTTTTTTATAAAACACTCTAGGCACTCACTGAAGTTAATTAGATTATACAAATTACGATTGTATTCATTATACAGTATTTTTCTTTGAATACAGCATTTGTAAAAAACTTAGATGAAATGATATAAAGATAATGTGCAGGTTGTATATTTAGCAAACACGGAGTATTGTACTCAATAATATTGATCTCAATGATAAAACAAGAAGATCATATATTATTATGGTCTCTGTGCAACTTTATTGATGAAGGTACCTAAATATTTCTTCAACCTGCAGTACATTTATATCTTCAGATTGCTCAAGACTTCCAATGCATTATAAGAAAGAAATTATGTAATTTGGAAGCTGTGTTTAATAAAATCTCGAAATGAATTAAACATCATCAAAAGGGAATGTAATAATGCTGATAAGTTATATGTATTATAGATAGATACTAGAGGAAAAAGTTATTTGTTAAGGCACTCACAGACATTTATTTATTAATCAGAGACACAAACAGAAAGTTGACAAAATACACAAAAAAATAAAACATCATACATTGATTTGGCCAGGCCAATCCCCAAATTAAGTTAATGTCAAAGAATAATTAGTTTTTTCTGACACATCTGTACACTGTGACACATCTCTTACAGCTGTTCAGAGAACAACTGTAAAATATTTCACACTATTTTTATTTGAATTAAATTTTTAATGTCTACAATAATTGTTAGGTATATAATATTTATCATATTCGGTGATTTTTTTGTTAATTTCTAAAAAAAAGGATTTCGCACAAATTTTGGTTATAATCAATGAAGAATTTGGGGAAAAGCATCAGCGAGGAATCACATAATAATTAATCAGTGTTAGTATCTCCTTAAGATAAATATAAATATACTCATGGCATCTAATAGTTATTTGTAGATAAAATAAATAAAACTATATTTACCTTTCTACTTTAAGAATATTATAATCAATGTGATATTACAAAATATGGAATGATGATTTTGTGGGGGAAAATGAGGCAACTCAATCCATGTTTCTCAATGTCACATTCTTTACTAATGGATGTATTGTATGTAGTCTTAAGGATTTGTGTCAAAAACAGATAAAATATTATTTACATTGTAAGACGTATTAATATCCAGCACATGATAAGTGGACTCCACTCTGTAGGCATTTTGAAAATATTATATTAACCCTTATGTTTCCTTTGTTTTAAACACTTTCAGTTATAAAAAATAAGCAAATAAATTAATAAAAAAACTATGGTTCATTTACAGATTTACATACAGTAGATATTTATCTGTTACAATAAATATATTCCCAAAACAACTTTAGACCTAATTATTAAATGAAAATAAATATATGCATATTTCTTATGCAGTCTATTTTTTAAAAATCACAGCATATTTTTATTTTGTAATGTATACACATTCGTTTGTAACAATACATTTTCTTTACTATGCCTTCATAACATGCAATATATACCTGTTCGTATTTAATTTTGAAATACTAATTTTGCACTGAAAGGAGGTGTATTGCTATTGCTTGGAAACAATCACATTTTAAATGAGAAATTAAAATAATATGAAAATTAAAATTTGGAGAAATACTCATAGATAAATAAAGAATAATAGAATGAATTTATAAAGTTTAGAAAGAATAAATATACGAGTACAATTTTTCCTAACAAATTATATTTTGCAACATTATTAATAAATAAGGCGATTACCCTACAGAGTCAATGTAGGATGGTCCCGCAAAATCCAAGAAGGTTTGCCACCCTAATTTATAAAAGAATTTCATTTAACCTTGGATTAATATTGATTTCAACTTTATAAAAAAAAAACGTACAGAATCACGTGTTTAGTAAACAAAAAATATTGACACTACAATGGTTTGTTAAGTTTATCATAATTTTTATAAATATTTTTATTTATTTGAATAAATGTTTCTGTATTTTACAATGGTTTTTATTCATCAAGATATAACCCATTTTATCACATCCACATCACATCGATATTTGGGAAATCTGTATTATTTATAAATATTATTATATGGACGCAGCGCTACACTAAAAGATTAGGTTGATATCATTGACGGATGGTAAATAATATGTATTTGAAAGAAGCGTTCACATTGTTTCACTCATAATTATCAGAGTGAAAGGATCAAAGTTGTTCAGGGAAATTGAACACTTTCATTTTGTGATTTCACTGCCATGTCTATCAGTACTCATGTCCATGCTGTGTGTGGATTGGCGTATTATGGTAAAAAAATAATTGTAAAATTCTCAAATGCATATAACAGTTCAGCCGTTTTGTTCATGATTTTGAAATTTTATTTTAGTTTATAGTTTTTTTTTTTATCTATTTGGCATTCCATTCTCTCTGCCTACCCCACTTGGGACATGGCTAGAGGGTATAGTATAGTATAGTATAGTAGTTTATAGAGAATAGACAAATATAATAACATAACCATCGGATATTCTTTATACGTCCTGTTAAAGTAATAAAAAAACCTTCACAATAAAAAAAAGTTAATTTCCTTCAAGTCTGCCTCTTAAAAGATGTTACTTACCTTACATTATATTATAAACAAACAATGGTGATTGCTGAAAAAAAGTGCACTTCTAATATATATTATATAGATCGTCATAATATAATTTTATTATATGTTCATTTAAAACAGAAATTAAAAAAGAATTTAATATATCCTGGTACATTAATCGAAATATTATGATAAATTTCCATAGATGGCACTTATAATCATCTTTGTGTACAATAAATATGAGAAAAATTGAATGAGTTAAATTAATTTAATAAGAGGTACAGTAAAACTTAAACAGTCTGTTTTTATTTTCATAAATTAGTTTTACAAAACAAACGTAAACTCAATCAATAAATACTATACTATACTATACTATACCATCCCGGCATATCAATAAATCATAATTTTAATTTATGTACCTACCGATGACTGGAGTGCCACCATTAGCTTTTATACCCAAACCACGGCGGCGCTAGTAAATATTAATAGCGAATTCTATAAAGTTGATTTACTCATTTGAAGTAAATGGGATTTTTTATTTAACATCAAAACATTAAATTACAAATGCGTGATTTTTAAGTAATTTTATACTACTACTACTACTACTATACCATCACGGCATATCCCACAAGTGGGGTAGCCAGCAGACCAGCTGCATATAATAAACATGCAAGCTGTCTTCTCCGTGCCAATATAAAATTAAGACATTCAGGATGGGTGGCAAACCTCATCGCCGAATTGAAGATGTAAAATGTCTTATTTTTTCGAACACCTGCCTTTTACAGGACACTCAGAAGTAATTTTATAAAATTTCTTAAAATCTTATATTTAATGAAACCGTACTTTTTAAATGACATTCAATCTATAAGTTTTATATTAATAATCGTAGTTTCAATTACATATCATCAGAATTTAATGTATTATTTTGTTCCAATTTTTTATATAAATGTACCTAAATCTAATTTCTTTCAATATACATACGTCGCTTTTTATACATATTATTATGTACTAGCGCCGCCATGGTATGAATATACAAGCTAGTGGTGGTACAAAACTGAAAAATTATCGCGGTTGGATTGTAATTGTATAATTCCTTGGCACTCGAGCGGGTGTACGTGGAACCAGGTTGGTAAAACAGTTTTAATTAGAAAATTTCACCATTACAATACGGGGTGGTGATAACTTTTACTAAATTCCCATTGTACGCAATTGTACATCAAAATCGACTACAGCGCCAATGTAACTAGGATAAATGACTCAATATTCTTTCTTGCCGGCCTCTAAAATGAACCTTGCTCTTAAAAATTGTATCCCGTAAAGTTGGTAAAATGGTTTTGCGAATCTAAATCAGCTGTAGCTCGTAATCTTCCGAAGTAATGGCTGCGTGTTGTTTGGTGTTCGATTTAATTCATTAGTTATTTAGTTTAGTGATTTGTGCAGTGTAGGTAGTTATTAATTATTACTTAATACATTAAAAATACGTACAACTGCTGATATTTACATTAGTGTTGCGTCATTTAGAATCATATGCATAGTGAAATTCACATTGGTTTGTTATCAATTGATAAGACTCCGGTTGTTTTTCGTTCAATAATTTGTTCAATATAAATTAATTTAGCTTCATTATTTTCACTTTGTTAACAAATAAAAGAAGTATTTAGTTAGTTTGTATCGCGAGTGGTTGTTGATAATAGTTTTATTATCATTGTACCAGAATGACAACCATAAGAAACAATTTACTGACATTTGGCAAGATCGTTTTCATCGCGAGGAATAGCAAGATAACATCGGGTGAGTATATAATATAACATAATGCTATTTTACAATTAATTTTATTTCCATAATATACATTCTGATGGAGTATCATCTTGTGATATATAGCCCATTTTATACGTTTTTCATAGCAAACTGACGTTTTGAAGTTTACTTAATATTCTCAATGATTGGAGTTTATTTAATATTCATATAATTCTGTATGTCTTTGTTCCTATATACTTAATAATTATCATAAATTATTTTAGAAATACAAATTGAACAATAAGAATTAGGCACTGTAGGTAAGGCAAATACTTAAAATGCAATCAATTCATTTAGGTGATTTGACTCAATGATAATGAGCATTTAATCCAACACTAGTTGTTTTAGGTTAATATGCCTTATCAAGACATTTCATGCTTGTACTTCAGTTGATTAATATATAAATAAAATGTGTAAACATTAACGTTTTTGTTTATATTTGTGTGGGAGTTTCGTTTCATTCTTGTGTCATAGATAAGGTTAGTTAGGTTAGGCTGATGTTCACCTAAAAATACAATTTTATATTATCATAACCTGTCCAAATAATAACCATAAGAGGTTATTGTGCACCGTTTATGCAGGTGACTTAGGTCTTTAATTTTGAATCACTCTCTACTTGCCACTTATTTGTAGCTGTCATTAAACATAACAATTAGTCTTGAGACAATTTGAATTCTATAGTCAATATCGTTGACCAAGGGTACTTGGTGGAAGTTTATGTAAAAGTCTTTAGTGTAGTAAGAGTTTTCGGTGTTCTTTAGAGTACCCGGCAACGAATTGTTCACCCACCCTTTATCAGAAGTTTTAGAATGTCCTGTAAAAGGCAAGTGTTCGACAAAATAAAGATATTTTTTGTCTTAAATTCGGCAATGAGATTTTCCACTCATCCTAAATGTCCTATTTTTTTTTTATTTGGCGCGGAGAGGGCAGTTTGCGTGTTATAGTACTGCCACGGTAAATTTTATTGGTCACGAGTCTGCTTTCTGTCAGTTTCTCATCGTCATTTAACCCTAGTCTAGTCTGATGATGTTATTGGAAACTCCTGAAAACATAATCCCGACAAAGTCAGCTTGAAAGTTCAATGCAGAAGTATTTCATTTCTAATAATCTGAATTGTGTTCAATTTTATTTCATTCAGATAATCAGGTGACTTATTTATTGTCTGCAATGGCATTTTTCTGAACATGGCAAAAATACGGGTGAACAATACCATTCTGGTATAGACACTTATGTATGCAAGTGAAACTTCGACATGCTTGTAGAGGGTCGAAAGTGGATTAAATGCTGTGGAGACATGATCGCTGAGAAGAATGGTTGGAAAAACATTGCGTAATAGAGTGAGGAATGAGGGGTTGTGGTAGGAGTGTTGTGGATAGAATATGTGTAAATAAGTTGTGATGGTTTGGACATGTGGAACAATGGATGAGGAAAGGAGGACATAGAGGATAAACTTGTCCAAAAAAAGGGGTGCGAGGAAGAGCACGCGTCTGAAAATCACATGGCTTGATCGCATGGATCAAATCCTCGTGCATGCATGAAAAATTGCATGAATGTAGAAGAAACGAAAGTTTTTAAGGATATATCTATATGGCTTTCCATCCTCTCTGCCTACCCCGCATGAGATACAACATGAGGGTATAGTACAGTACAGTAGTATGGTTTATATGTATATGGTACTCTGTTGTTTGGATTTGTAATTTGTATTAAACTTTGTTTACGTGATCTCTGTGCCCTCCAGAGTATTGTTTTATCAGTGTGCTAACATTATATATGCTTAACGCTTAATGTTAAACCAATATGTATTGCAATAACTATATCATCATCTCCCTCGGTCCCTCAATTCTGAGGATAGTGACCATTATGCCTCGTTCTGCAGACCATCTGTCTCCACCTTGAGCGATCCTCTGCCATATGCGAGGACCCGTGTAGTGAACTCTGTGTTGCCTCTTTAATTTGGTCGCTCTATCTTGCTGATACTCAATCCCTTCCACACCTCCCTTCTATAACCCCGGTTATAATTACTCTTTCCAGATTTTCAGGCACCCTTCTCGCAATATGCCCAAAATATTGCAAGTCATGCAATAAATATGTAATTGACTAAATTATTTTCGCTTTCATTAGTACATACCTGCTGAATGAACATACAAATAAATTTTGCTTGTTTCTATTTTCTTTGTAGATTTAAGAAAAGAGACCAAAAGATTTGATTAACAATCTTTTTGTACATATGGATGATCAAATTAGGAAATGTTTCCTATGTAATTATTTTAGCTTAAAAATTACATGTGTTTTACATGTATACCATAATAATATAATTTAATTACTGTAAAGTGTTATTGTTTGTACACATGTTAAATTTGTTTACATGTATTTATACTTGTCAGTGTTATCTAATTTACATAGTTTAGCTCACTTAACACGTAACTACTCTAATATATATTTTGTTGTACTATTTGAATAGGTATGTGTAATACTTTATTGTAGGATTTTATATCATCATTCACCTTTCAGGATAAGCTAGATGACTTGGAATGTCTTATCAAAAGTTTCCCCGATAGAATCCATATTCTATGTATTTCGGAGACGTGGTTGAGTAGTGAAGAAACAAGTTTTTAATTAGGTCACAGTTTGACAATATTTTAATGTTGGCTAAACTGGCAGTTTTTTACTACAATTTTCATGACAGTAAATGTTACTCTTTTTCACTATGTATCATTTCTATGATAATGATAACAGAGGGTTACAAATACAAATATTACACAAGTATGTGATAATGAACTTCATATTTTCGTATGTTTTTCCCATATAATTTTTGGAGTGTAAATTTGTTCATTCTTCTCACTTGCTTATTCTATGTATGTATTATTTAATTTTTATTTGCTTATCTTTCAAATCACCAGTTATAGCTTAATTTTTACTTGCATGTATGTTGTGCATAATACAATTAAATAATAATAAATACATAAATAATATGATTTGTTTAAAGCATTTTGTATTATATATACCTAATGCAGGAATCTATCTATCTATACCCTCACGCCGTGTCCTAGGTGAGGTAGGCAGAGAGAACGGAACGCCATATACATCTACCTTTACATACTTCTTTCGCTTCTGTTACATTCATCCAACTTCTAATACATGCATGCTGATTTCTCTTACTCAACACGCAGCCGTAATTGAGAATTTGAGCCACTTTGTTCCTGGACATTCGTGCTATTCACAGCCTTCTTTTATACTAATACATTCTCTTCGTCATCCATTCGCTCTACATGTTCAATCCATCGCAACTTATTTACACGCATTCTAATATTCTCATTCCTCACTCTATCACACAACGTTTTACTAACAATTCTTCTCAAAGATCGTAATATTTCCGCAGCATTTATTTCATTTTCATGCAGGAATAATAATAATTTAATATTATACACATGTGCAGGTATCCTTACCAAGTTAGTTATTGCCAGATTTACTTAATAATAAATATGTTGATTGTTTATACTGAAAAAATAACTTATTTATTGTCCGTTTGTTTTTTTCAGTTTATTCTGTTAATTTATATTTATTGCATTTTGCATCACAACATATTATTATTATTGTTATCTTAAATGAAGTAGTAAATACATTTATGTAGATATGTAATATTGTGTTACATTTTAGTCTTATTAATACATACCTCACATTGTCATGCACATTCAAAATGAAGTAGGTACGTGTATATTCATTAGGACATTAAAATTCTTGATTGGACTTCTATGGTCATGTGATATTAGTTCTAAAATATTTCATTTTAATTTTGATATTGAAAATCACTTTATAAAATGGTTATAATGTCATTATAAGCAGTTTAGTCTAGAAGTGTCAAAACATTTATGAAATAACATACCCCATTTTTAATATGCAATGATGATATTGTAATAAATATTAGAATTGATTCTCTTATCTGTGATGCCCTTAGAATGAAAACTCCCAGAATATATTTATTTTATTTTATCTTTATTTATTTTGTAAAATTCCATATTTTTATGTAATAAATCAAGTACACTGAATTTACCTTTACTTAATTTATTACGGGTGATGCATCTAAAGCACTATTTTTCTTTCTGATGAAGAAATTATGCATCATTATATACCTATCGCCCATTGTACTAAATTATTTGTTCAGTAGTAATATTGTCATGTTTATTTTTCTATTGCATACTTTTTAGTGCATTAAGATTTTAATTGTTATTATTTTTATCTTATCTATACTATCACCATATCTTCCACTAGTGAAGTAGCAGCAAGTGGACTAATATTTTATTATTTTTTCGTCAAATTCAAAGTTTTTTTTATCAAATTAATGACGAGAAAATGTGATATATGTTCACTTTGTTTACATATTATGTAAACATATTCTAGACTAGCTGTTCAAATACAGCCATCTTATGCCGCCTTTTTGTAGAGTAGGCAGATAAAACGAAATGACAAACCACCCCCTCCTTTCACATTTTTTCATTTTCACCTCATTCATTCGACTCCACGTGTATTCGCGTCGATTTTTTTTCTCAACACGCGGCCGTCCTTGATAACTTTCGTGTGGTAGGTATATCGTGAACATAATCGGCTTATTATATCGTCGTTGCATATTCAAAAAGGGACATGTGAATTCATAAATGTTTTGACATTTCCAGAATAAACTGCTCATAATGACATCATAACCATTTTATAAAGTGATTCTTAGTATCAAATATTAAAATTCAATACTTAAAGAATAATATCACATGGCAATAGAAAGTATAAACTACAATTTTAATGCCTTAATGAACAGTTTTAAAAGAGTATGCCCAAATAAAAATGTGTGCACATGTCTCTTTTTGAATATGCAACGACGATACAGTGTTCCGCAAAGCGTGTGCCGCGGCACAATGGTGTACCGTGGTCATCAGTTGGTGTACTTTGGTCATCGGTTGGTGTACCGTGGTCATCAGTTGGTGTACTTTGGTCATCGGTTGGTGTACCGTGGTCATCAGTTGGTGTGCCGCGGAAAAAAGTTAAGGTGTTGTGAAGATAATACATCTAGAAATAGCTGAGAGCTATAAGAAATACTGAGGCGCTTTGTTAAACAAACATTGCTTTTTTCTTTGGTGTACCTCTAAAATTTCTTGATTTGATAGATGTACCTTGAACACAAAAAGTTTGCGGAACACTGATGTATAGTATGGTTTCTCAATTCATGTTTGTGGTACCTGGGCATTTTCAGATTTTTTTGCTATGAGTATAACGTACGCGTCTCCAGAATTCAAAATTGTTTCTTAAATGACCAATTATTTCAGTTTTGCCCGAAATCACAATTATTGATAAAATGATGATTTTTTTCTTAGTTAAGCATAAAAATAACAGGTAACTATTTAAATTTTGCAAGTTAATGTGTAAATCAATAACACGGAATGACGTATTTCAACATGTCTTCAGCGTACCTCTGAACTTTAACAACAAAATTATATTTGTCTGCCCATTATATTCACAGGTTTTATGACTTCATTTAAAACTTAATTGTCTCTAAATTCAATTAAGTCCCATAAAATATCATAAAGCAAACCAGAAATATGTTAAATATGTATTTTTTTCCTGTCCTTCAAATCACAAAAAGTGGAATTCCTATTACGTCACGGCCATTCTAAACCTCTGTTTTACTTATTTTGGTCAAATCGAGTGTCGATTATAATTAATGGCAACGTTATATTAGTCTATGAATGCCGCTATATTGTGTAAAAACGTCGGTTGAGCAGATTCTTGTGACAGAACTGGTCCCCCTTGTTGCTCACTAAAATTGGTGTTCCATTACGAACGCAGATTTCTAAGGTAACTTAAGAGTTTTATTTGTTTCTTTTGGACTCTAATTACATATTAAATATTGTTCATTTTGAATTACAAGTCGAATGCATCCTTATATTCACTAACAAGGTGTAAACATGTCGATGAACAGAGATCGATACTTATACGTCACGTCCATTACGTAACGTTATGTATTGGTGGAAAAAAACTGTCACGTAATGGAATTGTAAAGCCTAGCTTACATTGAATATTTTAATCTTCCGACTATATTACAAGATGTTTATAATTATTATGATGGCGTTATGATGTCCAATATTTATTTATTATTATGAAAACAGTTCAAGTGATTGCTAGTAGGTAAATCATAAATCAGTACGTCAGGCCAATCAAGTGTAACAAAAACGACAAATGCTACCCCCGATTCTATTTCATTTTTAGTTTGCACTAACTAAAATAGTAACGTTCCAATTTTAGTTAGTCCATAGTGGTATTCTATAAACCAGGCATGGGCAAACTGCGGCCCGCGGGCCGCATGTGGCCCGCCGCATATTTCCTGCGGCCCGCGAGTAATATAATATTTTAAAAAATGATCACGTTTTTATCTTCAACGACTTTTTCAACAAAGATTGAAAATAAATTAAAAATAATAGTCGGTACAAATACCCGTTACGTATTTAATTGATGTACCTACTAATACTTTTGACTTTTATACAAAATATTATTTTTATTACTTGCTCTCTGTACACAATGATTTTATATGTGTGTGTGTGTATATTTTTTAACATTGCATACGAGATCATAATATTACTTTTTATAAACTGACATATGAATATAATTGCTATTATCATTTTTTACTTATTGTTTATATTATTTTGGATTTAATTGTTGTTATTATTTTTTTTCTCTTTATTAACATGTAAAAGGCGAAAGCCGTGAATATGCATAAATAAATAAATAAAATATATATAAAAAAAAAACAAAAAACTTATCTCGGATTTTCGACTGATATAATTAATGAATATTATTACCATGCGACGTTAGCTTTACTTTTCCATTACGTAACGAGAGACTTCCTATTACGTTACTGTCCTATTATATCTCCGACTATTTTTTTTAGATTTTATTCCAACAACTGATACAACTGTTTTATTGTAATATATAAAATATAGTATGTGAACTGAATTGTTGTTGGAAAGTGCAAATCACCAACAAATTTGCCATAATTAGTGTAGAATATAAGAAAACTCATTACTGTATAGTACAAAACGTAACGTAATGGACCAATTGGACAGAAAATGTGACATTTTACGTTATTTTCCTAATAAAATTATATATTTTCTTAAAGAATGTTGTGATTATAACTATATTAAATACTTTCGACAACTATTCACTAAAATGTTTTTATTTAAAACCCCGTTGAATTGTGTGATGTAATGGAAATTTCTTGAGATATTGCTTCACGAAAACGCATTTCCTGACAAAAAGAAAACACAAAACTTAAAAGTAATTGATTTCTTACGTCCGTTACTGTTGTATATATATTTTAAATACAAAATCAGGCATAATTTGTTACACATATTTTTTTAGGTTCCACTACGTAACGAAGCAAAAAAATTTGAAAATGCCCACCTACCTATGGTGGTACCTAATACTGGGAATGATTAATTGTCAAGATATATAGTTTATTAAATAGGTCGTGGATGTAAAAAGATTTCCCTATTTATAGGACGCGCGCACGTGCATATAGACACATATACCTACCTATACCTATTTATATCTATATTACTACTCCTTCTACATCATCACGGCATATCCCACAAGTGGGGTAGTCAGCATGTAATAAACATGAGAGTCGCCTATTTATGTATTATTATCTATATATGAATATCATCTCTCTAGGATTAATAATATACTTCTAAAATATTTGGCATTCTAGGTCCGTTTATAACCTTTAGTCATGTCAGCTACAGGGTAACTCCGAAATCTTTAATAAATAATTTACAAAAATTATTTACCGGTTAATTTATACCGAAAAATTAAAAAATTAGAAAGTTTCTGAACACATATTTCAGGCACAATGCTGGTATTTAGAACCCACGTTCTGAGCCTAATCCTTTGATATCCTGTATATCTGGATAGGTGAATTTTTCCCGGCATTAGACTGTTAAGTTTTTGTGTGACCATGACTGATCATATAGAAACTTATCTGGTTTTATAATTTATTTATTTATTTATTTATTGATACATCAACGGCCCACTGGCCTTATAATAGTAGGGTTGGCACAATATAAAATATAACAACAACAAATATTTCAGTATTATACAAATTAGTATAGATATAAACATTAACAGATGCTATGTTAAAGAATGTATATAAAAAAAACCTTATCAAATAAAAACAGTAAAATTGGTGTGAGCAAGTGTAGGCATACATAATACCACAACAAATCAAAATAAACAATAAAAAAAAATATTATTTAAAACACTTCAATGCTGAGATGGCAATTCTGCCGCCGCGTAAAAAAAATAATAAATCTTTATTGCAAAAAATGTACACATTATATAAAACAAAGTACCTATAAGTAAAATGCATAATATTGGAACTGATAATCTTGAGCAGTAGGCGAGTGTATCGCAGAAGTGCGATAAACTCATAAATAATAATCATTTATTCATACCATCACACCCCACAAGTGGGGTAGCCAGCGAACCAACTACTGGTAATAAACATGCAAGCTTCCTCTCTATACCGGTAAAAGCCTCTCCGTGCCAATAATAATATTATCTTTACATAATTCATAATAATAAACACACTGATAGTTCTCTACGTACAATAGGTATAAAAATGTCGTATTCAAGATTTGTTACGAATAAGTACCTACCTTTTAACATAAAATAATGGAAGACATGTTATGTTATATTCTTGTGACTTCAAGTGTACAGGTGTATATTGTTATGTATACACGTATATACCTACACTTATTTGTTATATTGTCTAATTTGGTTTTACCATCAGCAGTTTAGTCATATTGCTATATAAGCTATTAATTTTCTGCATGTGAAGACGGTATTGTATTGTGCTTACACATTACAAGACTCGGATCATGAAAATAACAAGCGTTAGGTATGATGACTAGATTTTAATGTGTGTAACATAGGCTCAGCAGGGCTACTCTTGACACAATCTAAATACGATCTTAATCTAGTCTTGATCTTTATCATACGACGCACGAAGTGACTTTGATCAAAAACACCGCGCCACCGCTACCGCGCGATCGTTATGCGCGTATTTTTGGCCAATAGTCACTTCGCGCGTCGTATTATTAAGATTAAGATCATGTTTAGATTTTGTCAAGAGTAGCCCTACAGATGTGCAAAATATATGCCATATAAACAGTTTTATCTATTATAAGTTAGATCATAAGATTTTCCACACCCGGAGCAAATCGTCCTTGCATATTTAAAATGGGGTATGTAAATTTATAAACGTTTTTACATTTCTAGAATAAACTGCTTATAACCATTTTATAAAGTGATTCTTAGTATCAAATATAAAAAAAAAATATATGAATAATATCACGTGCCAATAAAAAGTCCAAACTACAATTTAATAAAACACTTTATTGCCAAAAATAAATTTTACAAAAGGCGTACATATTGCTTTGGGGCAATGTCTTCCAGTAAATAATACCTAAATGAACAGTTTTTAAAGATTAAAATGAATTTAAAAATTAAAATGAATTTAAAAACACTGTATAATTTCCAAATTAAATTTATTCACCTCAAACGTTTTCGCCAAGGCTTCTACTTGGCATCAACAGGAGGACTAATTAGTTTAAGTTCATATGTAGTGAGTCTGTTTTCTATTACTAACTTATACTAGTGGTGGGGGGGAGTTTGAAGGTGGGGGAGAAAGGGCGGAGTTGAGGGTGTTTGATAAGAGGGAAGGAGATGGGTATATCAACAAAGGAGATGCATATGGTATTTGGATATTCACCAAATTGTTCTTGTTTTTATGGATTTCAAGAATCTCCAAGGCATTTAATTTGCTAATCTTAGACTCGGAGTGCAAGACCTTTAGTACCTTGCATGTCAATAGAATGATCATGTTGTATACAATGGTCTGCAATCTAGTTTTTAAAGAGCATGTCTAAGTAACAATATTCTCACATACCTCATTTTGAATATGCAACAGCGAAATATCAAATATACATTGTATGGTCTCTTTCATGGGTATATATATGTATTTAATCCACCTTGAACAGAACCAATTTTCTTGCATAATCTGCACTGTGGCAGAGGCAGTCCGTTTATTTAATATATGTACGTAATATTTAACGTGACGTGTACTGAATTTGTCAGAAAGGTGGAAACACTAAGCTGTGAATGTGTTGCTTTCTCTGGGATCGCATTGGCTAAAAACTGTATAATGGTCTCAGTAGAGTATGACGTATTTTCAATAACAATATGCAGAAACGTAGAAAAATAGTCAAAATATGCACTTGCAAATTATCTATCTAGCGTTGAGTAAGATAAGTATAATATGCTGTCATTTGTGCAGTGCATTTGTTAGTACGAGTGCATTTGTTACTGTTCGAGTGCATTTGTTATTGTACGAGTGCATTTGTTATTGTACGGAATCGTGCATTGTTTGTAGTGTAGTGTAGCACTGACGTCACATTAATCACGCGTCATGAGACAATAATAGGTATAATTATGTTTGTCCATTTGACACTGTGTCATTGAAAATTAGTAAAGGGGAGTCACTAATCAGAGCACAAGTGATTGTAGGTGTACAATGTACATAGCTACATATTAATATTATGTCTGCCGTGTGGTCCAAATAATAATATAGGTAAATGACATTAGTTTAGTTTCACAGATACCTACATAATATTATATTATGTACAGCAGTATCTTAAAAAACCGATGTATTGGCATTATTTATTTGTGACGGATAATGTGTTATTTTGTTAGATGATAAAATAACACATTATCCGAGGTTCAAATTCCTGTGCACTTGAACTATTACTATTATTTTTTTTCGCGAATACATAATATTATTTGTTGCGCGGGATTTAAATTCATATTTTTTTTCGTTCGTTGCTGAGTACACACCAACGTGCAGGTAATGATATGATATTATAATTTTATATCCGTAATTAGTCTTTAATTAATATTATATCGTTAATAGCTACGTAAGCAGGTTGTGTATTATATCGAGAGACGGTTTAAGGGTTGGTGAACCCATTGGCTGCAAGGTCGGTTACTCCTAGCATTTTACAATATTTTCTCGTTATGCTTCCGATACGATGTAATGTATGTAGATAGGTCGGTACTTACTCAGTACAGTATACCCATACAATATAATGTATCATATACTATTCTGCAGCCTTTCCTTATTAAGTGAATATAAAATAATATGGATGTTATTTACAACGTATCGTGTCGTATCAACATTTACCCGTAATAATAGAATGCGTTGCAAGACGTCGCATTATTGCTATAAACTCGCCCATTATGCATTGTATTTTATAATTATTGTATTTTAGTCTTTACATCTATCTCCTTGCAGAGGGGATGGAACGCCAGACGAAAGTCTTTTGGTACACTTCTTTCATTTCCTCCGCATTCATACAATTCCAAGCATAAGCAAGTACGATGATTTTTTTGCGCTCAACTCGCTTTTTCCTTGATTTCCATTCCATTCTAAATTTCTACCTCCGTCGCCAGATTTTCGAAAAGGGTATAGGAATTTTATAATTATATTTCACGTTCTCCTTTGCTTTGTGAACTTTTTTTCAGATTCTTCAAAAGTGAGGAACATTTTTTCCAACGTTTCATAATTTCCCTTCCACACAGGAATTTAAAATGTTTCACTTTATTTTTATTTATTTACATAAATTCACGGCCTAAGCCTTTTACACATTGAAATTCTGTATACATACAATACATGCAAACCTACAAAAATATGTTTTTGTAAAAAAAAAGACAGAACAGTGTATCATTGATTAAGAGTTTAAAATTGTTAAAAAAAATTGTCTAGATACTACCAAAAAAATCGAAGTGATATAAAAATGTCAAATATTAGAGGACAGTTAGTTAAAATTAATAAATTAAGGTTAAATAGTTGAAAGAACGAATTAAATAATATATGTCACCAGTTTCAGAAGCAAATTAAAAACTGAACTCTCCACTGGCGCCCTTGAGACGGTCTAGGGAGTGTTAAACGGCGTCAAAATAAAATCATTCAAATTCATCATCACCATAAAAGAATTCTCAATTAATTACATGAACACATCTCACTAAAAACAATGATCACTATGGAAAAAACACAAATAAATAAACTATATTCCTTCTTTTCAGTTTTGGCAAAAAAATCTCAGAATATCGAATCTGGTATTGTTAGTTGACTTTTCGAAAGTGAGAATCTTTTTTTCTTAGAAATATGCGCGCGATCGACCTTAAACCGCTTGTGATCGATCGACTGTTTGTTCACCCCTGACATAGAATTTCAAGATTTTATCTCTGTATATGTCATTTTATTCTATTTATATCTAATAGCAACTACTTTATGTTGATTGTTTGGATTACGCAGTGTGTTTTTGGCAGATGATGTATAACAAGGTTAAGGTTATAATTTGACGAATTCAATTTCTCTACAGAAATAGTATTCGATATTATAACAAAGAATCGTCAATACATCTATTATTATTAATTTAAAAATAAAAGAAACTTTGTATTTTCCACTAAAATAACTGTTATTTAGTTATAACGTTTTCGGAACTACTTGTTCCATCATCAGTAACAATATTAAACATAAATTAATATCAAGGACAGTCATGTTGGGGTAAAGGTGAAGGAGTAGTGGGCGGGGGCAGGGGTGGAGTAGAAAGAAGCATAGACAAGAGTGGAGATGATATGGGTGGGATTTGGATATTTATAATATTTTAATTTTTTATGCAGCAATTATTAATTTCTTCTTCTTCATGTGTCTTGCCGGGTCCCCCCGACGTTGACGACCATTTGAGAGAAAGCTTCCCTGTCCTGGGCGGCGCGAAACAGCTCCTCCACGGTTCTGACACCGGTCCACTGTCGAATGTTTCGAAGCCAGGAGAGCTGTCTTCTGCCAACCCCTCTGCGGCCCTCGATCTAATTTAATTTCTAGTGATTCTAATATATCCAATTTTCTTCCTTTGTCACAGTTATAAATCAATTCTATGTTATCTATTCCAAAAGTATGTCCCGTATCTCTCGAATGTTCAGCTATTTCACTGTTAATTGTCATATTTTTCACTGCCTGTGAATTACGAAACAATCGAAAAAAAACATTACATATTTTATTATAGCTGTATAATTCTAGCTATCGCAATATTGTATGTCACGTCCCGAGTTGCTGTGTCATTTAATATGATAATCTCTTTTGCTTTCTGACATATTGAGGAAGGTCTTCTAAGGACACGCTTTATTCCCTCTCATTCATTGTTTGTGGTTTGTTTTCTATTTGGCAATGACACATATTATAACCATTTTAAGGAAAGTAATTTGGTTCATGGGCTCTGTTTTCATTTCAGAATTGGCCACTTGACATATATATTAAAATAGTATAAATACATTTACTTACATGGTCTTTTATCTTAGCCAAAATACTGCAATATTTATGTGTAAGCGATATGTCGTAAAACAGAGTAAGTTTGTGACCCATATTGTCGTGACCGAGCTTTATTCAGTGAGAAATGAGATTAAAAGAAAATATTGTATTGCAGTCTGAAGTTCATAGTTCCCTTATGAAGTACTTTTATTCAGTGAGAAATGAGATAAAAAGAAAATATTGTATTGCATTTAGGGGATTCGATCCCGGGATCCCGAATCCCGGGATCCCGGTCGTATTTTAGTCCCGAAATTTTCGGGATTAAATTTAAGAAATCCCGGGATTTTCGGGATTAATACAATTATACAATAAGTCAAATATTTGGTACTCAAGCACATCAATGAATCACTGACAGCCGAAGCTTGTGTTAGTATCTTAAAAGAGCGCTATTCTGAGTTCGATATCTCACTAGATACGATATTGTGGCAATAGTTACTGATGGTCCAAATTACAGTTGGAAAACTTGTTAATGCAAAGCACCTAGTTTGTTTTGCACACGGTATTCACTTAGCCGTTTGTGATTTATTGTATAGAGAAATACCTGCAAATGAACCTATCAGTGATGATATTTTATTTATTTATATATAACGGCTATCGCCTTTTATTGATGATTTGGATGGTGATAATGAAGAACTGGACTCAGGATTAGTCATTAAAATCGGTAATGGTGAGTTTGACCAATGACCGGAATATTAATGAAATCGTAAAGAAAGTTCGTAGTGGTTCTTATTTTTAAAAGAGCATCTTTGAAGAATGATACTATGCTTCAAAACTTTATTGAAAAGGAACATGGAAGAGAGCTTAATTTATTGTTTAGCTGCAAATCGCGTTGGAATAGTCTTTTAACAATGCTTGAGCGATTTGATATTTTAAAAAATAACAACAAAAAATAACTCATCGACCTAATTCGAATAAATAATTCATAAAGTCTCTGGTCAATTTGATTTAAAAATACGAGTTTAAACATTGATCCCAACAGTATGTATTTTTTTGTTATGGGTTAAGCTAAATAAGTCTAAGTTGATTTTTTTAAAAAAATATTCCAAAATAGTACATACAAACAAACATAAATAACAACATTATAGAATATATTGCCCCACTAAACTAAAACTGTTCTGGGTTAAAACCAGAGATGTGCAAAATACTTTCAAAAAAGTATTTAAATACAAAATACAAATACTTTTGAATTTTTGTATTTCAAATACAAAATACTAAATACTTTTTCAAAATGGTATTTAAGTACAAAATACGTATTTTAAAATACTTATTTAAAATACCTTTTACAAATAGTCGAACAAGGTGTAAGACAGGGGTATTCAATATTTCCAGCACTCTTTAACTATTATATACAGCGAGCCATTGATGAATAGATAGAAGAAATGAATAACTGGACAAGAGTATAGATAAATGGAGAAAGGGTTGACATGATTCGATATAGCATTGCTTGCAGAAAATGAAGATGAGTTGAATAAAGTCTTAGGAAGAACTATCAAAATATAACATAAAAAATAAATAAGACAATACAAAATGTATGGTCATTCGAAGAGATGAGGCGACTGCGAAAATTATCATAAATGGAGTGAGTATCAAGCAAGTTAGAGAATTCCTGAACTTGGACTGCAGAATAAATCAGGATGGATACTCCGAATCTGAAATCGTACGGACTACTGTAACATCATATTATATACAGGACTGCTCCAGACCTTTCTCGATCGTTTTCAGATGGTTTTTAATGTTGCCTCCGAATCATTTACAGAGAGAATCAGAGCTGCCACATCACTTCACTACTAAGAAGTCTACGCTAGCTAAGAGTCTCAGAGAGAGAGTGGAGTTTAAACTGTGTCTCACTGTCCACAAGGTAGCGTACCACCCACTGACCTATTCCGCTGACAAAAAATTGAGTCAAAGACTGTGCTCAGCTTCTAATGTCGTGAACAAACTCGTAGAGTTCAATATTGCAAATACCTCTAAATTTACAGAAAGGAGAACCAGAGTCTCAGCGTCAATTGCCTGGAATAGATTGCCTGC
This sequence comes from Athripsodes cinereus, assembly GCA_947579605.1. Lineage (NCBI taxonomy): Eukaryota > Metazoa > Arthropoda > Insecta > Trichoptera > Leptoceridae > Athripsodes > Athripsodes cinereus. The sequence goes on along the minus strand of OX388323.1, from coordinate 22,701,817 downwards.
AGACAAAGTTGAAAACGCTGCAGTTCAGAAGAAATCACAGCGCCCTTGGAACGGTCATGGATCATTCAACGGCGTCATGTATAATTAGTTCAATCATCATTATTATGTGTGTATATCTCAAATATGGAGTACTCTAATGGAAACGTTGTATTCGTAATTCAACAAATTGACAAAAAAAAGCTTGCATACGCGCATATCAATTAATGGCAGAATTTTGTTACAAACAAATAAAAAGATATTTTGTAAAAGTATTTTGTGTAAAATACAAAATACTCAAAAAAAGTATTTCAAATAAAATGCAAAATACTTTTTACGAAAACGTATTTGAAATACAAAATGAAAATACGTACTTTGTATTTTGTACTTGTGTTTTAAGTACTTTAATTTCAAATACGTCACATCTCTTCAATTTAAGAATATAAAAAAAAGTTTATTTGTTACTTTTATAAATCATAAACAGAAGTGCCTTGTTTGTTTATTTTAGAATAAGTTTGAAGTGCAATTTTGTTTAACCGACTTTTTACAGATTCAAAACTTAAATTCATTGCCAGATAAGTAAAAAAAAGTGATTTTGACATGGCCTACTGACTTCTTGTTACCACTTTACATTACCAATACAATCCCGGGACTAGTCCCGGGATCCCGGGATCAACTATAGGTAATCCCGAAATCCCGGGATTAGAAAAAAGGGTCGGGATCGAATCCCCTAATTGCATTGCAGTCTGAAGTTCATAGTTCCCTTATGAAGTACTTTTTGTTGCGGTTGTAAAAGCGTACCGAATTATAAAGACCATATCTGACTTAATCTTTTCAAAATGAAGAATGGTTTTATCTGTTTTGTTTGCAATAAGGATTAATGTATTTTATATTAATTTTCCTTTTCTTTTTAATGAATTTTGAGTATGACATTGAACCTTAAATCACTGTGCTACTAGTGTTTAATCAAAAACTAATACACGTTTATTGAATAGAATTTATATTTAAATATTTATTATTTTTGGAAGTTTTAAATATCCAGTCTTAAATATTTTTTGTAACTGTTAATGAGTATTGAACTTTATCACCCGAAAACCTGTCGGAGTACTTACTTTTCAAGGTGATTGTTATTATCATAAGCAAAATCAGCGAGTGGTTGGGAAACACTGATGTGTATATGTATTTAAATAAAATAAATATTTGATACTGGCCACACTTATATCTAAAACTGCAAAACAAGTCATATGGACGAGTATGTTAACATTTTCCCCCATTTCACCTTCAAATAATTATGTATTTGATGAAATGATGGGTATTCCAAATATAATTTAATTCTGAAGAAAAAACTTTACACTATTTGAAACCCTTCGCTAGTGTTAGAGTATAACTCGTAATGTTGTGTTAGTTTCTTGATTCTCCCTAATTCTCTTGTCATTATCCATTTTGTAATTGCATTGTAATTTTAACTTAGAGTCTCTGATATTTGAGGCTTTTTATTATATTATAAATTAACACTTTTATTTAGTACTTCCACATTCACTTTATTATTAATAATAATAATAATAAACTTTATTGTGCTTAAAAAACACACGTATAAACAGATTAGAATGCCAATAATTATCATGCACAATGGGCGAGTTTATTGCGTGTAAGCGATATCTTCCAACTAACCCAAAAATCATAAAAAAAAGAAAATAATAGGTATATACATACATACATAAAAAGTTAAATAAATATACATACCTACAAGCAGGCAAACACCTGCGCACACAATGAGGTAAAGTCCGGATATCGAAGGAAGGGAAGAGAAGGAATGCTCTTATTAATCGCGAGACGAAGATGTCAAATGTCTTAAACAATATTTTTTACGAATACCTGCCGATCACTGAATACTGAAGCCGGCAAACTCCCCTTTCACGACACAAGCTTTTAGGTTACTGTGAAGGGTGTATAACAAAACCCAGATATATCATTAAAAAAAAACTTTCTTATATACGTAACTAACTTTACTTTTAAATTAAATTAAAAAGAGTGGTGTCTATTGTATTTCGAGGACTCCACAAATTATAAACAGATGCATGATATCCACTGTGAATTCTATAACGAAATAAAAAAACAAATATTTTTCTACTAAGTATATTGTTTTCTATTGAATGAGACGTCTTTGTCTTACAAGGAGATTGACAATGTGCTTGTAAGACGAAAGACGTCGTTCTCAGTTAAAAAAACAATTTAGTAGAAAAACGTTGATTTTTTTTTTAATTTCTTGAATTGATAGTGTTTCGACAGTTTTTCCTCTATAGTTATTTTATTGGAAAAATGTTCATAACATCAGTAAATTTATTTGATTTATTGATGTTGCCTATTAAAATAATAATACTAATAATTTATTCAAATCTTTCACAATTAAAATAAAAAGGAATAACTCGTTTCGGGTCAATATATTGTTATGAACATGTTCATAACAAAGTACTATAATATGTATTACATTGGCGAATATACGAGATACGTAGGTACATACAATGAACATCTCACGTTCTTTCCAACATAATCATCACTCAATAGGTAGGTACCTATTTGGATTGCATCCAATTATAATATTATATTGAACAGCTGATATTAAGAGACACTCCATTATGTTTATTGTTTGAGGTTTCGATTTTATTAATCTCCTTTATTTTTTATATTGGCGGGAAAAGTGTGCACGATCATTGGTTTTTTTCTGTAGACTTTATATCCAAACAATTACTATAATATATTATTTCCATTTGAAAACAAGTAGAAAATTAAAAAAAATCACTACCCGATGTTTTTGATATTTTTATACTTTGACCGTTAATTGCCTGATATGTTGGCCGGTGTGGTGTAAAGTTAACGCTCTTGCCTTTGAGTCACGAGGCCCCGGATTCGATTCCAGGCGAGAGCAAAATGAAGAATAACTTTTTTCAAATTGTCCTGCGTCTGTATGTCGAGATTTTGAAATATTTTTTTTTTAATCTGGAATTTTTATTGGCGGTCATTTTTATTTTTATTTATTTATTTATTCATTCTTTACTGCACATTGATAAAAAACAATTACATAAAAGGTATACATTCAAATTAAATACAATCAATATACAGAGGGCGAGTTTATCGCAAAGGCGCGATCTCTTCCAACTAACCCAAACCCCATTTTGCTATCTTGTCTTTTTTATTTAGAAATATGAATAGTGATATTTGTTGTTTTCTCCTTGAAATAATGATGCGAAGATGAGAAATTTCCACTTTGATTTTGTAGCTTTCAAGAAAATTTACAATATTCAGTAAATTTTCCGATTTAGGTGATATCGGTGATCAGAAATATTAAAGAAATAAAAAATTTAACATTTAAATCATTTTTTTAATACCTACATAATTGTTAAAAAACAAAGAATATAAAATGTTTTTAGTTAAGATCTATTTTCATTTAAAATCACCTGCGGCGCGATAGGAAAATAAATGGCCGCCAAAAAAATCACAAGAATAAAAAAAGGATATTTGTTTGAAGGTCTCATATCAGGCAATTAACAAGCAAAATATAAAAACAAACTTAAAACATTGAGCAACATGGTCTGGTTGTCTTGAAATGGATTACGTCTGCACATATTTTTAATATCAAGGTACTCGATTATTATGCTAATATCATAAACATTTTGTGCATTGCTGTCGCATTGTCTAAACATGGTTCCCAATAGCAGCGTCCACACAGCTGGATGAAAACGTCAATCATCAATCATCGAACACAACCACTAACACAATCGTTACATAAAAATATGATCATAAGTTGCTTCACATTTGTTGTGTGAATTGTCACAAGTTTTAATATTGTTTTAGGTAATGTGTTTTTTCAAGTTTACTTTCTAAGGAGGGTAAACAGTAGAATACAGGATCACTTAACATGTTGTAATAGGGTTATGTTTAATGTTCTTATTGTTCAGTAAATTGTTTAAATAAAATAATTTAAAAATAAATAATTTAATTCTGTCATACGGTGACAATTCGGAGAATAAAAAACTCTCCTTGGAACGGGTAACGAAGGCATTCATTTTTATATTTCTTCGTAGAATGCTCCGAATTGTCACCGAATGATTTAAGATTGATGATTGAGGTTTTCATCCAGCTGTGTGCACGCTGCTAATCCCGATTATTTGACTTGACGTGCCGTCATGATAATATAAATAAAATAAATTAAATAAGATAAATAAAATAAATTTGGGACTAGCTCGATCTGTGTGAATTGTCTATGTATATGTTATGTTATCAAAGTATGGCATTCGATTAAAGATTACCCTGCCTACGCTGTAAGAGAAAGGACGTGAGACTGTTATACGTAAAAAAATATCTACACTTATTGTATCGGTGTATAATATTATCTGACAAACTTTTATACACAATAATAATATATAGTCCTTTGTGTACATAATTTATTATTGTATACTGTGCAAGTTTACAATATTGTAGGTTCTTTGAAATTATGAACACTGATATTATAATTAACACAAATATATTCAATAATAATCCTATTTACAATATTGTCGAACACAACTAGTCAAACCCGCAGCGTACCAGTGCAACCCAAGGTCGTATCTATAAAGAGCCCCGTTCCACATAGGAAGCTAACCTATATAGCAAAATAAAGTATTGCTACTCAATCAATATTCCTTGCTTTACTTGTAAACAAGTGCAAGGTTCAACTCACAGGTGCAGTGTACAAAGTCCATACACTACAATTATGTATTATAAGAGCCTCATTTGGTGACGTGGATTGTAGGTATATCACCAACATTTTGATTCTCATCACCATCATCATCATCTCGCCCTCAACGCTCCTCTCGGGAGCACAGGGCAGAAACCAGCCTACTCCATTCAGAGCGTCTCTGCGCCAATTGCGTCACATCTTTCCACGACATTCCCTGCGCTCTGATATCGTTGTCATAGGAACAGTGTATTGTATATTATATACTGTATTTACTTATGTATTGTAGCGATACAATGTAGTGTAATGGACTATACATTTAAACTAATAATTTGTTAATAATTAATGACGGTTTAATGAACGTTTTCCAAATAATAAACTTCATGAATCGGTCATACTTATAATATTATTATATTGTATTGCGAGTCGATCACCTTTTTATATTTGCGTTTGCTATCAAGTTTATTGACATCGTTCCCTTATCGTCACCGTGTTCCAGTAGGCAGAGTATTGTTGTTAAAATTAGGAATTGATTGTTGTTAAAAAACTGATCCATCGTAATTAAATAATATATCTCACTTTCATTTATTTATGTACTGCAAAAGACTTTTTTTCTACGTGTAAGATACGAATAATTTGTATCAACAACAATCAAATGCAAACATACAGAAAAAATAATACATAATCACAATGAACAAGGCTCAACATATACCAACAATTATACTGGTTTGAATTTTCACTTGACACCATTAAAAATCGTATAAAATTGAAACATATTGATGCACTAAAAATCATATTAATTTAAAAAGAGAATCGTGTTTACACAATGCAACATTGTGCAAAATCTAATTGGAAGAAGTGAGAAAGGCGTTCCAACGCTTACGAATTGGCTATAGGCTGGCTTAAGTGATCACTTTTGGTCTCCATGGACAACGCTCACCAATTCCGCCATTCTCACTTCTTCCGATTAGATTTTGCACACTGTTGAATTTTTATTTATTTGATCAATAAACGGCAATTTGCCTTTTACAATAAGTTTAATACATAAGTATGACAAATCAATAGGTAATACAAACAGTCTATAAATATATATAAAAAATGCACCTATACACTCACTTAGAAAAAAAAAACAAAACCAATAACAGAAATATACATGTAATTGTTGGTTCTCTGATCGAGATGTTCGATTGGTTTTAATTAAAAATATATAAAATAGATATAGATATACAGTTCGTCGGTAGCCTGGAGGTAGAGTCTCGGCCACGTGAACAAGGGGTCCGTGGTTCGATACCAGGTGCCGGCAAACTCCCCTTTCACGACACAAGCTTTTAGTTGCTTACTGTGAAAGGTGTATAAGGTTGTATTTGGGTTTATAACAAAAACCCAGATATATCTTTTTTTTATAAAAAAAGAAACATCCAATATCAATAAGCAATAATAAAATGTATATTCAACTATTTGGCTGAGAGGAATGGTGCTCGGAGACGTGGACGTCCAAGGATTAAATGGCAAGATCATTTAAATCAAATCCTACAGGACGGTCACGTGTTGAGCACATTGAACAGGAGAGCATGCATGAGGAATTGTATGACAGTGACGGAAGCGAAAGATGTATGCAAAGATAGAAGGAAGTGGCGCTCGATCCTTTCTGCCTACCCCGCGAGGGAAGCGGCGTGATGGTATGTATGTATATGATGTATGTATATTCAACTATGAAAAATGTCGTAGATATGTAAATTGAAAATAAAGTAAAACAATAATATCTGGTGGTCTTGATAAGTAAACGAATAATAAACATTGATATCAAATATTTTTTGTCTCATTATCTGTGTATGAATGTGAACACATTCAGATGCTATCCTATGAAAATAATTTATGCTTGTATATAATATAACTAATAGGTAACTACTGTTTTAAAGTAATGACCTTCCACAAGTTGTTTTGCTGCAATAGTATGAATATTAATTTTATTGCTTTTCTCATAGTTTTTATTTAAGTATCATGTTTAACGTATACATTTTTTTTATTGTAAACGTAAACGGTAGCTTAACTCAATATAATTGTGTGTTTGAAAATAATTCAACTAAATAATTTATATTATTTATTGGACTAGCTGTTCTGGATTCACTCGGGGATTATGTAGTAGGTAGTTATCGACATTTTTCAAAAAGCTATCAAATTAAATTTAACACCAGATTGACAATGTCCTTTTTCAAATAAAATATTTAAACTTGAATCACTATGTTTATTTGTTACATTAATTTAAATTACGCTATCGCGATTTCAGTGCACTTGCACCATTGAAAAGCTCGTCAATTGTGCAAGTGCACTGAAATCGCGATAGCGTAATTTAAATTAATGTAACAAATAAACATAGTGATTCAAGTTTAAATATTTTATTTGAAAATGTCTCGTAATTGTTACATAGTTAATGCCTCTAAAATAAGTGAAATTGACAATGTCCTCATCAGACGAAAGACGTATCTCTCACAGATTAAATCATTTGTAGAATAAAACCCTTGTTTTATTTATTTCGATATGGAATTCTACTATGTACCTAAACACCGACACAGTGAATAAATTTAACACATTTCTTAATCTGTTTACGCAGGGTATTTACTGTCTAGGAAGAAAGTATATCGCATTTTTAAAATACCTGCGCTTTCATACTTTGGTGAAGTCCCCGGTAAAAAGTACGTCTCCCACTCTATTATTTTAGTTTTCGAGTGTCCTGTAAGAGGCAGGTATTCTTTAAACATTACGTTTAAGACATTATTTAACATCTTAAGAGGCCCCTTTAGCAAAAACGATAAAACATTCAATTTTCAACAAGTTTGGTACACAAACTCTCAGAACTTGTTGACTCTACGAACATTTTGATTTGATAAAATATGAAAACAAATATTAATTACCAATATCAAACTTTAACTTTAAAAAAAATCTTGATTTTAGCTTCATGGTATTCGTTTATAAAAAAGCATATTTCTAAAAATCGAATTCGGGGGTGTGTTTGGTACATAAATGCACGAGAATCCTACAAATTTTCATATATACTTTTTAATATTACGAATACTTAGATAGTTATCACAATTATAGAATAAAAAAAACTATATATTTTTGTTTTTTTTCATGGATATTGACCGATTTTAAAAATATTTTCTTTTTATAAATTATATTATATTTTGAAACCAAAAATCTCCACATGAACTCGATTTTTTTATACTAAAAAAAGTTCGCTAAAATCTATAGTATTTATATTATTATTATTATTTGGATGATTTGTAAAGCGCCGTTTTGTTAAAAAAATCTACCTCAATGGCGCTCTTTGCTAACTAAGGTTGTGCTTGAATTATTCCGTGAGATATGCTTGATAGGATGAATAAAAAATATATATATTTTACAAATAATTTGTATTTTGATATAACAAAGAGTACCTAAATAAATCTCGTCAGTCTGCGATTTATTTATTTTTTAGTAAAAAACTAATATTGCTAATAAATATTTGTTTTTTTTTTATTTTATCAAATCAATATTATAGCAAGGGTCAACAAGTTTTGGCAGTTTTTCTATCAAATTTGTTGAAAATGGGATATTTTACCGTTTTTGCTAAACGGGGCCCTTAATTTCAGCGATGGCGTATGCCACCTTTCCTGAATATCTTAACTTTTATTGACACGAAAAGGATAGCATGCATATGTTTATTACATGATGCGGTTAGTCCGCTGGCTATCCCATTTGTGGGAATTGTTTTTAAAATAGTTTTATAATATTATATGCTATCGCGATTCCGGTACACTTAAACCATTGCCGACCAGTTCCATTTTCCTTCACATAGTCGCTGCATCCATTTGTGAATTATTTTGTCACATTCACGTCAATAAAAGTTCTTAAAAAATCCATCGATAATTATTAATTAATTGATCTTGTTTATTTATTACTTATTTACTTTTTTTTTATCGATATACCCGCAGTAAAATAATGATATTAAAATAAATTACTAAATTATGCATGTAAAGATTTACATAAAATATCTCGTATCAAGTAATCCTTGATCATTCGTAAACAAGTAGATGACCTTAAAAAATAGAAAAAGAGTATCGAGTATGTATTCTTTTTATAAAATATTTTCTTGTATAATTATTACAGGTTGAATATTGATCGATTCATCTTAGTTGCTATCTTCCGTATACCTATATAATTATATTTTCACAAGTAGAATGCCTGTATTTAAATAATTTGACGGACGGATGACCCTAACGTCCCTCTTTCACAATACATCGTTCCTATAGAAACGAAATCAGAGCGCTGGGAATGTCGTGGGAAGCGATGTCTCAGTTGGCGTAGAGACGCTCTGAATAATGGAGGAGGATGGTTTCTGCCCTGTTGAAGGGCGAGATGATTATTGAAATAGTCACGTAAGAAAATAATATATTTCCAAAAAGGAGCAATCGTTGACTATAATACCTTGGCGTAGGGTTTCTGTCCTGTGCTTGCCGAAACAGCTTTACCACCCTCTGGATTCTGCTTGATTTGGTCACCAAAAATGAGGTGTTGCGAAGGGCTGGGACGGAAAAAGAGACGTTGTCCAATATAAAGATCAGGAAAATGGCATATTTGGGGCACGTATTCTGAAATGAAAAATATGCTTTGCTTCAACTCATTTTGAAGGGGAAAATTGAGGATAGTCGGTTTTGATAATGAATATTTTTCAATAGTGAAGACTTGTTTTTTTTTATGGAATACATAAAACTCTTATCTATCTTAAAAACAAAAGTTAAATAAAGGAACAAATTTACTAAATATACAAGTCATGACAAATTTTGACATTGTAGCAACATCACAGATGAAGACCTTCTTCTTCTGTAGGTGCCCTGTCAGGTCCCCCGACGTTGGCGATCACTCTGGCATAGGCCTCTCGGTTCTGCGCTGTCTGGAATAACTCCTCCACACCTCTCATTCCAGTCCAATCTCGTATATTTCGCAGCCACGATGTCTGCCTTCTGCCAGCCCCCCGACGTCCCTCTATCTTTCCTGTCATAATCAAACGCAGAATGTGGTAATTAAATGTAGATGAAGACCAAAAACAATATTTAGTAAAGATGACTTTGAATAATACCACATAGACAAACTGATTTATAAACAATGCAATTGTTAACACCATTTTAATATCAGTGCAAGCACACTGCACAGCATAATAAACTGTGTTGCGGTTAAAAGTAGACATGTAAAGGATATATTCTCATAAACATAGGTAGTTATAATAATTATAATAATGTTAATCACGTAATCTCGTTTCCTATTTATAATTTATTGAATCATAATAAAACGCATTATAATATAACCGATGTATGTTGACGTATCGCTTATTGTTTACTATGATACCTACATATGTTTGTAAAGTACTACTTACATACATGTGCATATTATAACATGATGCAAAACATTATAATAATAAATATACTTGTATTGTGCGTGGTTTGTATAAACCAGTAATAATAATTAATTAATAATTTACAATTATTACGTGTATATATACGATATGTTATACTTTGAAGCATACATCTTTTCATTATGAGTCAAATGGCGATATCATTAATTTTATTTTTATTTATTCTTTACTGTAAATTGATTACGAGTTATTTTACCAACAAATACACGGTGCCATTGCAAGAGACAATCAGACTGTCGCTTGCCAGCTTCAGAAGCAAATTGAAAACTGCATTCAGCGGCGTCCTTGAGACGGTATAGGGATTGTTAAACGGCGCGCGTCAAAACAAAATCATCATCAATATTAAAAACTATTAGTATACAGAGGGCGAGTTTATCGCAGAGGCACTATTTCTTCCAACTAACCCAAAATTTACAAAAAAGGGACCTTCCAATTTTAGAAGGTACTATTAAGATGTGTACGTTTTTAGAATTAATACACGCTATGAAAATCGACAATAGTTAAACATTTGTAGCTATATGTATAAAATCCTCCATGAAATGTAACAAGAATATACCCATATATACATTAGAATGTACAGATAACGAGTGTATCCCCATATTGCGATGTCTTCCAACTAACCAGATTAAATTGAAATACAGATGAAGCTTAAGATAAATTTTGTGAATACTTTGACGATCGAAACAATATTGGCAATTGTTTGCTGAAATGGATCACGATTTATGTACAATCAAGTAACAGAATAGCAAATAACACTATTTATGTAAAATCATGTAAATCAGATTTTAGAATTATATGTAATATTTAATAGAGATCAAAAAATGTACATCTGTTGTTCGCTGTTGGACTTGCTCCTGGTATCTTGAGGTAGCTTGGTTGGACTTTCTGGAGTACTTTAGTGCTCTATGGGTTCTTTCGAGTGCTTTGGGGTGTCTGGCCAGCCTGGACCTGCGGTGGACTCAGGGACTAATCAATAACGCCTGTAATAGGGCGCATCTTTGATTCTAAGTTTATTTCTGTTGTTTTTCTATATGTGTTTGATGTGCCTGTTGGTTTTTGTTTGTTTTGATAAATAATAAAAATAAAAAAATAAACAGAAGCGTATTGTAGAATATTCCTTTGAAAATCAATGACTACAGTTAGCTGAAATCGATCGCGATCTATATACAATCAAGTAACAGAAGTGCATACTCTTTTTTAAAAACATTCAAAATTTCTTGAAATTGTTACATAGTTAAAATCCTTCAAATATAGATGAGCGTATTACAGTTTTAAACTGTCTTGATTTGAAAAATGTTCATTACATTAATATCTATGTGTAGCATCAAAGTATTTATCGTAAAGCAATAATATATCTGCGAGTAGGTAATAAAAGAATTGTAGGTACATAAATAGTGAACATACCACAAACGTAGCATTCACATTGATACATATAATAATATAGCATTTACAACAATAACATTTTTAAATGTTAATTAAAACACATCATGTATCATTTCGGCGATAACCTACATAGGTTCTTATTTACAATTAATTGATTATTATTTTAGTCGCAACGTAATGTGATTAATAACAATACAATTTGATCGTATAGATTTAATATCATAATACGTGTCTACCTATTTAATAAAATGAATCAGTTCCCAGATCTCATCAAGTGAAGTAATACAGTCCCTCATACGGAGTGCTAACTTTCACCAAACATTATAATACCTTTCCTTCAATTGTATTGTAGTACCTACCTACACTTGTCATTAATCATGTAAAGCGTAGTACATAATACATCTGCATATTATTGTGAATAAATACGTGTACCACGTGAGCTGTGCTAAATAAAAATATTGCCTATCGAAACAAGTATATTATGTACTGCTCACACATCGTCTCTCTTCTGACTAACTGTCGTATCTGACATTTTTGGTGAAATCGAGTTATGATCACCAATGTGTATTTATATGTACCCTGCATGTTCTCAGTTGAGATCACACGTGTAACTGTTACCGTTATCCTGAAACAGCTTTCTGATTTGTTGCCGTATTTACGAATTACTCTAAATAAAATGTGTTCTCGTATCTACAAATTCCTCCAAATTTCATCACAAAAATGATTCTGAGATATATAAGAATAAAATTAAAATAATGTAATATATTTACACTGTACATATAACTAGGAGAAACGAAAATATGCACGGCAAAACACTAAAAGTGCTCTCCTGAACAATTTACATTTTAGCAGATACGACTGTCAGCCAGAAGAGGGACGATATTATGTACCTACAAGTATATAGAGGACTTTATGATCATCAGTCATTCAGTCATACAGATCTACCGTGACCTTTAATTAATGTACTCGGACTATAAGACTAAATGTACTCGGATTATAAGACTAAAATGTACTCGGACTACTTTGCTTGTCCGGTGCTACCCATCTGAAGAAACTTGATCATCTTAAAAATTATTATTTTGAAGGTAGTCAAGGGGGAAGAATGATTCCACTGTTAACATACAGCCTTAATTCTTGAGAATCCTACAACATATTTCATTCTTGGTACTTTTTGTAATGACTAAAGGTACCAAGGAGAATTATATAGATCCCTCTGTACAGAATCTGCGAGTTTCATTTTTCTCTCTAGCTCTAATTTACACACCTGCCTTTTCATTTAATTTGGAAGGATTAACTTTAAAACAGTTGTAAATTAAACGCATGGATTGTAAAAAATAAAATATGTGAGTGTTGAATCTATTTGTAAAAAGTGACCGCTTAGTCATGAATCAGCCGAAGTGTGAACTTTTGACTACTGTAATTTTATTAAATCTGAATTTCTGAGTTATATTTAAATTTTTCTTCTATTATCTAAAATGTTTGTCGGGCTACTATTTAAAGAAAAAGCTACTTTTCTGTCTTAAATTTTGCTAAAATTGTAGTGATTGTAGTACAAAAAACATGAAATAACAAAAAAAAAATATGAAAAATGCGAATATCTATGATTTTGGGTTAGTTGGAAGAGATCGCGCCTTTGCGATAAACTCGCCCTCTGTATATTGATTGTATTTAATTTGAATGTATAACTTTTATGTAATTGTTTTTAATCAATGTACAGTAAAGAATGAATAAATAAATAAATAACTCGTTGAGTTTGTTTCGATGCATTTTGTTTGCTCTTTGCTCCCTTCTAGGAAACTATATATATATGAGGTGAAGGTTTTACTCCATTTCACTGCGTACAGTCGGGCAGAGACTTGGCTCTTGCCTTTGCATATGGGACGAGACACGGCCCGTCACCGGAATATGCAGATCTGCGATCTTTCATTGATGGAATGCATGTTGCACATGCATTTCCGATGAAAATTTGATCACACAGTCATTCATATATATATATATATATATACTATTACGAGAAAGCTCGTTGTCGTTTTGATATTTGATATACTAAGACTTTGTATTATTAAGCTTCTTATAGTTTTAAATGTTCCTAAGTACTTTAATTTTTGCAACGAAATCTCTCTCTAACATTGTATAATTGGCAAAGCAGCGGCACTACAAAACGAACTTCAATATTGTGTAATCAGATAAAAGTTTGCTTTAGTTCTCCGCACAAGTGCGTTCCTAACTAGTTCTCCTTGAATTAAAAAAAGGTTGTTTTATGATTTTGCACCAAGTAGAAATAAATTTTAATCTAGACTATAGGTATTTGTCATATTAAGTTACTTTCAGCCAGTGAATAAGATGCGACATGCAGTTCATCAACATAAATGTGTCAAGCTAACCTTCAGGGAAAAATATTAATCAATTGTTATAATTATATGTAATAATAATAATAACTAGACATTTTTTTTAAGATGCGTCATTTTGAGGAAAAAAGTAAAAACCACTGCAAGGGCCTATTCAAGAATCATAATACCTCCTGAACAATTGGTTCTTTAACCCTGCCTTGAACACCTCCACACTCTCCAGAGTCCGCAAATCGTAGGGAATTATGTTCACATGTACACATCGCAATAAAGTTGTTTTTTTCTCACTGTTCTGTTTTTAGGTGAATTGTTGTATAGATGTTATCATTTCTAGTTTAGGGAGAATTTAGATGTGCTAGTCGGTGTGCCACCGATATATTTTTTCGATATTTGTTCTCATCACATGACGAATACTTTAAAAGCCATCATAACTTCGAAAGCCCAGGCTATTTATTTTGCAAAACGTCGTGTTTGTTGATTACCTGTCAATATACCTACATTACTTAGTACCTAGCTATTGCAATGCTCCGTACTAATTTCGCGAGTGCACGCAGTACTTGTAACATACCTCACATACTTTAAATATCCACATTACATACATATTATTATTGTAATACCTTTCACGTGTGTTGTTCCATCATAAATATTAATTAGCAATACTCCGACGGTAAAGCCCTTTTCACACTGCAACATCGAATTTGTCCTTGTTAAAATTTTCACTATTTATATATTAATATACATATTATGTATATGATTTGGGCCTAAGTATAATATTATTATTATCGCTTTTATCGGGGTTTTGTACTTGGGTATGTTTTATATATGAGATTAATTTTCATCAGACATCTATGATCACATATGAAGGGTACACGAACAAAACAGGGGATGTCACATTTTTTTAAGAAAATGATTTTTTGATGACAAAATTTTCCTGATCATATTATTTGTTCAGAAAACTATTCAAAACTGCCATAAACTGCGTCAAAACAAGCAATATCTCCATAATGACATTATCAAAGTATACTTTTGTCACCATAATGACATTATCATATTTTAAATTTGGGTCTTCTCATATGCAGGATTCATGGACATTTCTTGTTTTATTCGTTTACCCCTCATATATATTTTTTAAATACACAATCCCTTTGCGGGTAGAGAGTGAGAGAGAGAGAGAATGGGTGTTTCCAATGCTTACAAATTTGGAAACGAATTGTATTAAAAAAAAATGTGATCAAATATGTATGTTAAAAATTAATCTCATATATACATGTATATAAAAAGTATGCATGTAATTTATTTATTATTCGATCATAAATTGACTGATGTACCCATTTATACTGCTATTAAATATTGTTTTTTTTTACATATTGTCGAGGATTTCACTTATTCAGTCTTTGGAAATTACTTAGGTCGGTAATAATTCTAGTAGGTAGGTACGTATTAAAACGATCCTCTAGCAGTCTAGCTGAACAACAACTGAAACTGACAAACAAACAAACTGAAATTTTTAAATTCTAAGATATGTCGTGTTAAAATTTTGAAGCAGTATGGCGATCTACGAAAACTCACACCAATATTATGTGCTTCTAATAGAAATTGTTAAATTCTTTTTTTTGTTTGTGGAGTTCAAAAAATTAATTTTCAACATGTACCTACCTAATAAGACAAAAATCTAGATTTTGAAAAAATGCTGGTTGTTGGCCTATGGAACTGCGGGTCATTAATTATAAGTTTCCAGTCACGTGCACTTTGTTAAGATTTCGTGATTCTACAAGATTATCTAAAATTTCAGGTTATCAGTAACGATAATTTTTGTAAAAATATTGGACCTATCGAAGACTTCTTAAGGGACCAGACATTTTCGACATTTTTGTGAAATGTCGAGGTTTTACATGATCAGTTTTTATCTTCTTATCTTTATTTACTTCCACATAATTATGTGTTAGCATAAATATGCACACTGTGCAATTCGTTTATTTAATTACAACCGCATACGGCGTGATCTTTTTACATATTTTAACATACAGACATACAGAGAAATCAATTTAAATAAATATTGGGTTAACAAATAAAATAAAATAAAATAAATATTTATTATTTTGTTTTGTGTTACTGTTGAGTATGACTAACGCACGACCGGTTTCGCGGACTCCGAGTTCGCATCATCAGGTGCTGATCTATACGTATAGATCATCACCTGATGATGCGAACTCGGAGTCCGCGAAACCGGTCGTGCGTTAGTCATACTCAACAGTAACACAAAACAAAATAATAAATATTTATTTTATTTGTTAATTTAAAATGAAGTGTTACAAAGTAAATGCCGATACAATTAATGAAATATTGGGTTAGTTGGAAGAGATCGCGCCTTTGCGATAAACTCACCCTCAGTGTATTGATTGTATTTAATTTGAATATATATCTCTATGAAATTGTTTGTAATCAATGTGAAATAAAGAATAAATAATTATACTGAATGAATAAATACTTATATAAATGTCTATGTATCATTATATTGTTTGTGGTATCAGGTGTGTGTATCAATATATTATTATCTCTTGTGAATTTATTAATATTGTTAAAAATCAATATGTTTATACAATAAAAGCATTACTCAATAATACATACACTTTATGAAGTGCAATGAGTTTATTTTGTAAGTTATTTTTAAATAATGTACAGGTCTACCTAATATGTTGTATACATAATATTGTGTATACATATGTATATGGTAGTTAATGTCTTTAATACACCAGCGAGGTGTATTATCCTTTCTTAATGTTTATTTTATTTTATTTTGTAACCCAGGAGAGACAACTCCTATGTTATTTACACGCAGTTAGTCAGCTGGGTACACTACTTTTGTGAGTTGAGTCTACCATTTTTTTTGATATAAAATTGGATACATTGGTTGATATTTTTGCACATCAGCACCTACATACATGCCTATAAACTACCAGTGCTGATTAGTACCTACGTGGCCTACCCTAGATTGTCATAATGCATCTACTATACGACAACTAGATAAGGAGAAGTCTATGAGGTACAGGCATCACATTTAGTCTGTCACATCGCGGGTGACCACACCGACTACAGCATGCAGATGACTCGCCACCTCGCTTACTTTATCTTGTATTTACTACAATAAAGATTCGCCATCTTAATCCATACCCGTAGACCTACGATAATACAATTGTGATAGTGAATAGGTACGTATATAAGTACCTTTGAAAACCATTGTCACTGGGCAGCGTCCAAAATAAAAAGAGTCCAATGAATGCCAAACAAATGTCCCTCCCTCCCCTCTTGACTTAACAAATTTATAAAAAAATGCAGAGACAGAAAACAGTTGTTGTATTTTGGTAAAGTTGGATTTGGATTTTATGTTCATACTATTTTCATTGACTGTATGTAAGTATTTAGATACATGTGTTGGATCTAGCATTGCAGTACAGTCATGACTGATGTATGCACTAAAAAATCTAGCACATAAAATTATGATATTACAGGCATTACAAACATAGATATTAAAAACAGTGTTGTAAACATTATTTAATTAAATATACGTACCAACATTATGTGTAAACTGTAAAACAATAAATTATTATATGTATCATGTATTTGTAGCATTGAAACATGTTTATTTTTTATTAATATTGAACGCATAATATATAATTGATTTTACACCTACTTTAGTGCATGTGTATTGTAATGGGTATGATTTAACCTGAAGATACGCAACACTTGCACGATAGAGAGAGAGAGAGTAGTAGAGTAGAATTAGGTGTCCTACGATGCTTATGGATCGGCTCAGGCTGACATGCTATTTGTACCATGGCAGTAAAAAAACTCTACCAATAAAGGATTGGTATGAGAAAAGCATGAGAGGAATGTACCTACTGTATTTTATGTATATTGAGAAGTCATATGGTTGGATCCAATGATGAATAATAGTTAAAATATGCAACCCAATTCAATGTCGTTGATATCTTAAGTAATTTACAATTAATAATTTCAATACTCAGTACTCAGAGGCTACCCACGCACCTCTGTGGACTAATAGTTAGAGCACTTGATTCGTAACACAGAGCTCCTGGGTTTAAATCCTAGAAGGAGCAGTTGACTGGACAAAGTTGCTATACAGCGATGAGTGCAGTCACCCGCTCGGAAACGATTCATATCAGACAAGCATAAGGCAGACAGATTTTTCAGTTTTGTAAATATTTAATGTAAAATATTATGATTCACTCATAATTGGGTATCCGAAATAAAAAGGAAATGTTTGTGATTTACTTTACGCCATCCACATTTTAATTTTTTTTTGTATCATCAACAGTTACAATATGTTTACAGGCAGATAATTCAAAAGTTTTTACATTACATGTCAAGATAATAACAAATAAAATAATCTATCTAGTCTCGGAGATAAATTCAACACCTACACAGTACACAGTGATCCATACAGTCATGTCTTATTATTGCATGTGTCTGCACCTACGACATGGAGATGACAATATATTGACAAAATATTTAATGAAATACATTCATTTTCCTTGGGCATAATGCTGCAAAAAGTGTAATAACTTTGTTGAATTGACCAGAGTCCTTGTTGAGAACATTATTTTCCTTATTGCATATCCAGTAATTGTGATTATGTATACACATAACTATACAGATAATTATTATTTAAACTAGAAACTCAACTCTGTTATTGAAGGTGACAAATTTCTGAGATTTCTCTTAGTTAATTTTTATTGTTTATTTATTTATTTATTTATTCATTCTTTACTGTACATTGATAAAAAACAATTACATAAAAGGTATACATTCAAATTAAATACAATCAATATACAGAGGGCGAGTTTATCGCAAAGGCGCGATCTCTTCCAACTAACCCAAAAGTATTAACTTAAAAAAAAACATATGATAAAAATAAAATCAATAATCTAAAAGATTTTGGAAAAAAAAAATACATTCACAAAGTGAACATATATACAAAACATACATATATATATATATGAGAAGGGAGAGACTGCAAAAAAAAAGATACAAACATACTTGCATAAAGGGAAAGGAAAAGGGGGGGGGTTAGGAGTGATGGGTTTCAGGTTTCAGAGGCTGTGTTTGTGTTTGTGGAAATCATTTTCTCCTTAACGGCTCGCTTGAAAGACGTCAGACTTTGAGTCAGCCTAAATTTTGATGGGAGATTATTCCAGCAACGAGCACCCTGAACTGCAAAAGATTATGGTATATTGATAAACAAAAATCAGTACAAAGTATCGTAAAATTATCAGTTATACAATTCAATGCACAGAGGGTGAGTTTATCGCTAGATTGCCAACCTTCCAACTAACCCAGTTGTCAATGTATTATTTATTAATTTTATTTTCTATTTATATTGTACTACGCTATACTATACCATCGTGGCATATCCCACAAGTGGGATAACTATCAGGCCAGCCGCATGTAATAAACATGCAAGCTGTCCTCTCGGTGCTAACAAAAAAATTTGATATCCAGGATGGGTGGCAAATCTCGTCGCTGAATTATAGATGTAAAATATCTTCGTTTTTCGATCACCTGCCCACAGGACATTAAAAACTTAAGGATAAGTGGAAGAATGTTTCTTTGCCGGGTTCTCCATGGCTCATTTATATAGTACATTACAGTCGGGCCAGTACACCAATGCACCTCAGGTATGATGGTCTCTTTCTTTCATAGGCAGGTAGGTATCAGCAACCAAAGGCATTGTTATAGAATATTTTATTTTCCATATTATTATCTAATCCTTGTACCTGCATACCCAAATACGCACTGCGCGCCACATTAATATAAGAGTTCCTGTTTGGATATTTTGTGTCTAAAAATATTACATATAAAAGTTTCCAAGTATGCGGTTTTGTAAGTTTTCAATTACAATAAGTTGGTTAAAAAGGATGATAAATAATTGGAAGTAGGCATTTACGTACAAAGAATAGTTATAATGGCTACATTATAACACTCTATTAGTCATCATTGTTTTGTACGCAGAACGTCCGATGATTAAAAAAAATAACAAACTAAAACTGAATAGTAGGTGTATATTATAAAAGATATAATAGGTATGTATTTTTATTTGTCTGTTAAAAGAATTTTCTATTTCAAAGTGAAAAAAAGTAACTGATTGACAATCTCTGATAAACGTATTGTTGGTGGTGAGACGTAAGGAAGTTGAGTAAACGTGAAGCGGGGGGTTCAGGTACACTCATATACTGGCTCCACTGTAGTTACGAAATTAAAAAAAAATATTTTTTCCACTATATGTTTCTTATTGAGAGAGACATCTTACATCAATCCATTGATCCAATGTCCTCATAAGACGAAAGACATCTCTCTCAGTAAAAAATCATAGTGGAAAAAAACATTTGTTTTTCAATTTCATTATGAAATTCTACTAACTAAACACCACATTGGTTATAATAGGTATAAACACAAAGTATTTTTAAATTATCAGTTAAACATTAAATTATACAGAAGGTGAGCTTACTGCTTGGTTGCGATATTTTCCTATCAACCTTTTAATATTGATGCTTTTATCGTTTTCAATAAAATTTCTTTTAGTGACAAATCAACCATTTGTCACTAAAGAGAGTCGGTCGGTGGATGGCGCTGGTAGTGGCTGCCTGAAACCTCTGACGTCTCATTTTTCAAAGTTAAGTGTTGTTATCTTATAGTTGTTCAAATTAGCAAAGTTTTGATACATTTTTTGGTTTCAATGGTTTTATAAAGTTGAATTTTTGGGTGTTATTATTTTTAAACAAGTTGAAGGTTTCAGGTTTAGAAGTGTGAATTGTTGAATGATATTTGTGACAATTGATGGTGCCTTCCATTGGAACTCACGTGAAATTCTCGCATTTTAGTCAAATTTGTGACAATCATAAGTGTTTTCAAAATTCTATAATAGTTAAATAAAAATAAAAGGCGCCCTTGAGACGGTCTAGGGACTGTTAAATGGCGTCAAAACAAAATCATCCATAATCATCATCATCACCATCATCATTTGTAGGGATAAGCGAGTTTGCATTTATAAAATTCATACCATTGATCTCAATATTTGGCTTGTGCGTACAACACGACCGTTGCACCTTGACACACTGATACAAATATAAACTAGTTGTATATGTAAATGTTACATTTTATATTGTGGTGTTATTATATACGTATATGTATGTACACTCACACAGCCATGTTACATAATATTGTGTTAACAGTATAATATTCAATACACACATATCATTATAAACATAATTATAATAATTATTACTGTGTATTATTATTATTATAATGCAACTGCTGCAGCATGTATATTAAGTAAAATAAAATTTATTTTTTAAGACTCAGAAACCGCGAAATGCTGGTTTTTTGTTGGTTTTTACATTTTTTTAATCGTCTTTAATAATGTTACATATTCACGGAAAAAATATATGTTATAGATCAATTCTTTTTCTATTGAATGGTAATGTTTTGAGTTTGGATAGTTAATTTATTTTTTTGATAAAAATTCCGAAAAAAATATAATTTTTTTGTTTTTGAATCACTTTGCTTGAATACCGGGTGGACCAGCGACATATTTTTTTTTTGTTATAATGCCTAATAATATTTTGCAGTGAAATGTCATGTAAATATTTTCAACAAATATTAAAATCAGTTTTAAAATTAAAAAAACCTTCAGTTGAGGAACAATTCATATTTGTATGACTTCTTTATTTTTGTCCAAAGAATGAGAGAGTCTTATACTTTATCTATACGCGCACGAGAGAAAAATGACACAGTCGTAGGCTTGTTCTTGCTCGGTCATTTTTGGGAGCGATCTGATCTAGTACAATTGTCCTACGGAACTAGTTCGTACTTCTAGTTCTTTTAGTACTATTAGTTCACTGAATATTTCCATGTCATAATTATTCAGTCATGAATGTAGTACATGTACTAATAAGAATACAGGATGCATATTATACTAATTAGTACATGTACTAATAAGAATTTAGGATGCATACAGAGTACATACATAGGAAATGCACATTTATGTAATTTTGTGATTATGAAAATCAATACTTAGTAACTAACAAAGAGAAAATTCAGAGAATATTTTATTTTACTTTATAATTTGCAGGCTTTGGATTTTCATTTCAATAAATTTTAATAATTTTGCTATCGACAGTAGGTACCTACTACATTATTATTTTATATGTTTATGAGACGTTCATAAGGGATAATATTTTAACTAAGTAAGTCTACTAACTTACAACACCGTTATATAAGTTATATATAATGATACTTTTTCGTCTGATACCTTATTGGCGCCATTTTCAATGTTCATAGCAAAACAAAACACTAAAAAGGTCTAACACCAATCTATCTATCTACCACTCTGTACTAGAATACTACCTACTAGAATGTACTTGTACAGTACTTGGTGCTTCTTATTAGTTCTTTGACGTCACTGAACTAAAAGAACTAATAAGAAGCAAAAGAGAAGGCACTATATCCTTTATAGAATCATCACATCAACTATCTCACTCGCACTCGTTTAAAGTTCCGACATAAACCGAGTGGCGCCGAGCGGAGATGCCGAACGTCACTGGCATTACTTTAGTTCTGTCCGATTGGGAATGAATGAACTAAAAGAACTAAGAGCGAATAATATACGGAATAGTTCATTCTAGTACAGTACTGGGAATTAGTTCCTAATAGTACCTAGTACATGTACTACACAAGCCTACACAGTCGGTTCCGAGCCGGCTTGCAGTGCGGACGTGGGGTCTGCGCTGATTTTTTGTTTGTTTTTTTGTCATTATTAAATTAGGTATATAATTTCACACAATTTGCATATAAGTCTCGAGTATGTAAATACTACACTACGGATCATACCTTTTGGAAAAATGTATTTTACGACGAATTTAATCTTGATTTTTTTTGCATATTTTATATTTTTTTTTTATCTTATTAAGTACATAATGCAATATATTTATCGAAAACAATATATTTTATACATCTTTTTTATTATTATTATTAAATATGAACAAATAACAAGGAGTAAAATATCCATGTAAAATGAGCAAGCTAATCGCTTCTTCCAACTAACCCATTTTTTTAGTAGGCTTGCCCATATTTACTTTTTTATAAAAAAAATTATACATAAAAAAGAAATCACGACATAATTATCCCATAAGTAGGGTAACCAGCAGAACAGTTGCATGTAATAAACATGCAGGCCGTCTTCTCTGTGCCAATAAAAAAATAAGACATTCAAGATGGGCGGCAAACCTCATCGCTGAAATTGAGTTGTAATACTTTGTCTTTATTTTTTCGAACACCTCTTTTCACTTTTTTTATTGTAAACAAAAATAACTTTTTTTGTTTTAACACCAGAGCACAACGTTTTTTTAATCAAAATTTAATGCGCTATGATATACCTGCTTGGTTAAAAAAAAAACACCAATACTGTATTTGAAATATGTATACAAAAAACATTTTGTCGAAAATCCCTAAATTATTACCATCAGTGTAGCTGCATTTAGCTATGCCACCAATAATATATATTAGGCATATTATTACAACACGTAGAAATGCATTCTGTGTGTGTGTGTGTGTGCGTGTGTGCAGAAGTACCTACCTAGATATAGGCTAAAATTTTATAGTAGTTATTATTATTATTCTCTTTTTGTTAGAAGTTGTAATTATTATTATTACCTACTAGTGGCGGGACCAGTGGGGTAATGAGCAATTTTATTATTCCACAAATTAATACAAAAATTTAAAAGCACACCTGACTTGAGAAAATGTCTATACCCTTCCCCCCATTTCCTCTTTCACATCGCCAATTTTTCGATTTAGTATAAGACTGAGATATTTCACGATTATATTTATGTTCCGTTGAGCACTCAGTAAAGAATAGGTCAACCACTTTTTTCTGTAAGTTTTCGAGTGTCCTGTAAAAGTCAGGTGTTCGAGAAATTTTTCATTTTAAACTCGGCGATAAGATTTGCCACCCTTCCTAAATGTCCTATTTTTTATTGCGGCTGATGCTGACCACCCCACTTGTGGGATAATAGATTAAAAGTTGCACCCTCCCTCACCCATGAATGTTACAGGAATGTCATCCATACATACTTGTGGGATAAGCCGTGATAGTATAGAAGTAGTAGATATGTATGTGCCTACAATTTCAAAATTTACCCAAATTTTTGAAATTCTATCCCCCGTCGCCAGATTTCCATTACGATACATAGGAATATTCCAATTTTCATTACGATACATAGGAATATTCCAATATTTTCATACCTATAAGAAATTTATATGAAAAATATGTAATCGGGTGCTATTTTGCATGTGTGGAAAGCACGCCACTGTGTGTCCCGCTGTATGATGCACTAGTGTGTCCCCCTCTAACCTCTCCCCTCTCTCTTCATCGCTTCTTTCCGCATTCACTCACTGGACTTTGTAAAAATAATTTGAGTAAATTCGTATGTGTGCTTGTATTGTTTGTGTATTGTGCTACAGAAGTTTATATTAAACAAGCAATAGAAATGCATAGTTATAATCGTTGTGTATTTCATGTTATAGGTCGGTATTTATTGATTATCCTTAAATGTGGCTGCTATCATATATTATATAGTATCTGGTAATGATTTAGACAATATTATTAGACAATTTGAAAAAAGGCACAAAATGTGACCTTGTCTTTATGAACAGTACCCCTTACGTGCAGTTAGTTCACTGAATAACAAATTGTGGG
The DNA here is from genome assembly GCA_947579605.1 of Athripsodes cinereus. Taxonomy (NCBI): domain Eukaryota; kingdom Metazoa; phylum Arthropoda; class Insecta; order Trichoptera; family Leptoceridae; genus Athripsodes; species Athripsodes cinereus. The sequence goes on along the minus strand of OX388323.1, from coordinate 22,677,173 downwards.
AGATGCCGTGATAATGTCAACTTCCAAAAAAAAATATATTTCAATTGATAATAAATACTAGACTATGATATAAAATAAATCGTTAATGTTTTTCAACTAATCTAACCTAAAATTTTCAATTTTCAGAAACCAACATAATAATATCAAAAATTTTATTTATAAAATAATTTTTCTTTCTTTGTCAAGAATTGTTCTAATCATACTTTTTATTTGACAATATTCTCAGGGTAAAGCCGGATACTGAGCTAGTAATATTATAAACGCACAAAACTTTGGTTGAATATTTTGGACTAAGCATTATTTTTATTATTATTATTATTAATCCTTGGTCCTGACTATGAGCTGAGAAAATAATAATATCAGCGGAACTTCGATACCTACTCGTATTGAGATGCACTATTATTATTATTTATACCGTCGTGTCGTATTGCACTAACACATTCAAATATAACATTTGTCTTAATACACACATCTAAGCAATAAATGTGTTCTCCTATTGGATAATTCGGCGGAATTTTTTTATTATATACTAAACGACATTTTACCTAATCATGATATTTTATTTGAGTAGGTCTTCCTCTTAACTTATATTACTACTTGGCAAACCAATAACCAAATATTATTTCATAGACAAAGTGGCAATGTGAAGTACATATATTTGACAGTTATAATAATAATATGACTGTTAACGATGTTGTTTCACTTGAAAACCCTTAAACTTTATGGTGTTTGATAAAGTTGATGTTTTTTTGTAAGGCTTCGTATTTATGGAAATAAACATAATTCTTTAATATAAATAAACATAATTCCCAAACATTTATGGAAATAAACCCAATGATAGTTGGCCAAAAAGAGCACTGTTCTTCCCTCCGCATAGTATATCTATCTATTCTATCACAGCATATCCTGTAAGTGGGAAAGACAGTTAATGGAAAATATTTTTATTTTACAAAAATTTTCCACAGTTAATGTTTATTTTGTCAAACTCCATATTAATTTATGTAAAGAAACACAAATGGTTCAAGTTTTGCTAATGTAGTTACCTAGTTTGACAATGACTTTGTAAGTCGACTCCAGTATGTATATTTAGGAAGTATGTTTGCGAGGGATGGTAGATACGAAAGGAACATTGAAAAAAGAAAAGTGGCTGGTGCGAGAGTGAACGGTGCACTTCGATCTATTGTTATCAATAGCAATGTATCGAACATGGCTAAAATGCTGGTGCACAACGCCATCCTCGTACCGACAATTATGTATGCAAGCGGAACTTGGATATGGCTGAAGAAGGACGAGAGTGGAATAAATGCTGTGGAGATGCGATCACTGAGAAGAATGGTAGGTAAAACTTACGTGATAGAGTGAGAAATGAGGATATTAGAAGAATGAGTGGATGCAAGAGGAGTGTTGTGGATAGAATGCGTGTAAATAAATTGAGATTGTTTGGTCATGTGGAGCGAATGGATGATGTAAGATTTACAAAGAGGATGTATTTATCTGAAAGAGAGGGTGTGAGAAAGCGCGGACGTTCAAGAACTACGTGGCTTGACCACGTGGATCAAATTCTCAAGGACGGTCGCGTGTTAAGTAAGAAGAATCGGCGTGCATGTATGAGAAACTGGATGAATGTAGAAGAAGCGAAAGAAGTATGTAAGGATACATCTGTTTGGCGTTCCGTTCTCTCTGCCTACCCCACCTGGGACACGGCAAGAGGGTATAGTATAGTATGAAACTTAAAACATTTATTTGTGTTTCTTTACATAAATTATATTTCTTCTTTAAGTTTTTAATGCACCTTTGCAGAACGCAGATCATTTGAAGTTCTCTTAGATCAATGTTTATCATATTGTTGCAGGATGTGTAACGATCGCGTTGAAGAGCTTAGGAGGAGAGACACGGAGGGGAGTGGCATGCAGGGCCCTCAACACATCCACCATGCTGAGGAAGACCACTTCCGAGGGACCTCCACCTACAGATGACTCATCTTCGGGTTAGATAATATATTATTATATGAAACATTAAAATTACTACAAATCAAATTATTTGCAACATTAAAGTCTGAAGTATTGAAAATAATTATACACAAGATTCAATTTATTCAATTATAAACAATACCTCAAAACAGCAACTAAGGTTGCTGGTGTCAGAGGCGTGCAGTATTACAAATCTGGTAAAACAATTCATAAATTTAAATTATTTGATATTATAGTAAAATATAAGACACCAGAGCGAAAAATCACAGAACAGCAACACTATTGAAAACAAAAAAAAAGATAATATGTCATATGCAAGTTAATATGAAATTTACATCTAATTCTTTTGTAGTTGCTTGGTGGAGTTAGAATTTATGATGCTATTTGTCTTTTATCCAAATCTGGAAATTTCATTTTACAGTTCAATTATCCAACTTCTGCTACTGACATGTTATTATATCAAAAGTGCAATGCTTACTGCGAAGAGTTTGGCAGTATATATATAAACTTATTATAAATAATAAAAATGTTGATTTTATTTCAATCCATTACAGGTTCTACAGTATCCAGTGGTGGTCCTGGAAACACAACCCCCGGGAATGGCAACGGAGGTGGTAAGAAGGGTTCCACCCTGTCATGTCCCAAGTGTGGTGATCCTTGCACTCATGTAGAGACCTTTGTTAGCTCGACTCGGTTCGTCAAGTGCGACAAGTGCCACCATTTCTTTGTGGTACTTAGCGAAGTTGATACCAAGAAGAGCATCAAAGAGAATTCCATTAATGAGAACAAGAATGGCTTCGCTAGGTGAGCTACCACAACATTTTATTATATTATTTTGTCAGTAAATAAATAAATAAATAAATTATTAATGCAGCTCATTCCAACATAATTTATTATCGTTCAGGCAAAATAGGAACATAACACAATTATATTACATACACATAAACAGCATTCTAAACATACAATTTAAAAATATGCAACTTTACCTATAAATTCAGAAAGCTGTAATTCTAGCAATTATATCAGGTACATATAATAAACTTACTCAATTAACACTCGATATGATGAAATATTAATATTCTCAGCCTCATGCATAAGGAGTAGGTATGCGAATCAATCCTTGGTGCTGGCAAACTCTCCTTTCACCACAAAAGCACTTAGCTTTCTGTGAAAGGTGTATAAGGTTGTATTTGGGGTTAAAACAAAAACTGAGATATTTAATTCTTTTTCAGGAAACCACCCCCTCCTCCCAAGAAGATCTTCGAGTACTTGAACAGGCATGTGGTAGGGCAGGAGTATGCTAAAAAGGTGCTCTCGGTAGCCGTGTACAATCACTACAAAAGAATCTACAACAATCTACCCATCTCACCAACCACCAGCCCGACTAACATAGAACAATCAAATCATCATTCCTTCACACATCGCGGTCAGTATCTCTAACAGGACTTTATAATAATATTATGGCATTTATGCATTCAATATGATTATGTTATGTTCATAAAATTGTTAATGAGATGCTTGGAATGTTTCATTCATATTGTTTAATAACATTATTCTTTTGTATTACCAACTTAGAAGATCTTCTAACTCTTTATTTCTGTTTGACGTTCTTCAAGCATAAAATATCTAATCAATAATTTTGTGTAAAAGTCATACAAAAGTAGTTTGTTTCAAACATAATAAAATATTGTTAAGTTCAAAACCCCATTTTGAGTATGTAACGATGATATGAAATGTGTCCTCGACATTATTTTGAAATAATATGTTTTTATTTATGTGTATTTGAATGTTTCCAGACCTGCTTCATATCACAGGTATTAACCAAACTCACATGAGTGGTGCCCCAGCCCAGGCCTCCTCTGCATCACAGAACATAAATAGCTCCGCATCTCCTCATCCTGGATCTGATATTTTGGATAGCGCCAGTCACGACTTGCGATTAGAAAAGAGCAACATACTACTCCTGGGACCAACCGGATGTGGTGAGTAATTTAAATTAAATATTTTAATACATTTATTATCCATTAATCTAGTTCAGTCTCCAGAGAGGAATAAGTTTCCCTTTCTTTATTTTAAATTCTCCATTGTTCTACAAATAGCAGGTATTAAAAAAAATCCCACATGTAAGATAATTAACATCTTCAATTAAGTGGTGAGGTATGCCGACTGTTCTGAATGACATTTTTTTTTCAATCACTGAGGATTTTTCGTATGTTTATTACAGGCAGTGATTCTGATAGCTACCGCACTTGTAGCAAATGCCAAGATCATACCACAAAAAGGTTACCATATTATGAAATAAGCATTTCTTGAAACATTGTAAATATAATTAATTATATTATTTTATTTGTTTAAAGGTAAAACTCTACTCGCTCAGACTATTGCTCAGTGCCTGGATGTTCCATTTGCCATATGTGACTGCACAACTCTCACCCAGGCTGGATATGTTGGAGAGGATATTGAATCAGTCATTGCTAAACTGTTGCAAGATGCTAACTACAAGTGAGACATTTTCACATCTGCTATATTCATAGACACCTGCTTAAAGTGTTTTAACTACTAAAGCAGTCTGGAATTTGCTGTTTCTTTGCTCTCTAGGATAGATTTTTTAAATTCTACCTCCTATACTATAAACTTCGAGTTCGTCGGTAGCCTGGAGGTAGGGTCTCGTCCTTGGGAACAAGAGGTCACACACATGTGTGTGTGCTACAAAATGCATGATCACTTATTAGTGCGCATAATTATTCATTCATCTAAATTTTGATACATATATAAATATAAATACAGTTTGTATATTTATGTATACTAATTTAATGTTTCGTTTTATTGTTTTTTATTCTAACTTTTATTATAATTGAAAGTAGACTTACTGAAATATAGTAAATTGTGAAAATACTACTACTATACCATCACGGTATATCCCACAAGTGGGGTAGCCAGCAGACCAGCTGCATGAAAATATGTGTTCAATTTCAAATAGGATAATCCATTATTATTTTGTTTTATAAACTATTTCTATTCCAAAATTCATAATATTATCTACAGTGGAACCTCTCATAACGAATTTAATTTGTTCCAGACTCTTACTCGTTATGCGAAACATTTTTTTTCTATAGAAATTAATGTAAAATACAATAATGCGTTCCATGTCGAAAAAAAAGTATTCTTGTAGTACTTAATGATGTTTTTTTATTAACATTTATTCAATTGAAATTACTTATAAAAGAGTTTAACAACTTGTAATACAATTTAAATTAGGAAAAATAACGTAGGTACCTAAATAAAAATATGAATTTATGACAATTAACTAACCATTTTTAACTAGAAAACTAACCGTTTCGTAGACATTCTTGACACTCCCTTTGAAGCATCCATCTTAATTTTATCTTTATTCTTGAGAATAGTGCAGATTGTTGATGTTGACCGATAGTATGTGCGCGCTAGATATGCCACGCTCACATCTTGTTCTCGCTTTTCAATGATTTTATGTTTCATTTCAATAGTTATTTTTATTCTCTTCTGGCTGTCTTCTTGTGTTTTTTTCTTCGGGGACAATTTTGAACGGATTATTATACTTTACACAATTTTTTTTACTAATAATATCAATACAAATTTTGGAAGAATGGGTCATCACATACAAAACCAAGGTGCTAACGGAGCGAGTGCTAAACACAGACTGATGTACTGGCTCGGAAGTCCCGGCTCACAAGGTCACAAGTGAATGTCGTGAAAAAGGAACTTAACCTTTCTTTGTAACTCGTTATGCGAACATCGCTCGTTATGGGAGCAACTTTTTCACATTTTGTTTTGCTCGTTATGTGAATTACTCGTTATAAGAGATGCTCGTTATGAGAGGTTCCACTGTACTGACTTACTTTAAATATGAAAGAAAGGAAAAGGAGAGTTAAAATAATGATATTGAGGTTTAGGGTTCAGAAACTGTATTAATGTGGTTGTTTGTTTTAGTGTTGAGCGAGCCCAGACTGGCATTGTATTCTTGGATGAAGTTGATAAGATAGGCGCCGTACCTGGAATACATCAACTGAGAGATGTCGGAGGTTTATACATTATTATTTATTATTTCTGCCATTTGTTTTTAAGTTTGGGCCAAACATTGCTACTTAATTTTAGTGTGCAGTGGTGGAAGTCGTTTCCTCCTGATTGTTAGGTGAGGGTAGCTTGAATATTTCATATCAAATATGAAATAGAGCTTACTTTCAAAAACTTTGTACATGATGAAATGTAGCAATTGCATATTGTAAAATTACTATGTAAAGCTTTGATAAAAACATACATTCTGCAAAAATCTGGACCCCAAGTCGGATTGCTCATACTGTCAGTAACGCTACATTATCTCCATGGTAACAACGGTACAACATTAGCAATTTCCATTGTTACCATGGAGATAATGTAGCGTTACTGATGGTACGAGCGATTCGACTTAGGCTCCTGTTGTATGGTACATGAGAAACTACAATAAAATACACCTTTAATAGTGATATTAGAGTGGATTTCAAAAACAAAATTGACTAATTAAATTTAATGTTTCAGTGTTGACATTGTGAAACAACATTTTAATAATATGAAATATAAAAAAACACTGTTTTATGTTTCACATTAATGTATACCAAAGTATATTGCGTAATTGTAGTATACTTTGGTATACATTAATGTGAAACATAAAACAGTGTTAATTTATATTATTAAAATTGACTAAATTGATAAGAAAGTCTTGTTGAGTGCAGGAGGTTCATTTTTACCCTGTGTTCGCAAAAGAAGTCTAGAGAGATGAATAAAGAAAAAAATCATACTTTTCAGTGACTAATATTGCACATTGTAAATAAAAATATTATTCCAGTTTTGAGGGAACAAATCAACCTCTAAAGAGTTTATTTGAATTTGACTTCAAATGCTAGACATCTGATAGTGTTCATTTATACAATGACAAAATTCAATTCATTCCTCTATGAATTTGTATGGGGGCCTTTCCTACTTGTTAGGAACTGAGCATTATTGGACAACTTCATGTTATGTATTGTTAATTTTAAATTTTGAGTTTGATGGATGGCGCATTGTAATTGTTGTGTTTATTGTCGTGCAGGTGAGGGAGTTCAACAAGGAATGTTGAAGATGCTGGAAGGCACGATCGTGAATGTGCCGGAAAGAAACTCTCCTCGCAAACTAAGAGGAGAGACTGTTCAAGTGGATACCACCAACATCCTCTTTGTGGCCAGTGGCGCTTACAATGGATTAGATAGATTAATTTCCAGGAGAAATAATGAAAAGGTACACCACAGTAAAATATATTTCATTTTATATTTTAAAGCAGATTTCGAAACTCGATAACACAAATAACAAACTCTGAAATTATTCATATACCCAGTCACAGAAGATGAGTTATCACTAGGTTGTGATATCTTCCAACTAACTTTCCATTTAACATCTTTAATTCAGGGATGAAGTATGCCACCCATTCTGAATTTCTTTTTTTTATTGGTATAAAAGGGATGACCTATTATGTATAAAAAAACTTTATGTACTCATTAAATTACATGTATGTATAATATATTGTGCTGTGTTGTATTTGATTATAGTATCTGGGCTTTGGAGCTCCAGTGCTGACTTCTCCAGGAAGGAGAGCTGCCTCCCAGCAGGCCCTGTCTCAGGGGGAGGCTGACTCGGCAGAAGAGGAAAACAGAGAGAGGGACGCCTTGCTCAGGATGGTGCAAGCTAGGGACCTCATCGATTTTGGAATGATACCTGTAAATTCATATATATTATTAAACTTAAATTTATTGTAACTGTAGATAGTAAACATTATTAATAATGTCATAAAATTATCCCAACAACTTTCTTAATACTACTCTTATAATGATAGTGATGTCAAACCTTTATAAGATTTTCATGGTACAATTCTAGTATCACAATTAAATTAAAGAGATTCATTTATATTATCACAAAGGGCAAGAAAAGAAAATGATGGGGCATGTTGTGATTATATACTTAAATACATGGAAGAAAAAATGACAATATTATATTAAAATTATCCATTTTTAATGTTACAGGAATTTGTTGGCAGATTTCCCGTATTAGTACCGTTCCATAGTTTGAGTCAAGATCTGCTAGTTAGGATATTAACAGAACCTAAAAATGCTCTGGTAAGTACAACACAACAGCCTATATTGTCCTGAAGAAGGTAGAGATATTACAGTTCTCATATTATTGGTACCAACTCCACCTACCATAATAATAATATGGATGATTTGTATATTGGCGCCGCCGTTTAATAATCCATGACTTTTCCTGAACAGTAATATTTCAACTTACTCCTGAATGTGGCCGTAGGCTGGTTCTGTCTTAGATCCACTGGTAATCTGTTCCAGGCAGTTGGTCCCGCAACGCTACCATGTCATGGAGAATTATTTACGATGTAAATTTTGAGAAATGTTCTCACATTATTTGTAACAGCAACTATATGATGAGATGTGTAATTTTATTATCTGGTAACATTCTCAATTAATGGGATTATTGTGGGTGCTATTATTTTAAATTAATAGATAAAGATAAAAGTGATTATAGAAAAATTGTAGTTATTATCATATGAAGAATGTGGTGTGACAAATAAATATTTGTCAATTTTCTATTGATTATACAAATGCTTTTTATGTTTGTTCAGATTCCACAATATCAGATGCTTTTCTCTATGGACCACTGTGCACTCAGCTTCAGCCCTGAGGCATTAAATGCTATTGCCAAGTTGGCCATGGAAAGAAAAACTGGAGCCAGAGGACTCAGAGCGATCATGGTGAGATTATATTGAATATGAGATATAAACAATCCTTACATACTGAAACTTTTAATGACGTATTTTTCACCTTCACCAAGACCAAGTTTACACTTAATATTTTCAATATTATTTAATTTTTTATCTCTCTGTACTTCGTTTATTGGAAGCATATTGTGTTTTTATTGATTGACAAAAATTTTCTTTCAGGAGAGTATTTTATTGGATGCCATGTTTGACATCCCCGGATCCGACGTGCTGTCAGTCCACATCACACAAACGTGTGTGGAAGGTCACAGTGAACCTGAGTATGTGAGAGGCACCGCACAGTCACCAGCCCAGCCTCAACAGACTGAAGAACCCCTTCCTGAAGTCAGAGTTCATAACTAGCTCGTGTCTTCATATTACGATAGTCACCTCTTAACGCTAGAGTGTGATGTGCACGCTCAATTTTTAAAGACTTTACGTAATAGGGGGTTTGGAACGCTGTACAGATGACGGCAACAGTAACAATAATATTTCTATTTTATCTTTTAGGACTCAGTTTATTCCTGAATAAACTGTCGCATAAATTAATTGAGAATTTTGTACTGAATCGCAGTACCTGGAGAAGAAAATTGAAATATTTGTAATATTATTGTCGTGTTTTATTGTAATGTTCTGTAGGAAGTGATGTAATATTGTTACAGTATATTAAATATATGTGATTATAATATGTTAGAATATTATAATACAATAAGGTAATATTTTGTAAAGCATGCTCTTGTTGCTGAAGTATTATTATTAATTGACCTTGAGATGCACTCGTCTCGGTTACACGACTATCTTGTCACATGCCAAACATGAGCTATGTAATAATACACTCAAAATTTTGACATACTTTTGATGTATGTTTATAATTGTAATATTAAATTGAAATAAATAACTAAAATGTGTTTATATTGTTTCAATAAATAGTTCAATTTAAGCCTATTGAAAATGTAGCCCGTATTTGGTGTGCAAGGACAATATATTATTATTGTTAAGAGCCTAATATGAAATTTACTAAATTTTTCATTAACATATTTCACTCAGTCAATCACTCACAATGTGACTCTAAATTAAATTAAATTAAATTGTGATGATCATATTTAGTTGGTTATGTATATTGTAGAGCTATGTAATTAATTTTAGTATTTTATATTAGGTTGTATTATAAAAATTTAATTAATCTTGAGTATCCAGAAGAAAATCAGTTTCTTTAATAACATGCTCCTTATTTTTTACATTTTGTTAATGGGTTTTTGTGATGAAAATTTAAATACAAGTTGAACAGAAAAATTTAAGATTTATTAGTCTTAATGTGAAATAAATGTGAGACAGAAGTCATAAAATAAAAAAAAAATTATAATAATGTTATAATTGTACATACTAGTTTGTGACTGTAAAATTAAAAGAATAATATTTGTGAATAATAGTCATTTTTAAAACTTTTTTAGTTCTTTGTATCCAGGTAATTTTGCAACCCATTTTTTGTTAACTTGTAGTAAGCATAAAATTGTTAGATATTTTTCATACAAACTTGTATTGTGACCCTCTACTGCAGAAGTTTCCTCATGTATAATCCAAAAACAAATTATCTGCTTCTTATTCTTCTTATGGCCCACTAGACTTGAATCTCGAGGGTCCGAAGCCATGTTTTTGCATCGTCTGTTACAGAGTGGAGGCCTTGTATACCTCCTATGAATGAGAATATAGGACAGTAGTATTCTTTAAATATCTGCTGTTTATTTATCTATATTTATATACTCCCACCGTATCCCAAGCGTAGAGGATGAAATGCCCTATAGATCTATCCATACATACTCATTTCACATCCTCTACATTCATACAATTTCTCATACACGCACTCCGTTTTCTCCTATTCAACACGCAGCCGTCCTTGAGAAAATAGTTAATCCACATAATCAAGCCAAATAGTTTTTTGAAATATGTGCTTTGTCTCGCTCCCTCTTTCAGATATTTTGTCTATTGAACTATTTCCACAAAATAGATCAATTTGTGATTTGAGCAAATAGTTCTATTTCTCCCTGTTCCTTCACACATTGTCATGTCTTTTTTTTAAATATATGCATTCTTATAACAGTGGTAAATTTGAGCTGTTTATTTCACAGGAAGAGATTATATATTATAATATTAAATTGGTCATGTGCAATGATTTTAATATTTTAAATGATAAAGTAGATAGAGTAACCACCAACTGCCATAGACACAGTGCTAATTATTGGGCAAATTTTATTTTCAAATTGTCTTTGTATTGGAAATGAAATATAAGATTATCTATTTTAGACATTTAGTTTACTTATTTTCATCATTGTAAATATGTATATTTTTTACTTACAAGGCGTATACCAAAGAGCAAGTAATCAAAGAGATGACAAGGACAAAAAATCCCATCGAGGGTTTTTAATATTTATGTTCTTGATGAAGTTAGCTACAGAAGGATTCTAGTGATGTCAATACAATTTACTATCATCTATGTTTTTAATATAATCAGCATCCCCACCTTGCAATGTTTTCATATACCTATGTTACTTTTCTTTTATTACGCATGTAGTTTACTTTTAATCCTCGCACCTTGTATCTAGTAGGGTAGGCATGATTCTTCAGGTTTTCACGGTCCTTATCATTTTATTTGGTCGTCGTGGTCGTCTTTATCTCAAGTTTTTGGCTTGCCTATTGTCGTTATTTTCAGAAATTTCCCAACTTCAAAACTCCTAATGAATTAACTCAAAATCTTTTGCATCTGTACCTACTTACTTGCTCTTTGGTATGCATACGCCACCTTTCATGCAGTTGTTGCATTCTGATAAGAGAGGTCTGTGAGTTATTAAGTTTTGCAATACTGAATATGTCATGTGATTGTCTTTATTGTAACATAATGATACTAGGATTCGTTTCTTAAATATACATGATAATGTTGTAATGTATTTATGTGTAAAATTGCTTGTAATCAATGTACAGTAATGAATAAATAAATAAATATTTCAAAATAATATACCTAAATAATAGTCATCGAACTTAATTTGATGTTCGTTCCTCTTGTTGGCATAATGTTTTGTTTTAGTCAGGTGCCTTTTATGTAAAATAAAAAAACTATTTTTAATATGAGGGGTGATTGATAATCTAGCACATATTCTTCTAGACCCTAAACTAATTGGCCTTCATAAATGTTTCAATTTTCATGTGAATTTCATATCCCTCTTCTAAATGCATGTACAAATTTAAAAGTCATTCAGTGCATTTTTAGAATCAAAGACATAAAAAATTGTGAATGTGGAGTAAACAATTTGCTTGTATTAATTTCATTTCATCAGAGATTCATTGTCATTTAAAGGTTATTTATGGTGATGATGTTAATAGGACTACTGTAAATCGATGGGTACTACAAGATTTTGTGATTGTTAGCCTAATAAAGCCATAAATGTGGATGAAATATGCAGGAAATGTCTGAAGGTGAATTGCAAACTATATTGGAATATCCATGAAACGCGTATACTCATTGAACAGTTTAGTACCAATGATCTTGTAATAAATAACAATGCAGGTTCGTACACCTTGCGTGCAACTCTGAGAACTTTGTGAAAACTGATTTTACCACCCTGCATTTTCCCCGGATCTTGCTCCTTCTAGTCATCTACTCAAGATAGGTCTCAAGGATTACATTTTGAATGATAAGATGAAGGTTGCTGTCAAGTCCTAGATTAAAAAAGTCCAAATAATTTTTCAGTGACCGGATAAAAAAAACTTAAACAAGTTGTAAGATTATTTTTATGATTCAATGGTGACTACGTTGAAATATAAATATATGGATTTTCTTAGCAATAATTATAGTTTTTTTTAGGCTCTACACTAGTATGATTGTGTGCATTATATTTATATATTTCAATTACCCCTTGTATATTAAATAGTATAATAACTTAAATTATGTGCAACTTGGAAAATGGTTAAATAGAAACCATGACAGTAATAATTTATTGACATATTTACATAATATGAGGTCTCCCTTTTTCTCATATCTTATCTGCACTGAGAAACGAGATAGAAAATTTAAGTTGTTTTTATGTTTCATTTTTCAGTGCATATTTCTTAGTACATATCTTGTTGTAGTTTCTTTATATTATTTAGATTTTATGATAATATAAATTAATTTTTAGACTTAAATGTTTGTCTTTATGCAATGTTATGATATTTTCATCGGGGATGTATGTATGTAATTAAATATTTGTTTGTATGTTCCTAATTATTTTTATAATAAACATTTGTCATGTAAATACACATTTGTTTTTTATTTATTTGTGCACCATGGATTTTTGCGACCACAATGGAAAATTGAAAGTTTAAAAAGTTTTTCTCCTTATTATTCCTACTTACCTTTATAACCTAAAATGTTATTGGGACATTATACTGTTGTGTTCTCTTCTTCACTTCATCGCCCTCAACGCTTCTCTCGGGAGCACAGGGCAGAAACCAGCTTCCTCCATTCAGACCGTCTCTGCGCCAATTGCGTCATTTCTTTCCACAACATTTCCTACGCTCTGTTGTCGTTTTCATAGGAACGGTCTATTGTGAAAGAGGGATGCCCGGGTCAACGGAAGAACAGTGCTCTTTTGGCCAACTATCATTGGGCATTCTCGGAACATGTCCCAGCCAAGACCATCGTCTCTCCTGTATTACGGAGATTACAGATCTCTGCCGGGTGTGTCTGCGCACAGCATCATTTGTGACATGTTCATACCATTTGACATTATTATTGTAGTGTTAGTACCCATAATACAAGATTCACATCTTAGTTTGGGGCAAGCTTGATCTAAAAGTTGTATTAAAATGCGGCGGCAGAGTTGCCATCCACATTTATTTATTAACATAATGTAGTTCAGTGATCTTTATATTGCCATTGGCTCTTTAGTTTGAATTTTCAATGTGCAGTAATTTAAAAACTAAATGCATTAACAAGCAGTTTGAAAACTATGTGACACTAACGTGTGGAAACCGGTTGCAGAAATAAAAATTAATTGTGATAATTATTATTTCATTTTACGGCAATGCACCCGCAATCGAGTGAATTATGTATTGTGACAATTAAAACATAGCAAGAATACTCGTTTTGTTAAACTATGTCGCAAAATTATTACATTGTAAATTCCAATAATATTAAATGCATGATTTGTAAAAACGGATTCATCCTGCAAAATTAATAAAGAACTGATTAAACTAACTGAATACAAGGAAAAAAAATAAATGAAAACATTTTTTTTATCAATGTTTATTAAAAAATGTAACATAAATACATAATTTGTGTATATAATAATAATAATAATAGGTATTATACCAGTAGCATGCCTTCTATACAAGTTGAAATGTTAGATAAACGTGGAGTTTCCAAATTTAAAACTAATTCAAAAATAAGATTACATGCAGTTATCAATCTAATTACATTGAGTGAATTCGATACAATGTACAAACACTTATGTATGCAAGTGAAACTTGGACGTGGTTGAAGAAGGACGAGAGTGGAATAAATGCCGTGGAGATGCGTTCACTAAGAAGAATGGTTGGAAAAACTTTGCGGGATAGAGTGAAGAATGAGGATATCAGGAGAATGAGCGGATGCGAGAAGAGTGTTGTGGATAGAATGCGTGTAAATAAGTTACAATGGTTTGGACATGTTGAGCGAATTCAAGATGAAAGAGTGACGAAGAGGATGTATTTGTCTGAAATAGGAGGTGTGAGGATGCGCGGACGGCCAAGGACCACGTGGATCAAATCCTAAAGGATGGCCGCGCGTTGAGTAAGAGAAATTGGTGTGCATGTATGAGAAACTGGATGAATGTGGAGGAAGCGAAAGAAGTTTGTAAGGATAGATCTATATGGCGTTCCGTTCTCTCTGCCTACCCTTCCTGGGACACGGCGTGAGGGTATAGATAGAATTTGATACAATATCACAAACAAACCTCGCCACATTATTTGTTTTACTACATGTACTGTTACGAATGAGGCTTGTTTTTTGTCTCGCTCAAGTCCCTTTAGTACACAGTATTCAGCCAAATGCTTTCTATTTTTGATTTTATACTCTATGGAGGTACATTCGATGGCTTAGAGAATAGATGTTGTAAGTGCAGTTTTCATAGTTTTGAGAAAATCAAAGTTGAAAGTTTGAGATGCCATACCATTTAGTCCTTATCACATATAGTTTTTGTTAAATATCTCGTCAATGACACTGAGTTTCGCAATAATATTCCTACGGAACATACTTCAGATGATATATATTCGCATGCGTATAATAACTAATTTTCGGTAAAAACTGCAATTACAACATCTGTGCTCTAAGCCATCGAATATGTGATGTTGTACAGATAAAAAAGCATGACTTATCACAATATTCTAAAGATACATTATGAATGTGATGGCTTCCATCCAATTACTAAAGTTAAGCATCGTCGGTAACGCTCAATTCTTACATGAGTGACCATTATACTGTAATATTCAGCCGAACTATAACTTTTTACAATTTTCAGCGGGAGTACAATTGTATTGTTATAATTTTTATTATTTCTTTGTTCAACATGTGAATAAGTAAATAAAATAAATAAAGCCTTAAGACATGACACTGGTATATATATATATATACATAAAAAAAGTAGTGAAGAAATATTACTAATGTTGTGCAGTACATGTAACAGGAATGTGATAACAAGAAAGAATAAAATATAAGTAGGTCTCTGAAATTTCTAAATTAAATCGCGCTCTGCAAATTGTCCATATATAAATATTAGTTTTTCTCATTAATTTTGTTTTAACAGAAAGATGATAGAAATGTATGTAATAAATAAAACACAATATGTAATTATCAGCACATATTTAAATTATGAGCAAAGTTGTGTAGATATATATAGATGTTTAATTGGTGCAAATCCCATCATATATATTATAACAAGCATGAAACAATATACAAATATTAGATTCATTGTTGGCTTTAAATATACCAATGTATTAGTGCAATACCACGTGATATAAAAATCACCTATTTTGAGAAAACTAATGTTAAAGTTTTAGACCCCAATTATCGTGATATTATATTTATAAGATAAGTTTGAATTTTACAATAATAAGATAGTGTATCGTGTTGCTCGCGATCGGAAAGTGTGGAAAAGTTTTGAAGAGGTCTATATCCAGCAGCGGAGAGAAGAATAAGTAAGATAACTTGGCTTCATACTTTTAATTTATTCATACCTATCATCACTGCGCTTCCCACAAGTGGAGCAGCCAAGGGATCAACTGCATGCAACAATCATGCAAGTGGTACTCTTACTGGTAATAAAAGCTATGCATTCAAGGTGGTAACCGGGTACGGTACACGATATTAGAACATTCAGATCAAACAAATGTACCAGTTTGGAGTAATAAAACATAAATCGTGAAATCTTTGTTTATTGTCAAAATTCATTCAAATAACAGATAGGTAATAAAAAATATTTCAATTTATTCCTGAATATAGAAAAGGTTTACACCAATAAACAGCATATCCCAGTTTATATCCAGGCAGTTTCCCACTTTGACATCACAGTTATTTTTAAATAAATATTTCACAAAAATGAAACAATCCTAGTTAATTATTTTAATATTATAATTAGTGTGATAGTTGTCTAAATTATACGACAAAAACATATCTCTTAGATTTCACTTCAATAATGCACCGCACACGACACTGACCAATAATTGCGGCAATATCAGCTGGTAGCTGACAAATGAGTGACATAATATTGACTGTCAACCTGCAAATGAGTGCCAAATGTCACGTTAATTCTTTCCAACCAGAAGAACTCAATGGTTTGTATAACTCGAAATACATAAATTTTCAAGTGTATTGGTATTGCACTCACACAGTGATATTGAACATGTAAACATACAGAAAATAGACTATTCTTTGATTCTGTTGTTTTTTTTTAGATTTGTTTTTAAGTTTTTCTTTCTTACTGAGATTGCCTGGTCCAAAAGCTGAGAGCATTCTCAGTGCATGGTGAAATTTTTTAAATAATAACAATACAGTTTTATAAAACTACAACACTTAGACCAATAGACTATCCACTAATATAAGATACTAAGTAATCGAGTATATTTAAATAGTATTATTGTTAATTTTTGGACTTGTTCTCTCACAATTAAGTTGAATGTATAACTTAGATTAATCTTACATACATCACAACATTAATATCTAACAGTATACAATACAGATTCATGGGCAAGATGGTAAACATTCTCAACTAAAATGTCAAAACACTAAGTGTCAGTTTATTTATTGTATTTTTCCATACATCAACTAATTTCATCTCTGATTTGGTTTTATCTGCATCTCATGAATTTTTCAATAGACCATTAAACGTCACGTGGTCTTGTCTATGGATTTGCTTTTGCTTGGAGGGCAAACCGTAACACATGTTCGATTGTTATGACAGTTGAAAGTCAAATCATCCTTGTAGGATGTTATGCCGTAAGAGAAAAAAAGAAAGTCAGACGACAAAATAATAACAAAAACGACATTGACAATTTTTTTATTATTAGGTATTCTTTAGGCGTTCCACCCAATAGTGAGTGATTTTGCAACCCTGACAGTTGGAAGGATTTAATACATAACAACGCTCTTCTTTGAAATAATTTACTATCTGAGATAGCATGAGTTATGGTACTTTATCTCTTTTTCACGCATAGTCAGAACTACGCAGTTAGAAAGAGATACCACCTTAAGCTTTTTCTTTCAAGTGGTACGCTTTATCCTTTTATGGAAATATATACCTTATTAACTTCTACCGAAAGCATATTATTTAACGTTACGTTAATCTTTGAATGATTGAATAATATATTATGGTCATGTTGGTAAACAATTTTTGTTTGTTTTGTTTTTGTTCCGTTGTGTTGGAACTCTGCCCTCCAAACATTTTTCTGTGATGTCATCCTTTAATGGTCTATTATAAAATATGATTATGTTTTAAGTATTAAAATAGACAAAATTACTCAGAGACAATTTAACATGTTTTTTTACAATTTATAATTAGGTCAAAGAAATTAATCTTCAGTTAAATTTTTTACCAAAAAAATATTTGATATTAAATAAACTTAAATTAAAGATGTTTATTAGTTACACTTTTTTCCACTGATTTATCACATTATTTAAATATTTTAAACAATAGCAAAAAAACCTCTATACAGAGTTGCTGAAATATATCTTCCTGTTTCTTTGTGTTGTGAATTGATGCATCTTAACTAAAAATAAATAATATTTATAATAACGTTAGGCAAGTGTGACATTCTCTTAAGAGCGCTCTCAAAAAAGGTAAAATATTCAATTTTCAACAAATTTAGTAAAAAAACTCTAAAAAACTTTGTGACCTTTGCGAACATCTTGTTTTGATAAAATAAAAAAAAGAAACATTTAATTATTAGCTTTTTACATAAAAAAAGTAAATAGCCGACTCAAGAGATTTATTATATCAAAATACAAATTATTTGTGAAATATATCTATTTTTTATTCATCCTATCAAGCATATAAATACTATGGATTTAACAAACTTTTTTTAATAAACATAAAATCCAGTTCATGTGGTGATTTTTCGTTTCAAAATATGAGAAGTTTTATCAAAAAAATAATTTTATAAATTGTCAATATTTATTTATTTATTTATTTATTTATTTATTTACATAATAAACGGCTGTATCAGCCTTTACAAATAATACAAATAAAAAGGAACAGTCAAGAGAAATAATGCATAAAGAGAAAAACAATAGGTATACAAAAAGAAAAAGAAATAACATAATTATGTACTACCAATCAATTTCTAATAGGTAAGTACTGGTATAAACAATCAGATAAAAAGAATATAAACACTAATACAAGTTTAAAAGACAGAAAAAATATATATACATATATTCATAAAATGGAAAGGTATATATATTATTTAGTAGCAGTAAACAGCAGGTGCAAAAATATTTTTTAGAAAAAGTATATAAAAGTAGTTGATAAAAGAAGGTACAATAATTAAATAGACAAGTACAGTAGTTAGGTACTCAGTAATGCATATATATAGCTGTAGATAGATGACCCTGTTCAGGCCTCGTACACTGAAATTAATGTAACAATTATAATTTTCAGCATAAGCAGCGTAAGTACGCAATACCCAGCAATACAACTATGTATCTATAGATAAGTACAAGCGCACCTCAGTAGTGGATCACCAAATATGGCATGGTTTGCAAACAACAAAAAAAATACAATTTATGGAACTAATATTTTTGATAACTATCTAACTTTGCATATTATTAAAAAAATATATACATACATGAAAAATTGTAGGATTCTCTTGCATTGTCTGCCAAACACATCCCAGATTTCTATTTTTAGAAATATGCTTTTTCATGAACAAATACTATGAAGCTAAAATCAAGTTTATTTTTTAAGTAAAAACTAATGTTGGTAATGAATATTTGTTTTATATTCAATCACATCAAAATGTTCGCAGCACCGACAAGTTTTGAAGGTTTTTCTGCCAAACTTGTTGAAAATTGTATATTTTACCGTTTTTTTGCTAGAGAGCGCTCTTAACATTATTCATGACAACAATAAAAAATACAACTAATGGCTTAAATAATCATACAAAACTTAAATAAACACAACTTATAAGAGTACAGTAATAATAATAATAATATACACTTAACTAAATAACTCATAATGTACAGTCGTAATACAATTAAATATAAATACAACTAAATTTGGTGTTTCTAGTTTAAATAATATTAATTATTATGAAAGCGCAAGTAGTCATGGCAAGATATATAATTATATAAAAAGAAAAACAATATTGAGAGAGCTTTTTAAAAAAAATTAAGTCAAAATAAATTGAAACAAAATCAGGCAAGGCATATTTAAAGCTTCAATAAATATTAATTTAATTTATAAAAAGTTCATTCTTTTCGTATATAAACAATACTTAACAAAATAGAATGAATAATAACAAATCATAAAATATCTTATAGGCTCTTATATAATAATACAAAGTCGAAATGTTTATATGACAATTTCATTGTAAAATTATATAAACATGTGTGTAAACACCACCTCATTTTATGACACTTTATTCTTCCCAAAGCTATTTCATAGTCAGTACTTGAAGTACTTTTACAGAATATATTATGTGCACCAATGTACTTATTTCATATTCTTTATTTGTTACAAAAATACATTTTAAATTTGTATTAAAGGTATTAAGAGTGAAGTGACAAAGAAAATCAATTAGACGAATCACAAAACAAAGTTTTTTCTACAATTTTATATGACATGATATGTAATTATTATATTACTAATGTTAGCTAGACACGAGTAAACTTTATTTATGTCTGTGTATTAAGTTACAAATTATTCTGATATGTCCACAATATGTGACTAGCGAGGAAAAATTCTAGTGTTGTAGCGTTTAGTAGTAACTATGGTAGCATTCCCATTGCTTCACTTTGGATGATCATCCAGAGTGTCAGGGTCAAACCTGTTCATTCACGTCTGTTCACGCTTGTTCATCCTATGCTTTTACTGCCATGTCAACACTCTCAGTCATTTTGTATGTAGTTTGACGTATTTTCGTACAAAAATAATTAAACAAATTCAAAAATGAAAAATAACACTTAAAGTATATAGCTCTCGACTGCACAATAATTTTGTACATGATTCTGACATTCAATACAAATTCATAGAGAATAAAACAAATAATAAAATAAAACTTGTTTATGGTCATTTCAGTGAAAGGACCTTTCATCAAAATTATGAGTGGTAATCTCTTTTCTCCGTCATCGCTAGTGATCACTATTGATGAAACGCCTGTTCACACCTTTTCATCTTGGAGGATCATCCAGAGTGATCACTGAAAGTGAACAAATGTGAACAACCCTTAAGTTGAATTTGAGAAGAACAAGAAATGGAGGGACATTCCGTCCGATATTAAAATGTCATACAAGAATATTACCTACTACATTTTCACATACAACATTGAACATCTATCAACATTCAGATAATCAAAAAGGCTCCAATAATAGAGCAAAACATCAAGAGATCTCTTTTCCAGAATCCATACAATTATATTACTTCAAACAAACAAACATTTATGTTAAACATCTACGTAAGTATTATTAACTTTTACACCAATGTACTGACATCAAAATAATATTATATTATATTGAGAGTGATAACATCAACATGTAATGACACATAATAATTATTAATAATACTAATAGGGACATTATAATCATAAAACTAAACCAGCAAATTATACATGATTTAGGTACATTTTGAATTTAATGAAAATACTCAAAAATTGTTTTACGACAACCTAGCACCTAGGTATATGAAGGTGTACAACTATTTTATAATTGAATCAGTCATTTGAGAAACAACATAAGTCAGGTTTTTAGCGAAAAATGATTTTTTTGATTTGTGTCCTTTTTCTAGAAACGCACGTTATTTCATTTAGAAACCACGTAATATTTAGATACCTATTTGATACAAAGTGAGCTGATTAACTTGGCCAGTCAATAGAAAAACAACACAAGTCAGTGACTTATGTTGTAACTACACTAATTTTTTTCATGTCGATTCACAGGTGACACTTAACGCCAACCACTAATGTGGGTGAAAATTATGAATATTAGTGATTTTTGGTTGTTTAATAAAAAAACTAGGATGAAAATGTTGATTTTTATTCCCTAAAATTGTTAATTCAAAACCTTTGATTTATGTTGTTTCTCAAATGACCGATTCAATTCTAAAACATCCCATATTCAAGCAATTTTGTAAAAAAAAATGTATTAAGTGAGAGTGCTGTGAATAGTCCTGTACTAAATAATTGGATTCTGTAGAAATTGTCACATATAACATTGCCTTCAACTATTCTGATATGATTGAATCAATTCAACAAAGAAATGTACGTGAATAATTTAACACGATGCCAGTCCATGAGAGATATTTAATATTGTAAAATTTATTGGAATACCTAGAAAAGTAAGATAATTTGTGACTAAATCATACAGATAATATGATAGTGTATAAAGACCAGAAGAATTACAAAATATCCAATGTATCAAAATATCTCAACATATTATAACTAACTGTTCTGTAAATTTGTACAATGTCGAGGCTCGTTATACTTAGTTATGTTTGATTAATGTACATTATATTTTTGTTCGATATTATGGTCAGTTTGTGATAATAAATATATTTTCATGTTTTTATAATTACACATGCAATGGAAACAAAAAAAAGTCTTGAAATAAATTTTAATCTGAGTGATAAAGAACATTAATGGCTGGTTTCATAAAAATTAAAATATTTATAAATTTTCGAGGAAAAATCTAATACCTATAGTAACTAATAGAATTTCAACATTATGGACTTTAAATTAAAGAGATTTAATCTTTCTGATACCAGCTGCTAGTGACAAACACTTAGAATGATATAATTTACATTTAGAATGTAATCCCTACACTTTTGCCAAAATTTCAGTTTGATAAAAGTCATACTAATACAATAATTGAATTGTTTCCCTTAATTGTTTGGTAAAGCTATATGAGGATATACAACATACACACAGACCAGTCAGCATCTTTAAGATGAAAACATACCCCGAGCCTTATATATCTGTGTATATTAACACTTGAGACATTATAGACATGTCTCTGTATATAAATACTTGATATTTATTATATCTTACAACACCTTACGTCTCTGTGTACAACACTAGAGACATTACAGACACTTCTTCAAGCCTTTCATCTCTGTGTACAACACTAGAGACATTAAAGACACATCTCTGAGCTTTTCATCTCTGCGTACAACACTAGAGACATTACAGACACATCTCCGAGCCATTCATCTCTGTGCACAACACTAGAGACATTACAGACACATCTCCGAGCCTTTCATCTCTGTGCACAACACTAGAGACATTACAGACACATCTCCGATCCTTATATTTCTGCGTACAACACTAGAGACATTACAGACACATCTCTAAACATTTCATCTCTGTGTTCAACACTAGAGACATTACAGACACATTTCCGAGCCTTTCATCTCTGTGTACAACACTTGAGACATTACAGACACATCTCCGAGCCTTTTATCTCTCTGTATATTAATACTAGAGACATTATAGATATGTTTACGAGCCTTACATCTCTGAGATATTATAGACATATCTCCGAACCTAACATCTTTAAGTATACTTGATATTCATTATAGACACATCTATAAGTCTTACATCTCGTTGTATATTAACACTTGAGATATTACCCACCAGCCGCCATCCATGTGAATTACATTGTGATAGTGCAGACTAGATTTAGAATTTCAAGATTAATGTGAGATATCTTAGTAGTATATTATTATTCCATGACTTTGTTGAATCTTTACACTACAAGATAGAAAAAAGTTAGGGCATTAATTAGGTATACAGTTTACTGCTTTCATTATTGGTGTTACAAATCCACTCAGATCCACAAAAAATGATGTTGGTAAAATTTGATTAAGTATATGTTTATTTTCTCTTCCATATTCCCACAAAAAAATTAGACCCACCTTAAACTAGAAGATTTAATTTTTACTTACCCTGTGGTAAAAAATTCCTAATAAAATATGTTAGATAAAATTACGTCTAATAATATTGTTGGTCATATTCATATTGACCACACATATTTTTGTGTTGTAATCGTAAATGGTCGTCAAAATGATATTCACACTTGGGAGTATGACTTGGATATTTGTAATATCATTAATTTTAATTTAAAATGTTTAAATGGATATGAGAGTTTGGAATTAGCAGTAAAAGTGAAATGTCTCTAATATTTAACAAATACAAGTTATTGATAATGATATTCAAGTTTCATTGTTACAACTAAAGATATAAGTGAGTTACCATACAAAGAAATGAATGTGTACGTATAATAAAATATGGTCTAGTTACATAAATAACAAAATCATGTCAACACACTGTTCCCTGAATAGTGATTGATGCTGTGTATGTGTGTGTGTGTTACATCATTATTGTAATGTATTGTATTATTATTACGTAGTCAACTCTACAGTGCTGAGGATTTCAGCATTCGCATGCCTCCATCCAACACCGGAGTAATAAAATTTTAATTTAAGATAGGTACATAGTTGTGTTTGACAGAAGTAAACAACAACATCCACAATCAATATACAAAGACTGATTACAGATCTCCATTATCCATGGCTTTGTGCATGTCAGCAACTAGTTTGCCGAGTGTCTCTGTGTATTCTGAATCCTTTTTGAAAACTGCATCGAGGAACTTGGGATTGTTGAAGAATGAAAACACCCAGTCTATTCTCGAAAGGGACTTTTCTGTGAGGTGTTTTTGGACAATAAATCTGAAAATAAAGATAATAATAATACACTTAATAATAATTTAATTGAATTGACAAGGTTGATGCACTTGGCAAAAGATTTCTAAAGCCCTTTGTCATTTTCTTAAATGAGGAACTGACCTAAAATGGCTTGCTTTGTATCAATCAATCATAAGATCCACAGCAAACAATACGAAAAAATTATAAATTTTTGGTTGAGTCTAATGGTCTGCACACCTCTGTATGCATACCTATGTATCTATTTGCTATGTATATAAAACATGAATTTGCAGTGGTCAATATAGTGTAAGATGTATAGAGATACCCAACTATATACTTACATGCCTGTGTTTGGTTGGTAAGTACCATGTGCCCGAGCAAACTATGAATATATGCCTGTATCTATGTATTTATTAATAGAGCACTAGTGTTACCTTGTATTTTTTTTGTTTTTGTTGATTGATTTGTCGTTTGTAAGTGAAGACTGTATTATTTTTTGATCATGTTATTTGTAAAAAGGCGCAAGCCGTATATTTCATAAATAAATAAATAAATAAATAAATAAATATATTTGTGACATATTTGACCCTATCTCTTTTTTTTAAGCCAACTAGAATTTGCATATTTTACTAGCAACATGAATTATTACTTATATATTAATTTATTATGTAGTTTATTTTACTTCCATGATAAAAATAAGGTTTATAAATTCAAAACATTTCAAAGAGTTATGTTATAGAAAGAGGGCAAACATTTTATATACAAATATATTTATAACATTATTCAACTTGTAAATGCATAAAGTTTAAACTCTTATAGAATATATCGTGATTAATTTTATTAAATTTTTCTTTTTCTATAACAACAATAATATTATGTAGGTACCTGAGAGCTTGATGTGACTCGTTGAAAGCATTCATGAGGTAAGGTCTGTCATATGAGAAATCCACTTCATAGAAGGATATCACAGCCATCTGGGCAATCTGTGTAATCAAATAAAAATCTAAATGTATAATTGTGTAATATTTATTTATTAAATATTATATGTTTACTCGTATATGAAAAAATATTATTTGGTGGTGTGAATCTAGACTGAAGACATGTCTACGTATAGTTACTGAAATATGAAATATATTAAATATATGTTAGTAGGTATAAATTATTTTTAACATAGGAACGAATGATAATTCAATCAGAACCAGTGGCGGATACATATACCCCCCCCCCCTCGAGGGGCTTATTGACAATGTCTTGTATATGAATATAATCAGTTAAAATAAAATGGCATTATCTTGTATAATTATGTGTATAATCAGTTTAAATAAAACTTTCTTTTTTTTCCGAAGTTTTTTCTGAATCCGCCACTGATCAGAACTACCAACCTGCATTAAGTCTGGCCACCTAACCAAGGCTTGAGAATGGAGGTTACTAAATTTCCAAAATAAATGTCTTAGTAGAATATTGGATATGAGCACATCGCATAGGCTTCTGAGTCGTTTGAATAAATAAATATATAACTTTAAGATCAATGTGTGCAAAGCTTTATATTGATTAGAATCAAACAAAAAAAACAGTGAGTAACAATAAATACCTGAAATTTGCTCCAGAATTTATCGGCAGCATGCAACTCCTCAGGTGAGAACTGTCCATTTCTGTAGAGGATGCCAAGTTTTATGACCACTTTTATGATGTTTTTAATTAATTTTTCAGCTTCCTTTTTATTGCCAGACTGAAATAAAAATAACACATCATACCTTTGAAAATACGAGAAATACTTACTTAATCAATAATTCTCAACACCTAAGTTAGTTTATTCGGGGCTATGTAAGTAATCATAAGAAAAAAAGTGTATGTAACTTTTTTAAATAATACCAAATACTGATTTTTACATCCAGAGGCGGCGGTAAAATCTCAAAAATAGTGGTAAAGTAGGCAAAAGTAGTATTAAAATATAGAAAATTTGCATCAAAGTGGAGAGCTGCCCTCCCCCCCCCCTCCAAGAATCAAAGAAAATATAAGGTGGCTCTCAAATTGTTAAAACAAAATCGAGAGATCGCGAGAAACATTTCAAATTCCGATATAAAATTGAAAATTCGACGCCGGGAGATAGGAGGGGTGGAAATTTGACGGGAAGGAAGGGATTTTACGTGCATTCCAAATAAATAAATCATGAAAAAAAGATTCACACATTCGACAGTTGTTAGATCCATCAAATGTGTTAAGGTATTAACTAAAAAAATATTAAGATGCTGCTACCCCCTTAGAGAAAATATTGAGCACATCCATAACATCATAACTAAAGATATTTAGAATACTTAGAAGGTTATTATCGTGTTCCCACAATGTTTCCTATTTTTAAAATACATGACCACACTTATATCCTACAGCTCACTTCTGCATTTAAAAATAATGAAACAAGTATCTAATAAGTAATTTTCATTTAAAAGTTTATAATTAATGATACCAAATTTATGCACTCATGTAAGTGCGACTGTCTGCCGACTTAGTTCAGAATCTGAAGGTATTAGGATAGTTAAGTACAGATATCTATCAAAATTCTCCAAGTTTGTAGTATAAATAGAATAGGTAATTAATATAGGTATTTCTACGTAATACCACTGAATATTATAGGATGGAATGGAATTCAACATCAACCCTTGGATAACCACAAGATTGAAATCTAATTTGAGTCCTTCAATAACCGCAACACTGAAATTTACTTGGTCAAGGAGCCAAAATACCTATTGGTTGGTATATGGAAGGTTTGAAGCATTGAGAATTGAAGCAGTAGAGTCTCGGCCTCGTGAACATGGGGTCCGTGGTTCGATACCAGGTGCCGGCAAACTCCCCTTTCACGACACAAGCTTTTAGTAGCTTACTGTGAAAGGTGTATAAGGTTGTATTTGGGTTTATAACAAAAACCCAGATATATCTTTTAAAAAAAAAAGACAGATATCCATTATTTAGGTAAAATGAGTTAACATAATAATATGTACAAGATCCGTTGCAACGTCTTCTATGTCCTGAGTACATAATGGGGGTTATTCTGAACGTCCGACCGGTTGCTTACAATCCGATAGTATTGCGTTCGATCCAACTTTTACCCATAATACTTATATCATTATCGAAATATTTAATACTCGTAAAAACGAAATGTTAAACGTCCATAAATGATCATTTTTCTTTGTCACAGATGTAATTGAATAAATAAATAAGATATTTGAGAATAATTGATTGAGAAACTCAAACTTTGAAAGCCTGTTTTCTTGAAAGTTAAGTGTGTCTTGTGTGCTTTAAGTTTAAACCATGATTTATTCGGTGCCGTTTATTGGAGTATCCATCTCAAGAGCGTGGAATACATATAAAAAGAGCTGTATTTTATTTAAGATGGCATGTTCATAAAACCAAAATATTGTGAAAACAAGAGACCACAGGTTTGAATCCCGCTGCCTACTTACTCCACCTTTGTGATACAAGCATAATTATAGTTTTAAGCAAAGATATATTTACTTTTATAAATAAAACCAATGATGCCACCCATCTTGAGTTCTGTTTTTTAATTGGCACAAAGAGAACAATCTGCACGTTTATTACATGCTGGCTACCCCATTTGTGGGATATGCGGTGATTAATCTTATTACAATGATTGTTTCCTGTATTTCTACACAATTGGTGGTTTCTTCCTTCATCTACCTGTTAAAGTAGAATTCATGTAAGAGTGCCCCGCACATAGGTAAATTATTACTAACGCATACTTCAGTAATGAGTATGCTACACACAATGCACCAGCCAATCACAGTGATGCTACTCGGTTACTAATACAATCACGTGTTCTGTAAAACACACTACCTGTGACTGTGTGCGTAGTGGTGCTAGGGCAATTAAAAAAAAATCAAGTCTAACACTATCGCGACATTTCATACTAGTGAGATAGCCAGTTGACTAACTCTTTGTGCCAATAGAATCCATGTTTAATAGAAATTTATCAACTTGCTTATAGAGTTCGATGGTATTTTTATTTAATTCATCAACATATATTTTATAAATACAGCATGCTACTTACATATATTCTGGCAAGTTTGTAAAGATTATCGAGAAGTGAGGCCGACGTGTCGTCGATGAACACCTTCATCACGCTCTTGTTGCTCATGCGAGAGAGAATCTTCTTCTGCGCCCGCAGTCCAATGTCCCGAGCCCTGAACGCGTTCTCTGTCATGACTGTGGATAAAAAAAATGTCACATATTAATCAAGATGTTCCTTCTTAATAGGATTCGTAAATGGGTCGTCAGGGCGTATTGCCGCGACCTGTTTCCTTCTTAGTGCATAGGTATAGGAGAAACATTCGGTGCATCATAAATACTTGCATAATATCATGTAGATGTTACAGTTTTGTATTTAACTGTGTTTATGCAAAAAACTTAATAAAATGGATTGACATGGTAATGATGAAACTATGTATTTATGGTCGCATCAACCTTAAGTTATTTTTTATTTATTTTTATTTTTTTATTTTATTTTGAGCACATCTACGGCTTTCGCCTTTTACATGTTGACAACAGAAAAACAAAAGTAACAACAAGCAAATCCAAAAAAGTTTAAAAAAAATTAAAATAACAAAAATATTAATTAAAATAACAAGATGTCAGTTCGTAAAATTAATACTATGATTCTACATGTCATATACCTATATAACGTCAAAATATAAACAAGCACATACATATCAAAAATCGATGTGTTTAGACAACAAGTAAAAAAATAAAATTTTGAATAAAAAAGATTGAGAATAAAATGATCAAGCTATGCAATAAGATATGACTAGAATATTATTATAAAATGTATACAAATAATTAACAAATCACAAGGGTAAACAAAAAATTAACAATGATGTAACTATAAATATGTAACTAACAATAGTGTAACTTATTAAAAATAGTGTAACTATGTAGGTAACTACATATTTTTAGATATAATATGTAGGTATATCCGAGTATCAAGTTGGTTGGACAAGATGTATTTAGATTTACAGCCATGATTCATGAAAATATTTCATTGTGATAAAGATAGACGAGAAACAATACATTATTACCGAACTCAAATTTACAAATAAACTGATGTACATATTTCTCATTCCCTACACGTTTCGAGGCACGGGTGCTTCTAAACACCATTTTTATTGAAGTATAGGTATTATGGGCGTAGGTAGTAAAGTAGTGAAATCTAATTACTAAGCTTCATGTTCAGTGACAGTGACAGACATTGAAAAAAAAAGGCAAGAAATTACGTCGTTAAACCAAGAAAATGTACCTATTTGTGAGAGACACAACACCGAATTTTATTTTGTTTTTTATGAATTTTATATCACAATTTTTTATCACACTTTTTTCAGTGACTGGATACTAACACCTCATTATAGCCACAAAGGTCGAAGGATTCAAATGTCATTTTTTACGTGTCAACTCGATAAAGTGCAAAGGAAAAGTCTTTTAACCAACTTCGGGAAAATAATGTAAAAATTTAGGAGATTTTATTGCAATCAACCCCCGAGTCGACATTCCTACGGGTAGACTGAGCATTTTCCCCGGCCGTAAAATTTAGTTATAAAACAATATAAGCGTGAAAAAGGGTGCCAGTAGACCATTTTTCCAGGGCGTCTTTCACTCTAGTCCGGGGCTTGATTTCAATGTATGGTTTTCTACCGATATTTCAGGCTCTGAAAGACTTACAAAATTTATAGTGAATTTTGAAACCTAAATTATATATTAGAATCTATAACTTAAAGAATAAAAAAATATAAGATGAGTTTAGATGAAAACAAGCTTTGTAGAACAATTACACACAGAATTTTAAACGCAATACAAAACAGTTAATTAGTTGTAGAGTCCTTTAGATACATAAAAATTGAGGCTTAAATTCCTAGGGAATAGGATCGTTTAAATTCTTACACTTACATGGAGAGAACAAACAATATATAGATATAGGCATGTATGTTTAAAGTGTTAACCTTGTTGTGTCAAAGGGTGTTGACGCGTTAATTTGTCAACTTGTCATATCGATTCCCCAGGTGAGAGAGAGAGAGAGCATATTATAGAGGATTGGGTTTCAACTTGAATTGGAAGGGATAGCACTGCTTAGAGGCTATATTATAATTATATAAGTAAATAATATTTTCATGGAAAATCATCACAAGATTATTTTATGAAGAAAAGGGGGATGGGAGGTTTGAATGCCTACTATAAAATTCTTCGAAGCTAATATGCAAAAATAGCTCAATTCAATGACTATGTATCTAAATAATATTTTATAGATTGTACATTTTATGTAGTTCATCATTCTGAATGGCAGAAGAGCTTTTCATTCGGCTTTACTAATATACCTACACGATAAAAGCTGTTTCACTTAATGAGAGCTTACATGTCGATGATTCAATTCCATATGCCAACAACTAGAGTTTTTGAATATATAGATTTTAGGTTTATTACAATGTATGTAGGAAGCGATGCTCTTTCAATTCCACAAAAAAATCTAAATTTGATTAATTTCTATTAGAAGCATACTTATATTTGTTTTCGGTAGGCCGTCGTACTGCTTCAAAACTTAACATGACATACCGGCTGGCAAACTCCCCTTTCACGACACAAGCTTTTAGCTTACTGTGAAAGGTGTATAAGGTTGTATTTGGGTTTATAACAAAACCCAGATATATCTTCTTTTTTTAATGTATAATAATAGTTAATTAGAATATTGAGTTGTTGGTTTATGGAACTAGAGGGTCGGTGTGTTCTCCCACTTAGCTCCATTCAATTCTATTTTGAGCAAAAACGAATTGGTTCAAGTTATATTAAATTATCTTCTTTTCTTGAGTGAAGACTTTTCCACTTTTACTAGACCACTTTTCTGGGAACATTACTTAGAAGAAACAAACCAGATGCTGAAAACTCAAAAATTCTGTTTCAAGTAGGCTAACAAGTTATTACACTTATAAATTCACGACTTAAGTAGGTCTTGGAGATATCTGACTAATCAATCGTTAAGAAGCAGGTTACCTCAAACATTGTAAATTTGTTGTAACTAAACGCAAAATATATTTGTTTCACGAAATATATACTTAACCTCTAAAGTGATATGGCCGTACGGGTACGGCGAGGAGAATCAGTGCAAATATGAGTATGGACGTACAGGTACGTCTGTCAATATTACGACGCGTGTATCATTTTTTATGGAATAATCAGTATGATATTTATATAATGTGATACTTAAAAAATATTTCCAATGGTGAAAAAAACTCACCTCATTAGGACCGAATAAAATCTCACTCATACATACACTCGAACAAAATCTCACTCCATCACAGGTAAGAGAAAATGTGTAACTACGTAAAACAGTATTATTTTTCTGTAACGTATATTTTAGTTATGTCACTATAAGGTAGTCATCGAAGTCATAACAAAAAATAGAGTTAGCTAATCTATTTGGTTTACTCTTGGTAACTCAACACGGCTAAAGAGGAAGCAAAGGGGAGGCTGTTTCATTATGTTATTGTTTGATTCCTTTGTGTAATTCAACATTGCGTCATTTCTGAGTGTTATTACTGGATTGCGAGATTCCTTTAAGATATTTGTAGCACCTTGGCTCGATACAGGCATTTGCCTAGTGAGGCTGATGCGGGTGCCGATTGCATAGTTCTTTTCTCCTTGCTTGTTCGGGCGTACTCACAATGTTGTCGTTGCGTTGTGTATTTTTGTTGTTGTTATATTTTCTCATTTTATTATAATATGTATAATGTTCTTTATTTATTTATTTTATTTTCACTGTACATTGGTTACAATATTTCAAATCAATACAAAGTATCGTAAAAATATCAGATATACAATTCAATGTACAGAGGGCGAGTTTATCGCTAGAATGTAATGTTCAGCCTGCTGTAGCCCTAGACAA
Organism: Athripsodes cinereus; assembly: GCA_947579605.1. NCBI lineage: Eukaryota > Metazoa > Arthropoda > Insecta > Trichoptera > Leptoceridae > Athripsodes > Athripsodes cinereus. Next base: position 22,645,040 of record OX388323.1, on the reverse strand, counting down.
ATTGCATTTGGCTATCGACTATAAACGAACTTTTCGACAATGCACAACATATAATGTTATTGTGTATAAACAATGAAATAAATAAATAATTTATTTAATTCTTCACTGTGCATTGGTTACAATATTACAAAATAAAACAGTGTCATATAAATATCAGTTATACAATTCACTGTACAGAGGGCGAGTTTATCGCTAAAATGCGGTGTCTTCCAACCAACCCACTGGATTAACGATTTTGCCTTCTAATATAAAAACAAATATACTCGTAGATAAAGTGAATAAAGTTATTTGGGTTACATTAACCCTGGCCTTGTGCTCTACTACCATACAGAATGATATTGTGGGTAAAGTCTTTAAAGGTAGGTGGGTGAGGTGAGGTGTTTAATCCAATACAAAGTCAGGGTGGTCGGTTATATAATAATGCCTATATAACAGTTAACCATTATAATTTACCTACGCAGGCACTACCTACTACATAATATAATATAACGATAGCTACACCATAATACTGTATTAATAATACAGATACATTACCTGCAACCTTCATACATACAAACATTAGGTAGGTATATGAATGCAGACACAAATACATAATTATGTTAAGTACGTTTAATACATATTAATATTGCACATATTATGTAATGATTTTATTTATACCCGTGTCGTACTATGTACTTTTATGCATCTATTTTTTTGACATTATTGTCGATGATAACATCTATTTGATTATATTTCTCCAGCATCGATTAATTTCCTGCACCAATTGTTATGTCAAAATTTGTTTTTTTATGTTACTGTTATGTCGAAATTTGTTTTTTATGTTACTGACTGTACTGCCCGCCTTGATACAGGATTTAGCCTAGTGAGGTGGCAAAATGGAATTAGTTGTGGGGGATGTGGATGTTTGAGTTGTATTTGATTTTATATTATGCTTATTTGAGGAAATAAACGAATTGAATTGAATTTAATGCACAATTTTGGATAAAAATATTATTCGCATAAACTAAATTAAAAGTGGTGAAGTCAATTAAAAGATAATAATATATAGCAACGTACAGAGAATAATAATAACTATTAAATAATACATGGGTTAGTATGAAATAGTAAGAAAATAACCATGAGTCTGAAAATTTAAATTTCGATTTGTAATCGTCGGGACACCTAATACTCTCTCTCTCTATCCTGCAAGTAATGCATATCTTCAGGTTTAATCATACCTACCTATCGTGATACATAATATCACATAAAATACACTTACATAAGTGCAAAAATCTTATATACAATACCTAATATAATATAGGTATACATAAACCAGATTTGATTAACGAAGTTATTTGTTTTGTTGTAATGTTCGGGTGGACATTTTAATTAAAGACTCGTCTAACTTAATTTTAATAGAATAATTGGTTGCTGTACTTAGTACTATCTCCTTTTATCACTTTAGAAAATATTCTTTCACCCCGAGGCGTCGAAATTTTCTCTCTTTTTAGTCATATAACTCTCTCCTATCAATTTTTCTGTCAACTCTCTGTGTGTAAAAAGTGACTTTTGTTGGTGCAAAATCTTCTTTTCCACCCTATACTGAAAAATGAGATTTATTAGGTCATAATGATATCATTAGTAAATTTATTAAAAACAACCTTCTTCGAGGTGACAAAGTTATAAATCGTCATTTAATGAGTTCAAAATGTATTAAAGAACTTAAAACTTAAATTAAAATAAATCATACCTACTTGTCTTAATTACTAAAAAACTTCAAAAAACTAGACAGACAACAGGAGCAAGTGCGCGTCAATTTCAGTTAAATAATAAGGTCATGACAAAATAAATGGCTTCCAGAAATATCAGAACTGCCAACAGAATAAAAAATATTGAAAAAAATAAATCAATTTTTAATAATCTTCGTAAACCTAAAAAATCACTTTTTAATACTATAATGCTTTTCATTTGTTTAAATCAATTTGAATTGGACGGTATTAAAAAGATATCAGTGACGCTGATAAATTGTCAGGGGACTGTAAGTATACATTGCGAATCGTTTTAAAAGAACATTAGTGTTGTGCAGGTTGATAATATTTTATTGATCGATATCACGTGTAACAGAAAACCTTCGCTTTACATAACTTAAATAGGTATATCAGAGTAAAAATATAAAATAGTAGATAGATACATTCTGTGACAGAAATACTTAAACCTAAAAACTTGCTTATTTTATTTTATTTATTCTGTATGGATCAAGTTGAATCAATAAGTACAAACATTGAGCAAAGCAATTAATATCCCTTTCTTACCAATCTAATAAACATAAATTTGAACTTATACCTATACAAGATATCCCGTGGAGCACCCGGTAAAGAATTGGTCTCCCACTCTTCTCTGTAAGTTTTCGAGTGTCCTGTAAAAGGCAGGTGTTCGAAAAAATTAAGACATTTTACATCTTAAATTCAGCGATGAGGTTTGCCACCCATCCTGAATGTCTTGTTTTTATATTGGCACGGAGAGGACAGCTTGCATGTTTTATATGCAGCTGGTCTGCTGGCTACCCCACTTGTGGGATATGCCGTGATGGTATAGTAGTAGTAGTAGTACAAGATACAATATATTCGTCACATATATTTAATATAGGTATTAATAGCTTACTTTATATGCCTCACTTTTGAAACATTTTAATGTAGACTGCAGTGAGTTTTTCTTTATACAATGTCACGTTGCGTTGACTAGATACATAATATTATTCATCTTTTTTATGTAACATCACGTTGTGAAAATATTTATTAATTCATAATATTGTACATTGGAAGAACTAAAATACTAATTATTCAAGAATAATATTTTATTCTTTGTGTCGATTTTCAGAAACCGCTGTTAAAATCATATTTTATCACATTCCAATCAATTCAACTCCGGAAACAATAAAAAATAAGCTGTCCACTCCGGGAATCGAACCCACGGCCTCTTGCTATATACATGGCGAGTGTAAAGACCGCTAGTCAACCTATTTGAATAACTAGGTAGGTATGTTGTACAAGATACACATACATAATATTATGTGAACTTCCTTTAGGAATGTATGATACAGAGTTTCGACGCTTATGAATCGACTCAAGGCTTGGTTTAGCGTACTCTTTAAGCCCGGGCAACATTCCCAATTATATGATAAAAAAATTAACACCTACATACACTCTTTGGTAAGTCACTTCAGTCCCGACATCCGATTGTATCAAAAATTTGACAGTTTGTTACTGACAATGTATTCAAATGAGGATGATTTCTGAACGTTTGATTTTATTTTAGTAGATGGATGAATGAGAACTGATGAAAGGTTTATAACATTTTCTCCTTCCTTTTATACTTATTCACTTCATCGCCCCCAACGCTCCTCTCGGGAGCACAGGGCAGAAACCAGCCTCCTCCATTCAGAGCGTCTCTGCGTCAATTGCGTCACCTCTTTCCACGACATTCCTTGCGCTCTGGCCAAAAAGAGCGCTGTTCTTCCGTCCGCGAGGGTTCCGTCGGCCCGGGCGTCCCTCTTTCACAATACACCGTTCCTATGACAACGACATGACAATACACCGTTTAAACTTATAGTTATTCTTTGTTAGGAGTCTCATTATTAATTAGTTTACGTATTCACTAGCACCTAGCTGTTCCTATAATACATTTTACTTAAAAACGCCTCCTGTTTGTATTTTCCATTTTGTATTGTTACGTGCTTATCAGTAATTAGTACTAAATCAATTAATATGGCATCGATGATTATTACCGTCGTAGCTAATTAATTAAATATCCCAGAATAAATATTTAAAATCTCTAGAATGTGTATTGTATATATTCTTTCTCTATAGAGTGTTTTGTCGAAAGGGGAACAAGAAAAATAACACCCTCTATGCTAATTATTAATTCAAAAATTTACAAATACTAATAAAAATATCCTTAACATTTTCAACTCTCTAGTAAATTTAATTCATCTTGTCGCCACTTGTAATTTAATCAAATGTCAATTCCTACACAGAATAAATACAAATATATATAATGTTGGTAGAAAAGCCTTCCCCTATCTAGTGATACTTACAAAAGGTAGTACTAGTACAAAGTTCTATGTAGGTAGCATAATTATTGCTAAGGTGACCAACTTTTTTACAGCGAAAAGGAAGACATTTTCTAGATTTGGTATAGGAATTTGAAATAATTTGCAACATCCTCGATTTCGTTAAAGAATATTTTCAATGAAAAGGAGGATATTTTGATGAAGAATATTTTGTGACACCTTTAAATTGGGTAGATACTTATAATTAATTTTTCAAAAGTTAGGTTTTTTAAGATCTAACAGAGTTTGATGATTTGGTCGAGTAGTTTTCCAAAACGAGGACCTCCCCCCCCGCCAAATTTTGAATAGGATGAAGAAATTTGATTTTTTTTTAAAATCCTCGGTTATGTTAAACAATACTTTAATATATTACAAGCCTGTTATATTAGGTACTCTTGAAATATCAAAAAGGAGGCTTATCGAGAGAGGACACAGCTTAAAAAGGGAAGTCGGTTGGATACCTTATTATAATCCGTATATCAAGTCCTAAGTCGCCGGATTACTTTTTTGTTTTGAAGAGAGATGGGATACCATTGGCGTCAGTATCAAATTATCTTAATACATGCGCAGCATTAACTTTACTAGTTACCTACTAAACACACTTTTCATCAGCAATAAAGTATTGAAGATTAACGTTGGGTATATTGCTAACCAAAATAAATCAAGAGGGTGAGGTATATAAATGCGATTTAATTTAGATTATCATGTTTAAGTTTTTTCTAAGTATCCTCGTGACTCAATATAATCCTAGTACTAAAAAGCTTTTGAAAAAGATACTCCAGATCGGGATACGCAGTTCGCAATTAAAATTATAAAATTGGCAACAACAATGAAGTTGTTGAACAGATACTTAGCTACGTACGTACACGTAGGTATCCAATTAAAATAATAAATTAACAAGTAAAATAATAATAACAATAGCGAATAATATTTCACTATGTGTCTTTTTCTGTATTTTCAGGATTTGTCAGGGTGGAAATAATAACAGGGTAGTTTCTGTTCGTGTAGGAGTGAACAACAGCAGCCTTAATCAAAACACATTTTAGCGTTATGTAGTCGTTCCACTACAGACGACTACATAACGCGAAAATGTGTTTTGACTACGGCTGCTGCTTTCGGAATGATTCCCTTTGACCAAAGTAGTGAAGCAAGGGTGTATTATGTCGCCATGACTATTCAATTTATTCACTATATCATTGTTTTCTTCCACTAAAAGAGATGAATGTATAAAGATGATTTAATCTCAAGATATGCATCATTTGCAAGATAGAAAGAGAGAGAGAGAGTATTAGGGGTTGCAAGGTTTACGATTCAGCATCATATCTTAAATTAGTATATATATTAAATATTATACAAAAGTATCTTAAAATAAATAATAAGATGGATTTTTTACGCCTAGATAAGAACTTTAACAACAACTCTATAATATGATCCAGTAAGTCGGACAAAATTTACATCAAGTGCTTGAACCTTACCCGATTTCATGTCATCTCTAGATTTCATCAGCAGGAGACTGTGAGGCAAAATGGGATGATAAGATATTCACATCAGCACCCTGGGATACCTCCAACTTACAGGATACACTGGGTTGGGTAGGAACTTCGAAGCAATATGATTTAAGTAGGTATGTATATACACTTATATCGCTAGGGTTTTAGCATTTATTACGACTGAAAAACCCATAAAAACATTCAACGGTATATTTATATGGCATCTGTAATAGTATTTTATGAAGATGTTCACTTCGAAGCACAGGCGCTAGCCGAAGAACTTGATAAAAACACAAGTACCTAGGAAAGTATATTCTCAAAGATCATATTTTATTTGCACGATGACAGTGAGGACGTTATATAAGCACGTCATCTTAAATAACATGCAGTACGTTTTATTAAATATATTGTCTGCCGACAGTCTATTATTGTTCGTTACAATGCTGTCACGTAAAAAGCTACATGGTCGCACAAACTGTATTAAGTGCACAAACTGTATTAACACATTAAACGCCATCAAGGAAAAATGAAAATTCTCATAAAACCTTTTTTGTGGTATTACTCGTGAGCCCCATTTCGGTCACCTACCTACATACACGAATTATACGAGAACCGTGCACGGCGGCGCGTAAATGTAACTCAAACATATATCCTGCTTGACGTCACCGGTGACCCCCATGGGGCAAAGAAGCAAATCACATGGGGGTCACCGGTGCCCCCCATGGCATTTAATGTGTTAAGTGGTCGCTCACATTTAGTAGCCTAGTCATTATATTATTATAATAATAATAATAATAATATTTATTTGTCAAAAATATTCACAGAAACATATGTAGTTACATAAATTTATTAAACATTGCACTAAATATATTTAAATCACCCTTAAAAAGACAAGTCTTGTGTAAAGGAGGATACATTCCCTGAAACGATATAGTATACTTAAATTAAACAATTTTCCAGTTTAATACATACTTTAAAAGTTTTTTCTTTTTAATTGCTCGAAGATTCTTATAACACTTATTACATCTTTATTAATTACACATTCAATATATACGCATTTAGTTACACTTTATTTATATTTTTAATTACACACACAGATATATTCAATATACATAACAACACCAGAAACTACACACCACCAGGAACCACGTCAACATTTATGTGTTTCACCATTTCTTTCTTGAACTTTTTGAAATCATTTATTGTTCTTATCTCATTTGGTAGTTCATTGAAGTATTTGATACCTAGGTAAGCATAATGTCTCTGAGAGATGTCTTTATGGCACAGGGGTATTGGAAGGCAGTTTCTTATTCTAAGTGTCCTAATAGTGATCAAGCTGTTCATGTTAGAAGTCATTCTTTGTTCTTTAAATGTTTGAATTATGGCTGCCTTTCTATAGAGCTGTGCCAGGGTCATTACTTTCATATTTTTGTAGATAAGATTAGTCGGGTAATCCCTTGGTTTCCTCAGAATTATTTTTAGTATCAGCCTTTGTGTCACTTCGATCGGGTATAGGTTTGTTGGATACGCACCTCCCCATCCCAAAATGCCATAATTCATAATTGACTGAACTAATGCATGATAAACCGCTTTAAGCTGCGACACTTCCAGAATACTTCTGAGTTCAAGAAAAACAAAAATAAATTTTCTCAATTTTTTTACTAACAATGCTATATGATCTTTCCATTTCACATGCCGATCAATTGTGATTCCAAGATATTTAATACTTTTAACGGACTTTATAGGCTTGCATTGCTCTCCACACACTGTACTATCACACGTACTTCCATGTATCGTCACATCCATATCACCAGGACTGCACGTTCTGTTTATGGAAAATGACATGTAAGCTGTTTTTTCTGTATTTAGCGAGAGCAGAATATATTGATATAACCTCTTTTCCCCGGATATTTTAATATTTTTGCCTAGTCAGTAGTTCTTTATGCTCATTTCCGTATTTTTTGCTACTTAAATTTGCATTTTCTATTACACATATAAATCATCATCAACATCGCCACAACGGTAATCTCGGGAGCACAGGATAGAAACCAGCCTCCTCCATTCAGAATGACTCTGCGCTAATTGCGTCGCCTCTTCCTACAACATTCTCAGCGCTCTGAAGTTATTGCAGTTCTCATATAAATTCTATTATAATAATAATAATATTATATAGTGAGTTACAATCCATTGGATTGGTCTGCGACGAGTTTAGGTTTTCTTCTCCATTCCTTCCTATTTTCAGCTAGACTTTTTAGTTCCACGTATGGGCCACAGTTCATGTCCTTCTTCAGTTCTACCATCGGCCTCTACCATTTCTGCCTTCGGTTCTGCCCTCCGCGATGGTGATGAGCAGGCCTGGATGCCTGATGCTGCGGCCAATCCACATAGCTCGTTATATAATAATATAGGTAAGAATATCTTCCACTTAAAACGCGTATTTTTTTATTGATAAAACCATAATTTTAAGTCTAGGTGTTATCTGCGATACACAATACGTTAGTATGTATGTGTAATGTATTTAGTGCGTAAAAGGAAACGTGATTAACATAACTTCCTGAGTGATAATGGGAGCTGAGTAGGAGTGAAATGATTTTCACATTATAATTTTCTCTTCGCTGCTCAATATCCAACAAATCGACGGTCAAAATGCATCCCATACACAAGTAAAACTCTTAAAAAAGATTGAAAATTATATAATTTTCGTGTATTTTTAAGTAAATGTGTTATGTATGTATATTGTTATATTTTATAAAATAATAATAAAAAAATAATAATTTTTCACTCAACGTGACTAACAGAATTGGTTATAGGTAAACATAAAGGCAATAAATACTGTATTTTGGATATATCTAATTTATTTGACCACTGCGATTTGCTTCCACCGCTGTCAACGAACTTGTAGAACCCAACAGGGCAAACACTTCCAAATTCGTAGAGAGGAGCTTTAGCGTTGCGGGGCCAACTTATTACCAGCGGATTTAAGACAGAACCAACCCACTGCAACGTTCAGGAGTAAGCTGAAAGCACTGCTTTTCAAAAAAAAGCCACGGCGCCCTTGCGATGATCACGGATCATTAAACGGCGCCAAATATAAATTGTCTTTATTATTATTATTATTTGTTTGTTTATTCTTTACTGCACGTTGATCTTCTTTTTTTTGTATATGTTTGCTTCTCTCGTATAAAGGTACATCGAAGGAGTTTAGTCAAAAGATTTCACACGGAGGTTTTGGCGGTTTGGTGGTTTGGCCGGCCAGCCCTTCAGGCTGCCCACTATGGCGCCTCCGGTGTGGACAAGATTTGTTAAGTGTAGAATTTCGGATAAATGGAAGTCCCCAGACTTCTGCGGTATCCGGGTGGACGGTGGGTCCTTCAATGCACGTTGATCACAATACATACAAATCTATAGAAAAATTCATTTAAATTAAATATAATCGATATACCTACTAATAATAGGAGCTAAACATTTCGGTGCGACTCTCAACGATTTGCGGACAGCGCGTTTTGCGATATTTCGGGCACATTGCAAGAAGAGAGCATGACAACCTGGAAAAAGTAATTATGACTGGGGTTGTAGAAGGGAGGAGGGGAAGGGGCAGAGTGCCAATCAGATGGAGCGACCAAATTAAGGAGGCCACAGAGAGCTCACTACACGGGGCCTTGCACATGGCGGAGGATCGCTCAACATGGAGACAGATGGTCTACAGAACGAAGCATGATGGTCACGATCTTCAGGATTGAGGGACCGACGGAGATGATAATGATACTAATAATAATAATTAATTGAGGCTGATCGAAAACATAAAACCTACATGGGTAATATTATAAATTAACGGAAAAATGCGCATACCTATCCAAATGCAGTTAAAATCAGTTAGCTATATTATTCGCGAGGGATATAATAATTATGTACTGCCGTGGTATTAATGGACGCAAAGATGTATGAATCATATCATTTTGTATTTAGTGCAGCTACTGATCGTGTTGCTACCGAGGTGCTGGGTAAATGTAGGCCTGGGGGAAAGAAGTCCACCAATTGGTGGACACCAGAACTCACGGTCCTGCGACGTCAATTTAAGTCAGCCGAAAGGGCCTATGGTCCTGTTAGAAAGGGTAGCGTCATGCGGGACTCTCCCGCTGGCAAGTGTCTCCTTGAGTCGCTTCAGCGTGCGAGGGGCTCCTACCATATGGCCATAAGGCATGCAAAGACCTCGGCCTGGAAGGAGTGGATTACAGAAACCGGAAACGCCGACCCTTGGTCCGTGACGCGTACAGCTGTCAAGACCAAAAGGTCCGCCGATCATTATCTTACTAGCATTGTAGCTGGCGGTAGTGAAACTGTGTGCATTGATGACACACTAAGGGCCCTCTTGGATGGGTTAGTGCCGCTTGACTCGACGTCCACGGACAGCCCGTTTCATGCAGGGTTGCGTGTTCTGGTGCGCTGCCCTAACGCTCGTGAGACTATAGATGCTGCAAGCGTCGTGACTCACAGCGAATTGAATGGAATCATCAAAACATTAGGTCCAAAAAAGGCCCCAGGGATTGACAGACTGAATGGTATGATAGTCAAAAACGTCTGGAAGAGTTGTCCAGCGGAGATGCTGCAGCTTTTCCAGTGTTGTATGAAAGAGGGTGTTTTCCCAAAAGTTTGGAAGAAAGGTTTGCTCAGAGTGATACCCAAAGGCAATGACAAGCCTCTGTCGGATCTCAAGGCGTACAGACCGATTACCCTGCTGCCTTCCTTTGGCAAAATCCTTGAGATTTTGGTGAGGAACCGGCTTGGGTCGGCTCTGACGCCGGGAAGTCCTAAACAGTTTGGTTTCAGCCAGGGTCTCTCTACTGAGCATGCCATCGAAGCTTGTCTGAAATGGAAGGATGAAAGAAGAGAAAAGAATGTGCTGGGTGTCTTCTTGGATATAGCTGGGGCGTTTGACAATGCGTGGTGGCCTCTTATCCTGGCCAAGCTGAGGATACGGGGTTGCCCCCGCTGGCTGTATAACATAGTCTGCAGCTACTTCAGCGAAAGGTCAGTGGTAATCCACCACGCAGGGCATTTGGTTGAGAGGGAGGTCACCATGGGCTGCCCACAGGGATCGGTTCTTGGACCGTTTCTTTGGAATGTCTTGTTTGATGACCTTCTGAGGATGGAGTTGCCGCCTGGGTGCACCATTTTTGCATATGCTGACGATGCGCTTCTCTTACTCTCCGGAGATACGAGAGGTGCAATCGAGGGCAAGTTTAGAATCGCGATAGATCGCATCTTGACGTGGGGCAGGGTGAACAGGCTTGTTTTCTCGCCGAGCAAGACCTCCGCGCTGTGGTTGAAGGGTGTGCTGGGAAGGGGCAGGAACCCGGTGCTTCGGATGGATGGGCATCCTGTCAGGGTTGTCGATGAAGTCCGATACCTGGGGGTTGTCCTTGACAGGGGCTTCACCTTTCTTCCACACGTGCGAGCGACTGCCGAAAAAGCGGGAGTGTTATTTCATACTTTACGCAGACTCAGTCGCGGTAGGGGAGACCGGGGTTGGAAGTCACATTTTTTTTCATTTGCATTTTTGATGCATATTTACTTAGTTTACCAATGACATTTAAATACCAATGGATAGTGTATTTATTCTAGTTTCAAATTAAATAAATAGTTTTCTTTCAACGTCACCAATTGACAAAATATCACAATTTTCGTGAAAAATGAGAAGTGTGACTTTTAACCCCGTGTCCGGGATGGTTGTCACAGTGTATGGGGTAGGTTGTCACGAAGTAAATTAAAGAGGAGATATAAAAAGAAATACTAAATTTAATCAAATGTGTACTTTTATTGATGATAAAATATTGGACGTATCTAATTGTACCAAAAGAAATAATAAAAAAATATTATTCACAGTTAAAAAACATTAAACAGTAGATGATAATAATAATAAAAAAATCTTATACATAATAAGAAACATCAAACAGTAATAAAATTATTTTGTTCATAAAAAAACATTCAAAAACAATAATAAATAAAATCTTATTCATCATACAAAAATATTAAACAATAACAAATTTTTTATAAATATTTAGAATATTTACTAATTTTTTTATTGTTTAACCGGATTTGGGTGCAGATGACAAAACCAATCAGAAACCTCGATTGGAGAACCATGTCTACACAATGCAACATTGTGTAAAATCCAATCGGAAGAAGTGAGAAAGGTGTCCCAACGCTTACGAATTGGCTCTAGGCTGGCTTAAGTGATCACTTTCGGTGTCCGAGATACCAAAAAGATGGTTGCTTCTAAGGTTTGCATAAAACGTCTCTCGATTGGTGGACCTTAAATCGTGACAGTGAGAATGGTGGAATTGGTGAACGTTGTCCATGGACACCGAAAGTGATCACTTAAGACAGCCTAAAGCCAATTCGTAAGCGTTGGGACACCTTTCTCACTTCTTCCTATTGGATTTTACACAATGTTGCATTGTGTAGACATGGTTCTACAATCGAGGTTTCTGATTATTTTTTTTATACATAATAAAAAAAAAACATCAAGCAATAACAAATAATCTTAGTCATAATTAAACATTAACCAATAATAATAAAATCTTATTTATAATAAAAAAAAACATTAAACATTAATAAAAAATAATCTTATTCATAATAACAAACATTCCACAACAATTTTTTTTATTCAAAATAAAAAAAAACATTAAGCAATAACAAAAACATCTTATTCATTCTGGTAACGAAAAAAAAGGTTCATCGTAAAGCTCTTAAGATGCAATATTTTTAAATAAAACTAACAAAATTATATAAGGTCAGTCAAAAAATCAGTCTGAATAATCAGAATCACAATTTTGACATTGGTAATTCGGTAGTCCAGGTGTGCAAGCTTCATGAGCCCAAAACTTACAATCTTGGCACTGAATCCAGACTTCCCTAGACTTGCTAGCAGGGTATGGAGACAAGCAGACCAGGCAAAACTCTTCATCGTCTTTCTCGTTTTCGTCGTCGTCAACTGCTTTTCTTTCCTTTAGAAACCTTTTTAGTTTCCTTATTTTTATTGAATATACGTTTTGATATAATCTTTTTTTTCGCTTCTTGTTCCTTTTTTTCTCTTCTAAATAGGTCTTCTCCGGTGTATCTTTTAAGATTGCTGATTTACAATGAAAAAAGACAACACACATCCATGGGGCTGGTTGTCACATGTGACAACCAGCCCCAAAAAAACTGAGACAACCTGCCCCATAACACGTTTTAGAAAATAACCTTCCAAAATAAACTAAAATTAATATTTATTTAAAAAAGTGATGAAATATTGTCATTAAACACAAATTAAGCATTATAAATATGTGAAAATATATATTATTATACAAAATTCAAGTATACTTACGAGAGTCGAAACAGATCTTCAAAAAATTACTTTCAATGTACAAAGAAAACAAACGCACGTATGTCCGGCGTGGCACTCCAGAGCGGACTGAAGTGAAGTGGGGAGAGAGATATTGATCATGCGATCTTTCTACGCCAATCAATGAACGCATTTGTTTGTTCGTTTTTCTACAATGGCCGCTGTGACAACCTACCCGTGAGACAACCATACCCGGTCTCCCCTACATGGGGCCTTAAGGCGGGGACTGTGCGTACCATTTATCGGGCGACGTATGTGGCTCAGGTCACCTATGGTGCTCGTGTTTGGTCGCATCGTCTTGAGGTTGGTTCTGTGTCCGCGGCGGTCTTGAGGGGACAGAGACTCCCCCTGCTCGCCGTCACCGGTGCGTATCGAACGGCTGCTAGCGATGGCCTCCCCGTCATTGCTGGTGTGTTGCCCGCAGATTTAGAAATTTTAGATGGTGTAGCCAGGCGCAAGCTCAAGGCTGACGGCAGTGTTGAACATCTCGGAATCTCTGTTCATGCGGAGCCTGGGACTAGAGGATTTAGTAGGGCAATCGGCGTGATTCGAAAGAGGACTTTTGAAGTTTGGCAAGATAGGTGGGATCGGGGGAGAACTGCTAGATTGGTCTACAGTTTTCTCCCTGATGTATGTGAGAGAATGAAGAGGCGATTCCTTTCCCTCAATCACCATGCCGTCCAGCTTGTTACGGGCCACGGTGATCTAAAGGGCAGGTTATATGACCTTGGCCTAGCGGAGAATCCGTGGTGTGTTTGTGGGTTGGGGGCGCAGTATGCTGGGCACATCCTATGGGAGTGCTCCGTGATGAATGATGCTAGAGATGTAATGATAGACGATATGAGTGAAGACACTCCCAGACCAATATGGTTTGGGGAGGTTCTGCAATGCCCGAGAAACCTTAAAGCATTTTTGGTGTTTGTGGATGTGTGGGTATCTCGTTGGGAGCTTTTGCGTCAGCCGGGTTTACCCCCGCCTGACGTGGAAGGGTCTTAGGGTTGGTTTTGCCCATTGCGGCGTTGGCGCGATAGCGAACTCGTGTTTTCGTTGTGTCGTCCTGTCTCCCTTGGTGGAGAGTAGGTTTGGGAGGTATGTCCCTTTTGGGAGGGTTTAATGTTTTCACACCATTCAGGCACTGGTGGCTCTCGGGCTCGCGCCCTCGGAACGCCAATTAACACGTTTCTGGACACCTCACCTCGGCCTTCTGTTACTACCAATTTGTACACATAATTCATTTATTTGATATTATTTCTGTTTTATTACTGTGTTATTCTTGTCCTGTTCTATGTATTCTTATTTTTTTTTTTTACTACATTGTTATTATTTTATATTTTATTAAATAAACATCTTTCAAAGGGGACATTGAAGAGAGAGTGTTGCTTAAAAGATTCCCACGATGGCGGTTTTGGCCGGTTGGCCCTTCAGGCCTGCCCAATGGCCCGCCCGTGAGGACAAATTTAGTTTAATTATGCGGATAAATAGGAGTTCACAACTCCTGAGATATCCGGGTGGAGTTGGGTCTCTCTTCAATGATCGTGTAGAGCAGCCATTAATTTTATTATTATTACTTAAGTCAATAAAATTATCCATGCTTTATCGAGTATATTTTAATTTTATTAACCATCTTGAAACGAAGTTCCATCATCCAAAACATTAGCGAATATGTAAGTAGACTAGCTTTGCGTTTACATATTACTGTATTATATTTTGTTCCTGCATCTGCATAAATCATATTTGTTTTATTGTTGCAAGACTAGTAAAATTCAATAATTGGATAAATTGTAACAAGCTTTTCATTTTACAGTAAATTAAACAACAGCAGTCTGTAGAAGAACAAAATGCTTATTTTAATTTATCCAATCAAGAAGAAATATAAAAAAATTAAAAGCAATTAGATATTAATATAAAAAAAAAGATATATCTGAGTTCTTTTATAAACCCAAATACAATTATATACTAAAAGCTTGTAAAAAGGAATCTGCTGGCATCTGGGATCGAACCACAGACCCCTTGTTCACGAGGCCGAGACTTTACCTCCAGGCTACCGACGAATTGATTAGATATCAAATAGCCTTTCTTTCATTTTAACAATTATCTCAATTAAACACATATTCATCGTAGTGCGGCGTGCATCCGGTTTCATAAAAGAAAATAAATTTTATTTATATTTAAAATGCAATTTGGGTTTCATTAACTAATTTTTATTTTCGAAACTTAATTTCAGTTTAATTTCGGAACACCAGATGTGATTATACACAATAGTCACAGTAATGTGTAGTAACTGTTGTTTATATAAATTATCTTGGTGACCATAGCAGCGAATTTTGAAATTTACAATCATAATTTTGAAATTTCCGACTTAAACTTTATTTTTTTATGAACCCGTGGAAGAAAACTTAAAAAAATTAAGTGATATTTTTTATGGAACCAGCTGGTAGAAAGATATAAATATCAACATTCACCAAGATATGTATACCTATTACTATGTTCATTCAATATATCACAATTCTACATGTCCCTTTAATTTGTAGAAGGTGTCACATTCACACAGACATGTTGGTATGCATTCTATAGACCATTAAAGGATGACGTCACAGAAAAATCATTGAGGGGCATCAGGCATCCCAACACAACAGACGATTACGGTGTAATATTAGGTGGAACGCCTAAAGAATACCTAATAATCAAAAAAACTGTCAGTGTCGATTTTGTTATTATTTTATCGTCTGACTTTCTTTTTTTTCTCTTATGGCATAACATTCTACAAGGATGATTTGCGCAATCTGACTGTTTGCTCCCCAAGCAAAAGCAAATCCATAGACAAGACCACGTGACCTTTAATGGTCTATATATTCATGAATTTTGTTTACGTTAAGACTCAACAAACCGATGGTCACAAAACACGAATACGATAATCACACAGTAGCTATGTAATGCAATAATTGCATCTACGGTTTTAGTTGTAAACTAAAGCAAATTAAGCGTGTTGCAAAACGGACAGGAGGCACTTTTATACTGGCACAAAGAGGACAGTTTGTATGTTTCTTACATACAGCTGATCTGCTGGCTACCCCACTTGTGGGATATGCCGTGATGGTATAGTAGTAGTAGTAGCAAAACGGACAACATTACATCATTTCAAAGCTTCGTATGAAAACAACTTGAGCATTTATGGTAATTTTTATTGATTTGATACCTAATTCGATTTGACGGTCGGTGTGGCGCAGAGGTAACGGTTTTTTTTTCCTTTGAGTCACGAGGTACATACTGGGCTGAATTCTCGGCCAGTTGAAAATTAAGAATGCCATTTTTCTTTCCTGGATCTGGGTCTTACCTGTATATGTGTGTTTGGTTTGTTGTACATAATATGTATCTTCATGTTAGTAAAACCCATAAGACAAGATTCATATTATCTTAATTTGGAACTAGCTCGGATTGTTTGAATTATCATATTCCTGAAAATAATCAATAAAAATGTTATAAAATATGAATCACGGTCTTTAACAGGGTAAAAATTGGTATAAAACTAATTTACAAATTATATATGCATTTAATGTTACAAACAAAAATACGAAGGTAAATGTATATTTTAATAGCGGGTTAAATTGTGTGGGGTTTGTTGTTAAAGTCAAACCCTTAACTACGACCTTGGGAGGTCAGGGGAGAATACTACAGTTAACTCACCTACCTATCTACCTATCCATAAAGGTATAAGCCGTATAAGGTATGTACAGCAAATCAATGTGATGGCATGAACTAAAGCCTACTACCGCTACTACGAAAGTAACATTGAGAAAACAATGTTGCGTATAGACATTACTAACATCATTTGCATTAAAAACTTCTTCCAAAAACTTTACTTAAACCTAATATTTTTATACTGAATATGAAATAGACGGTAAAGAACTTTTTTCTGAACTTTTTCAAATGTAAAAAAGATAATAAAGTCCTTGATGGAGTAACGTTCTAATTAATTCCAAGGAAACCTGACAATATGGGTAAAGTAAGAACAAAATAATCTGATAAAATAAGTACATTAAATACGACTCAGATTAATTAAACTTGCGATGAAGTGTTTACCTTAATAATATACTTTCCAAGAAGACGATGTTTAGTGTAGAACAGTTTCTATTTCAACTCCCTGGAGGGAAAATCTTCCCGGAATAAATACTTGATAGTTTACAGAAACTTTACATACCTACCTAAATACAAAATTTAGGTAAAGGTATATAATGGTGCGCGGAGACATGGACGTCCGAGGATTAAATGGCAAGATCATTTAAATCAAACCCTGCTGGACGGTCATGTGTTGAGCACATTGAACAGGAGAGCATGCATGCGGAATTGTATGACAGTGACGAAGCGAAAGATGTATGCAAGGAACTTAAGAGCCGCGTGTGGCTCGCGAGTCGCAGGTTGCCGACCCCTGCTCTAGACCAAAGTTTTAAAAGACCATTACTTGGAGACCGTAAATTTAATGAAGCATAGCCGCACCAATTATACAAAAATATTATATAATGAGTTTTATACATTTTACAATATGTTCGTGGTGGCAACTTGTTCCTTATTTCAGCAAGGCACGCATAAGTTGTTACCACTTTTACCCGAACACAATAATTCAACATTTTCCACTTATTTTTCCAGTAGCACGTCTGGTCTCTAAATTAAATTAGGTATAAAAACAATGCTTCTATAAGTTTATTGATATTTTTTGTGGTATTCTTTTTTGTAGTTGTTATAATAAATATTACCTCGATACGGGTGCAAATCCAGTGAGGTAATATTGAGTTCATAAATGTGAATTTAAATAGTGAAAAAATGTTATACTCTGTTTTGTAAATATTTTTTTGGTAAATAAATTATTATTATTATTGTTGCGATAAGTTTTCAAAAATGGTAAATTCTCTAGTATAATATTTCCCGAACAAGTAGATTTAATCAATATTGTATTAAGTATTTTTCCTTGTTGAAAAATATCATTGAACTCATACAACAAGTTTTTTAACAATTAATATTCGATAAATTATTCATTTACACGATTGTTGGTACCTACTTTGATATACAATTAATATTAAAATAATGAATTCAATAAATATGATTATATTTGCTTTAATTTATTATTCGACCTATTCTGAAAATTTTATTAGAAAGATTATTTCCTAGCATAATTAGTATAAATATTTTGTAACGCCATTATTGATATATAATAATTATTTATTTCAAAAACGTGTTGTTGAATTTCTAAATCATTTTGAAAAATATCAGAATTTGTGCAAAAGGTGTGTTTAATTTGACAATTATTCATTGCAAATAAAGATATCAAAATAGAATGGGTTGATTATTGAGCGTTACCTCCGCGCCACGCCGGCCGGTGTGGCGCGGAGGTAACGCTCTTGCCTTTGAGTCACGAGGTCCCGGGTTCGATTCCCGGCCAGGGCAAAGTGAAGAATGACCTTTTTCAAATTGTCCTGGGTCCTCATAATACAAGATTCATCTTAATTTGGGACTAGCTCGATCTGTGCGAATTGTCTATGTATATAATGTATATGTATATATTTTGGTATAAAATAATCTGAAAATGTTGTTTAATAATTAATTAGGTATTTACATTTTCGAGTGTCGTGTTAAAGACAAGTATGTGTTTGTAAAACGTTACGAATAAGACATATAATATCTTCGATTCAGCGATAAGGTAGGGATTCTGTAAGTCCATAAATAGGGTAAACTTTTAAAAACGGCTCGAGATAAGACAAATCTTGTGCACGCACAAAATGTTTGTATTTTATTATATTTCCATCACGTCCGTACCGTCAATATAGTTAAATAATAATACATATTGGCTGATTTTTCCATTGTTTCACAAAAAATCCTAGGTTATTTACAATAATCCTAGATTATTTATGAATGCAAGCGAAACTTGGACGTGGCTGAAGAAGCACGAGAGTATTTTATTTATTTATTTATTTTATTTATTAACTCTTTCAAGGGACAAACAGTCAATACAGTAAATATTACAAGAATCAATGTTACAATGAGAGTAGAATAAATGATGTGGAGATGCGATCACTGAGGAGAATGGTAGGTAAAACATTGCTTGATAGAGTGAGGAATGAGGATATTAGAAGAATGAAGTGGATGCAATAGGAGTATTGTGGATAGAATGCATGTAAATAAATTGAGATGGTTTGGTCATGTGGAGCGAATGGATGATGTAAGATTGACGAAGAGGTTGTATTTATCTGAAAGAGGAGGTTTGAGAAAGCGCGGACGTTCAAGAACTACGTGGCTTGACCACGTGGACCAAATTCTCAAGGACGGTCGCGTGTTAAGTAAGAGGAATCGGCGTGCATGTATGAGAAACTGAATGAATGTAGAGGAATCGAAAGAAGTATGTAAGGATAGAACAACGTGGCGTTCCGTTCTCTCTGCCTACCCCACCTGGGACACGGCGTGAGGGTATAGTATAGGTAGGTATCTACAACAAAGTGTATTGTGTCGACTACATTTCAATAAGTTTAAAAAAGAAATGGTAATATTAGGTATGTAGGTAAACTAAGTAAGCTCCTCTAATTAGAATAAAGAGTTTGTACCCCAAGGACATGTACCGCTTCAATAAGTATCAACAAAACTTAACGAGATTTGTAGAAATGTTTTATGTTTGGAATTTCATTGTATAATAAAAGGTATCTAACTAAATAATTTACAAGAAAAATTTTATACCAAAGAATGCAAACAAAATTATTTGCTTCTGATTTTATTATTTTATCAAAAACATTTTATATTCTAAGAATCACAACATTCATATTCAAGGAATGTTTTATTCATTTGCTTAGTTATTTTATTAGGTACCAATCGAGAAATATTTTTTAATACAAACCAAAATATTATTCCTTCTACGGTTTACAACAAAATATATATATTCTCGATTTGTCGACCTAATATCGTGAAAGTGAAAATGGCGATATCGATGAAATAACAATTAAAGTATTTTCACACACCTATTCCGAAAATCTTCGAAAAGAATAAGTTTTTCAATTTTTTTCTGTAGGTAAGTGTTCGAGTTTCCTGTATAAAGTAGACGTTCGTAAAATCTCACGTGTATGACATTTAACACCTTCGTAAAATCTCACGTGTATGACATTTAACACCTTCGTAAAATCTCACGTGTATGACATTTAACACCTTCGTAAAATCTCACGTGTATGACATTTAACACCTTCGTAAAATCTCACGTGTATGACATTTAACACCTTCGTAAAATCTCACGTGTATGACATTTAACACCTTCGTAAAATCTCACGTGTATGACATTTAACACCTTCGTAAAATCTCACGTGTATGACATTTAACACCTTCGTAAAATCTCACGCGTATGACATTTAACATCTTCAATTCTATAATGAGGTAAGCCACCTATCTTGAATGTTTTATTTTTTGTATTCTATTACTGTTTATATTGTAAAACTCCATACCTAATGTGAATAAAGCAAAAAAAATCTAGAGTTTTACGATGTACTTACATACTTACGATGTTAAACTCTACTAAGTGTTTGCTTTATTTATATTAGACTTATTTTTTGTTGGCACGAAGAGGACTGCTTGCATTTTTATTGCGTGCAGTTGTTCTGCTGGCTGATCCACATGATAAAGTAAGTACATAATTACATACGTACAATAGAGATATACAAAATGTAGATATTACAGACATTTTCATGCACCATTGAGAGTTACTCGACAATCCTTACCATTTTATGTTGATGACTCGACCACTACGTATGGTCAGAATTCATCTCTAAAAAGAATTCAGCGTTTGGGAAATGAATTTGCTGAAGGGGTTGACATATTTCACTCATCATTAGTCCAATATAAGTCACATGTGACAGAAGCCATGTTGAGAGTCCAGAGGATGTGAATTTGCAAGTGTGAATTGCTGTAGTGTTCGGTGATAAGGATTGTTCTGTGATGTCGTTTTTATTGTTAGCTATGATTGATCCATCTTCTTGTATCCAGTCTGTCTTGTTATTTTTATTGGTAACTATAATTGATGATAGTTTACACGTGTTTTGAATTTTGAATTTCATGTCTGACATTGGATTTGTTTGTGTTGTGGTTTTAAATTAAAAAAATTATATTCTGTAATTTTATTTTTAAATTTTAATATCTTTTATATAATTTCTATTACATTGTCTTTTATGTTTTTATATCATTGAGATTTGAGTGTGTTTGTGTTGTGTTTTCAATTTTATTGTTGTGGAAATTGTTTATATATATGTATCATGTAATAAGGGCTTTTTGCCGGAGAATGAATAAATAAATAAATGAATATAACAATTTTACATTCACTTGTCTATCTAAATAATTAGCAATTATTGTGAAAAGCGAATGTTGGAACACAATAATATATTATTACGCCTACTTATTGTACTCCCGCCTTCATTCAAAGAATAGTAACCATCGCCACTTATCAGCAAAACCTTTCAATTCAATAAAAATCTAAACCTATACGCTCTGGTTGTGGATGCTCCAGTGGCAGCAATAGATAAAGAGAGTATTCATAATATCTGTTAAACCTAAGTACCTACAAAAATTAAATTTACTTTCATTTTGATTATCCAGGAAAACACTATATTATAGCGTTCTATAGATCTATCATGGCGTTCCATTCTCTTGCCTACCCCACTTGGGACACGGCGTGAGGATATAACTATTAGCATACTAACGCACTCAGTTATCCAAAGCTTTTATAAAAGTAACGAGGGTCGATTGATAAATTTTACACAAATGGTTGTAGAGCGTGATCACCTTTTGCAATTTTGAAGTTTTCCTCTACTCAAGAGAGGTTTTAAGAACAATGATTATACCTCGTACGGTGAGAAAAACCAAAAGAATTTTTCAGTGACGGAATGAAAAAACTTGTTTGACGCTGAGTTTCTTTAGTCACAACGGTGACTATATTGAAAAATTAGTAGGTATGTGGTTTTGTAAATTAAGAATTTAGTTTTTATTCTCATATTTTTATTTACTTTGTTCGTGGTCTACAAACATTTGTGCATTATAATATCATTCGATCATCGTATTATATATATGATCGACGAGTAGATGAGTTAATTAAGGTAATTAAACATTACTTATTATTAGGTACTACTATTGTAGGTGTACGTCAAATTAAAGTATTTTCTATTGCACGCGAATGACATCATCACAATAAACATGCTAATAAAAGGAGACCGTTTTCATCGTAATAAATTACAATTTACTTCATTTTAATTTAACGACAACGTTACCTGCTACTTCAATAATTCAGTTAGGTATATTGAATCAGAAATTCCTGATTTTATGATCATTTACATTATATTGAAGATTTCCTCTCATACCCCGATACCTCAGAAGCTGAGAAATTTCTTTTATCTACTCTTCTAAGTATTTTTTTCCTAACGGGCGGACCCCAGTGGACAGACCCCAGAGGGGCCAGCCGGCCAAAATTGCCTCGTGGGAATCATTTACGCTACATTTACGTTTCAGGAGGATAAAATGCTATCGCAGAGACACGTTAAACGTAACAGACAATACAAAAATAAACGATAGTTTAAACTATAGCACGATTAGCAAGTATTAATTTCAACATAACACAGCAGATTTTATGTAGGTATAATATTATGTAATACTCGCATCAGCATCTTCTGCTTTTTCAGCCCTTTTCGATCCATCCTTGAACAAAACTCTTTTCTATTATTTCCACAACTGTCTACCTTGAGCTTACTTATTTTGCCTTTTGCCTCACCTTGTGCTGAGCGAAGTTGAGCCGTCTTTCACTGATGATCTCGATCTCGCACCCTTCAAAGCCAAAAACACTACCAGACTACCACACATATATCTTGTTCTCCACTTGTTGCTTTACAATTAACCAATGTTAATTGTGCAAGAGAGGAGTAATAATATGCTCAAATCTTCGACATTTCAGGAGTTATCTAGCTGCAGCATTGAATACAGTCTGGATCCTATTCAGCTGTAGCATGAGCAGATCATAGTACAGACTGTTCCAATAATCCAGCCTGGAGACTACATTATTGTAAGTTGTTATTTACATTTTATTTACCTGCCAGAGATTTAATGTATTTTTTATACTTATGTTGTTTTAACAGGTAGGTACTTTTGTTTAACAGACTCAAAATCAAATTACTGAAGATACTAATGGAGTATCTATATTTAGATTGTTGATTAAGATTCAAATATTCTCTTTGAACTGATTTATTTAAGAAACACCAATATTAATATTTTGTGTTTATGAAAGCTTTATTTTATTTTTGAAATTTGTAATATATTTGCATTTTACTTATTGCATTATGTAACTTATGTTTGTTAATGTCTGAAGAGGCGTTTATCAAAATGAATAAATATTTAGAATTAGACAAAAATCATACAAAATAAGCAGGTACATTATAATCAATAATAAAGGTTGATAATTAAATATTATTAATAGTAAATTAATATATGATAGTACTAATAACAAAGTTACTAAACTTGTTGAGACAATAATATCATACCTACTAAAAAAAAAAAAATTAGATTATTAAATTTCTATGATAAGTATTCGATGTTTTCGCTCATAAAATAACAGCTGACATTTACTAAAAAAATAACTAACGCAATTATTTTATTTTTATGTCGATTACAATGTCCCGCATAGATATTAATTAGTAATGTTAAAATATCTTTTTTTATAAATATATTAATAAAAATACATGAAAATTTAAAAGCAAACCTTTTCAAATGGTTGTTAATTTTATTTAAATCAGATTGGCAATGTCCTTAAAAGACGAAAGACGTCTCTAAATTAAATCTAGTAAACAAATGTTTTTAATTTCATTATAGAATTTTAATATCTAAACACCGACACAGTGAACACAATATGTAAGATTAAACAAAGAAGTGATGAGGAAACTGTATAGCAATAGTGCTGTCCCCATTCCCATGACGATTGTGTACCAGTGATCTGATTGCAATAATCCCATGTCGTATTGTTTGCTATTAATATACACACAATAACAGCATGTAAAACGATGTGATACTAACTATGTATAAAGAACACCTTCAGCAACAAAATTTAACTTTTTATTTCATATGTTTACCGGAAAATTTGTCAAATTTTCAATCTTAGGCTGGAGTAAAAACATTGACACAAATTTGAAAAACATAGGTACTACTTTATCTCATAGTAGATATGGCATATTTCGTGTAAATATTAAAATGGTTTCAGACATGACAATTTTTATGATTATTTATATCAACAAACTGTGAATTTATTCGTGATTTGATTACCATTGTGTTCATGCATGAATAAATTAATAATATGGATGCACACATAAATAAAATAAATGGGCGTTTAAATACGTAGCGTCTACACAATATTTTACCCATTTTACCGTTTTTAAGTTTGTTCGGAACGGGGGTCTTATCTCCCGATATCCTCGTTAGTCTAACTTCAAATTGGCCTCTTATATAGAATATGTCAAATGAGCGAGAGAAGTTCAGAGATTTCGCAGACCCTCTATTAATTTGCAAAGTGTGCAAAGAAAGATACGTATACCTAATAAGATATTTTCTGAGATACCTAATAGAAAAAAATCTAGATTAAGAAAGACCGGGTCGAAAGTACATACATATACCATCACGCCACTTCCTTCTATCCTTGCATACATCTTTCGCATCCGTCACAGTCATACAATTCCTCATACATGCCCTCCTGTTCAATGTGCTCAACACGTGACCGTCCTGTAGGATTTGATTTAAATGATCTTGCCATTTGATCCTCGGACGTCCAGGTTACCGAGCACCATACCTCTCAGCCAAATATATCTTCTTGGTCGTTTTGACCCCATTTATTCTTAGCTTATTTACATTAGTCCATGTTCACCCCTCATAAACTTTCTCATCATAGCCACAGCGATAAGTGAAATCTGATATACTTAGCAATGAATAACGATTTCCATATCCCAAGTATCCCAAGAGACTTGTGTAATTCCGATCGAGTTTCATGTTATTAATCTACTACCTGAGTATCTATACATACAGTGGACCCCCGGTGATCCGGCCCCTGTCTAATCCGGCACCCCCTGTAATTCGACATGCTAATGTAGATAATGCATGATTGAGTAGGTTACAACTTGTACGCGCCAGTATTGTGCTACAATGAAGTATAATTTTTACTTCAGAGTGTAACAAATAAAATCTTATCAGTAATTTGTCGGATTACAAGGTACTAGTTTGTAAAAAATTCCGGGCTATGGGAGGTCTTAAGCAGTACTCTATAATCCGACAAATTCGATAGTTCGACACTGCCCTGCAAATGTTTGTCGGATAACCGGGGGTTCACTACCACCCGGGGGGGTATTATGAGTAGGAAGGTAGTTACACAAGTTATTAATCAATCAAATAATAATGCGATTATATATCGTTGGTTCATAGTTTTTCATTTATTTATTCATTTTGTTTGGGTTTACAGATATCAAATATTCATCTCACATAAGGTAATCAGAAACTTAATGCACCACTAGGCCCTTATAGTTCAAAAACCATTAACGTTATAGGTACTCTCGCGCGGAGTTTTAATTTATACAATGTATTTATTAAAGTTGCCGAATAGGTGCCGCGCAATTTAGCATACAACACGTCTTCCGATTTTCCCGAGAACAATATCATATTATATAAAAAAAAATATAGATAATATTAGTACCTACCTAGTACGGTAGCGGAATACAATTTTTCTATCTTTATTTTATTACATAGACGTGAAATCAGATATCAGATATTGTTTTATCTATCGGACATTATCTATAAACGCATGAAAAAAATTAATATATTCTACAAAAGCTTTGATTTCTATAAATAGCATAATAAAGGTACTTACCTAATAAAAATACGCAATACAATTACATATATAGGTAAGCGCAGAATCAAGTTTACATATACAAATAATTTTAGATCTATTAATTGTTTCGGTGCACACGTAGTAGAATTCCATAATTAGGTAATTTGAAACAAGTGTTTCTTTCCACTATAAGTTATTGATCACGAGAGAGACGTCTTTCGACTCATCAGGTCCATTATCAGTTTGATTAAGATTGAATCTATTAAGAATTAATAATGAGCTGATAAATCGAAGACGTCTCTCTAGTGATCAATAATTTATGTTAGAAAAAAAATGTTTGTTTCAATTTACCAAGCTAATTTAGTTAGATGTAATATGTGTAATATGTTTAAGCGTAAGGAAGAACCTTACTAAAGCCTTTGTATGGAGCATTCTGCTTTATGGTTGTGAGACGTGGACCATCAGCAAGAGTGAAAGCGGACGGTTGGCGGCCTTTGAGATGTGGTGCTACAGACGCATGCTGAAGATCCATTGGTCGGAACACGTCGAAAACGAAGAAGTATTAACCAGGGTAGGCGAAAAAAGGCACTTCTTAAGAGAATCAGCCAA
Organism: Athripsodes cinereus; assembly: GCA_947579605.1. Lineage (NCBI taxonomy): Eukaryota > Metazoa > Arthropoda > Insecta > Trichoptera > Leptoceridae > Athripsodes > Athripsodes cinereus. The sequence continues at coordinate 22,618,599 of OX388323.1, read as the reverse complement.
CAACGAGCTAACTGGATTGGCCACAACATCAGGCACCCAGGACTACTCATCGCCATCGCGGAGGGTAAGACCGAGGGGACAAATGGCAGAGGCCGATCAAGAGATGCGTATATGGACCAACTGAAGAGGGACATGAACTGTGGCTCATACGTAGAGCTGAAAAGACTGGCTGAGAATAGGGAGGAATGGAGAAGAAAAACCAAACTCGTTGCAGACCAATCCAATGAATTGTAACTCATTATATTATATAATTCATCAGGCGACCAGTGTGGCGCGGAGGCTAACGCACTTGCCTTTGAGTCACGAGGTCCCGGGTTCGATTCCCGGCCAGGGCAAAATGAAGAATGACCTTTTTCAGATTGTCCTGGGTCTGGGTGTTACATGTATATGTGTTTAGTGCATTGTATATGTGTATCGCCGTGTTAGTACCCATAATACAAGATTCATATCTTAGTTTGGGACTAGCTCGGTCCGTGTGAATTGTCTACACGTGTTATGTGTTATATATAATATGTGTCACACTATAGGAAGCAAGCATGGTGTAGAAAGAATTTAGTTGTGGGATTTGATGTGTAATACAATATAATCTACATTTCTAGATCTTTAGCTATAAATTAAAGTGTGATTGCATACGAGTTAGAAATAATATCATTACCTACTATCGCAGTTAATATACCTGTTTGAAATTTTTAAGTATTTGTGATTTACCAATAATAATTATCTCATTACACTTTTTTTACCTGTATGACTATATATTTATAAATCCTCTATATAGAATGACTTATTTGAATATTTTGGATCGATATATTTATGAGAATTATCTCACTTACACTTATCTTACCTGTATGACTATTTTTGATTCGACACATTAATTGTATTTTTTTATGTTGTTGTTTTCTTTTTTAATTTGATTGTTCACAATTTTAAATGTCAAAGGCTAACGCCGTGAATATATGTAAATAAATAAAAAATAAATAAATATATAATTATAGAAATATTCTTGTCACAAAAAACATATTATAATATATTCATGAAGATTAAGAACAAACAGTGAAAATATTAAGATTCGTATGAGGAAATCTAGGTTCAAACTAGGGTTCGTATACGTCGGACTTCAGGTGCTGTTCTTAAAAAAATTAGTCAGTTATGAGAGTCCTCAGATTTGTGGGAGTATTACGACAAAAATCGTCAATTATGAGAGTCCTCAGATTTGTGGGAGTATTACGACAAAAATCGTCAATTATGAGAGTCCTCAGATTTGTGGGAGTATTACGACAAAAATCGTCAATTATGAGAGTCCTCAGATTTGTGGGAGTATTACGACAAAAATCGTCAATTATGAGAGTCTTCAGATTTGTAGGAGTATTACGACAAAAATCGTGAATTTAAATATCGCTCGTCATAATATAATTATTATAAGCGATATGGAGAAATTTAAGTCGATTAGTCCTAATCATAATTATAGCGCATTGGCATTTGATAACAATCGATTATTATAATTAATGGAGATATCATAATATGGCACGCATCTAATTTGCATAACATAAATAATCACTTTTTACCTGTAATAATATAATATATTATTGTTATCACACTGAAATACTTACACGTGAAGGAGAAATTATTTTTATTGGATACTCTGAAACAGGTAGATATTATACCAATAATAATAATGGTAATTTGTTTTGCAATCTCTACGAGAAAATAATAAGTGTATTTTTTTTTCAATAATACGAAGCTCGGGAGAGTAAAAGGGTAAGTAATTAGTGATGAGTTCGTCGATATTTTCTCTCCACCCCGATAGTAAATACACCTACGCTCCTTTAAATACAATATGTATGAACAAAACACATTCCCATCTAACAGCATGTAAGCATTAAATTTCCTTTAAATTATAATCACTACTACTACTACCACTATACCATCACGGCATATCCCACAAGTGGGGTAGCCAGCAGATCAGCTGCATGTAAGAAACATGCAAACTGTCCTCTTCGTGCCAATATAAAATCAAGACATTCAGGATGGGTGGCAAGCCTCATCGCTGAATTTAAGATGTAAAATGTCTTATTTTTTTCGAACACCTGCCTTTTACAGGACACTCGAAAACTTACGCAGAAGAGTGGGAGACCAATTCTTTACCGGGTGCTCCACGGGATTAAATTATAATACTACACGAGTAAATTATAATCCTCAAGGGTAATTGTTTATATATTTTCTCCGTTGCTTTACTCAATCCTGAAGGTCGTGATCTGCCAGTATTTTACCTCTATTTAACTATACTGTATTGATCTTAGTTCTCCAGTCCTTCCGATACGCAGCAAGATTCATTGCTTCCGCCACTGTTGAGTTAGTGGCAGTCCTAATTTTGTCTGTCCATCTCGCAGGGAATCGTCATCTTCCTCTTGTCCCTTCTACTCCATATTCGGTATAAAATACGAGAATTACATTCATACCATTATAATATATTTTTGTTTGACAGAACATTATAAACAAAATAATCTATTTGCGGAATAATCCGACAGATTTTTATCATTAACTACAAAACAGTTTCATTAGATCCGAAGGTATATTTTTATTAATCAACACAATTTCTGCACTAAGAGGTCAGTGGACTAATCAAATTTAATTCCACTGTCCTTATCAATATAATCCAGTAGGGTTACTCTTGACAAAATCTAAATATGATCCTAATCTTAATCATCGATGCGCGAAGTGACTATTAGTCAAAAATACGTGCATACCAATCTCGCAGTAGCGGTAGCGTGGTATTTTTGACCATAGTCCCTTCGCGCGTCGTACGATTAAGATCAAGACTAGATTAAGATCGTATTTAGATTTTTTCAAGAGTAGCCCTGCTGATCTTACACTCTTTTATATGGAATAATCGAGAGCAAATTTTAATCTTAATTCATTTATTAACAGAGTTTATACAAGTTTTAATAGGAGTTGCAGGAACAATCCGGAACTGGATCCATTCGCCACAAAATTATGTAAATTTAAAAATAAACTGGTTTAGCTATCGGCTTTAGGATCTATGGATCTTTGATTAGACGACAATGTACCTATATTATGGTGTTAGTTTACTATTTTTAATTTTAAATAAATTTATTGTCACCATCTCACAGTTGCACTGTATAGTATAATATAGTAGTCGTGTCCTCCAGCTGTATGCGTGCACTGAAAATAATTAATATCTATTTGCTAAGCGAGTACTGCAGTGTAATATAGCTGCATTTATTAATTCTGCAATACATAATGATAAGAGTATTATTGTATTTAACAGTGCACATTAGGGGTCCGTGGTTCGATCCCAGGTGCCGGCAAACTCCCCTTTCACGGCACAAGCTTTTAGCTTAATGTGAAAGGTGTATAAGGTTGTATTTGGGTTTATAACAAAACCCAGATATATCTTTTTAAAATAAAAAAAAAACATTGCATTTTTTTTTTAAAAGATATATCTGGGTTTTGTTATACCTAAACCCAAATACAACCTTATACACCTTTCACATTAAGCTAAAAGTTTGTGTCGTGAAAGGGGAGTTTGCCGGCACCTGGGATCAAACCCCGGACTCGAACCGAAAACCCGAACTTGTTCACAAGGCCGAGACTCTACCTCCAGGCTACCGACGAACATTATTGCTATTTCATTCCTTTTTCTCATTTTCCTTCCATTCCTCATTTATAATATTATTAATGTTGTTATAATAATTTGTGATAAATATCAAAATCTGTTTATTGTCTGCAATTATATAGTTTGGAAGATGGGTTAGTTGGAAGATATCGCATTTCTGCGCGATAAATTCGCCCATTACACAAATGATGTTGTAATGTTTTTTTCTATTGTTTATTTTGTGCAATAAAGATTTTTATAATGATACATATTATTATTTTCAATATGTCACAAACTGTTACTCAGGATTGTCACACGGGCACATGTGCCAAGTGTAACCTGTTTCTGAGTCAGTTTCATCCATTTCTGTGTCAGTTCGTCAATTTTTCTGCGTCATTTAAAATAAATTTCATCGGTTCCTCTGTCAATTCTTTGTTCAAAGCTATTGTATCTTCGGAAAAAATAATATAAAAATTAGATAGGTATATACATTACACTAAACTTGTATAGTGTATTACGTCTTAAAGAAGACAGTGTATTTGCATTATAGTATTTACTTAGACTTTTGCACAGCGCGTAGGTTCACTGCGTAGGTACCTAGTGCAAATGCAAGATTCGCCGTTACAACACAACACAATCGATGCTGAATGCTGATCATTGTTAATAATCTGCCAGCCAGACTGATAGGAAGACTTTGAACTCAGTCCAAGGACGCAGACAGAATTTGAACAATGCCTTTTCTTTATGTTGTAACAATTCAATAAAATTTATCAATTTATAGACACTAATTATTCACCGAAATTATACAACATTTTCGCAGACGGATTTAAAAAAAAAAAAAAGATATATCTGAGTTTTGTTAGTTATAAACCCAAATACAACCTTATACACCTTTCACAGTAAGCTACTAAAAGCTTGTGTCGTGAAAGGGGAGTTTGCCGATACCTGGTGTCGAACCACGGATCCCTTGTTCACGAGGCCGAGACTCTACCTCCAGGCTACCGACGAACTCAATTACAATTTTTTGACGGATTATATTGCAATTTTATAACGAAACCATCCACTCACCATATCATCTTTTTTTTTTAAATAAAAAAATATAAATATATATTTCTGGATCATACTTGGAGACTTCATCCTCCATCCTCCATTCAATCCTATCTAACTACGAGTATACTTACTTGGTAGTATCCAACATGGGATACCCATACTAGGTATCTCAGAACAATACCTACACATGAAGCTGTCATCGGTGTTTATAAGAGAGAATATCGGAGCCTTTGGCGAGTCGCCTGGTAGCTTAATTGGACAAAGCACTCCTCGCGACAAGGTTAGGGATGCGGGATCAAGTACCATCCGGGGCACTACCGAATAAGGTCACGTTGACCTCGTACAATGGTTAATTGTAAAAAATAACATCGAAAAGTATTTTACTGGATTTTTACAACTGCGTGAGTGAATACATTGATAATATTACTTAACACGTTTGCTCAACGCATGTCGAATATAGTGGTTTGAAACAAGAATTGGAGGGATTGGTGAACGAACCATAAGTATTCGTAAGTATCGGAACACCTTTCCTATTTCCTACTAAAAGGAGTTTGGAAAATCTGTTTGTGTCTGTTGAGCAAAATTATTTATAGTTTTTATCAGAATGTCATATGCAATAAGTAGGTATTCACTAACTAATATCTAGGCACATAATTTAACAAAATTTCCAGAGCCTTAAATCTATTAATTTATTCTAGGTATTAAAACGATGTTCCATATACTGTATTAGACATATTGGTGACTGAATTACTTTTCATCTGCCCCACGTGGATTTACCTTTAATCATAATTATATAGGTACCTATCTACTAGACTAGATACTCCATGTTATTATTATTATTATTATTATTATTATTATTATTCTCTTTAAATTTCCTTTGCACATCATTACAGCTTTAGGCCAATGCGATGTGCAAAGAGATACAATTTATACATAGCAACACAATATTCATAATATTCAAAACAAAAACAAACAAGCAAACAAAAGATCACCACAGAATGCTCGTTGCCTCAATTAAGGCAACGAACTCTCTGTAGGACAGAGAAAATATGTCACAGTTCTGAGCCAACAAATTAAAAAATACCATTGCTCTGTTGGCCGGAGAATTCATCGCCAAATTCGTTCTTCCATGGGTAAGATAGAACAACAAATGCCCCCGCGATCTATTGTAGGAGTGTGGCACGTAAAATGACAGCTCTGTCAAAATCATTGGATTATGAATTATTCCATTCAACAATTTAAAAAAATGTTTTAGTAAGAAAAATGTTCTTCTCCTCTCAAGTGTATCATAACTCAAACATCCAGCGACAAACAATGAAGGATAGAGAAATGGGTAACATCCATACGTTCGGTAATACAGATGTCTTAAAAATTTCTTTTGAACCTTTTCAAGTATTAGAGTATATCTGCCTTCGTGCGGATTCCACACAATTGAATTTGACTCGAGAATACTCCTAACCATGGAATCGTACAATGTTCTCAAAGTAGATTCATTTTCAAAGTACTTCGAATTTCGTAACACAAATCCTAATGTTCTAAATGCTTTCTCAGTTATATTGTTGATATGTACAGAAAAATTCAAATCTGTAGTATATGTTACCCCAAGGTCTTTTGTCTCCTGTATTCTGAGTAGTATACTACCAGCCATATGATAATTGAAAATAACCTTGTTGTGATTTCTCGTATACGACATTGCGTTGCACTTTTTAATACTAAAACCCAGTTTATTTGTATTTGACCACTGCATTATCGAATCAACATCCTTCTGCAGCAAATGTGCATCATCAACATCAGCAATGCATCTGAATAGTTTCAGGTCATCGGCAAACATTAAATATTTAGAATGATCAATAAACTGGCCAATGTCATTTATAAAAAGTGTAAATAACAGTGGTCCCAGATTTGATCCCTGAGGTACACCAGATTTCGCAAAATACTCCGAAGATCTACTTCTATTATATGACACAAATTGTTTACGATTCTGAAAATAAGACGCAAACCACTTCAATAATCCACCTGAAAAACCAAATGTGCCCAATTTCATCAACAGTACATCGTGATCCACCCTGTCAAAGGCTTTTTCAAAATCCGTATAAATGACATCCACTTGCTGTGAATCATCCAAGCTCTGGCTGATATAACTAACAAAGCATAACTGATTAGTTGTCGTCGATTTACCCTTACGGAAACCATGCTGTTCGTCGACCAAATAAGAATTACAATTAAAATAAATTATTTTATGTAACATCATTTCAAATAATTTTGCTGGAGCCGAAAGAATTGCCACAGGTCTATAATTTTCAATGTTAGATCTATCACCTTTTTTATAAATGGGTTTAACTCTTGTGGTTTTCCACTTTTCAGGGAATATACCACTACTGATTGATAAATTAAAAATAAATAGTAGCACTTCGCACAAATAAAATTGACCACCCTTGATCACAAATGGAGGTATCTCGTCAGGGCCAGCCGCATATTTAGGCTTTAACCTAGAGAATGCATCAGTTACATCAGACAGAGTAAAACTTGTTATATTTATGTGCTGATTTGCTACTGAGGACGATGACGCGTCATCTACATTTAAAACTGGAACATCGTCACGATACACAGAAGAGAAGAAACTCGCGAAGGCACCCGCTATATTCTCTCCCCCCATAAAAGAAACATCATTCAATGTATAACTCAAAGGTTCAAAATCACTTTTTGATTTACTCTTTATGAAATTCCAAAATTTTTTGGGTTCATTAGCAATATTTTTTTCTGCTTCATCAACGAACTTATTATGAGCATCATTAATCATCTTTTTTACCAATGAACGAAGCTCCTTAAACTTGTCATAAGCTTGTGGTGAGCCATTGGATTTCCATAATTTATGCATTAAATGCTTCCGTTCAATCGTTCTTTTCAGAGCACCGTTGAACCAAATTGGATATTTTCCGCGATTAGTTTGATTATTTACTTTAAAACAATTATCAAAAATATCATACAATTTTGCATATAAAAGATCAAGTGCAGTATTTACATCTTTAGCAGAGAAAACATCCGACCAACAAGCATCAGCCAAAAAGTTATTAAACAAATGCATACATTTATAATTAAAATTCCACCTCGGACTTCTATCAACATCGGCAGATATTTCATCATTCAGGATTGCGTTATGACAATTATTTAAGCATAAATTAATAATCAAAGTAGGGTGTGCTGGGTCCTCAGGCACTAAAGGCACGTCATGCCTGTTGACAGAAATCCGAGAAGGTTGAGCATTAGAGTAAACCATGTCCAACATACGTTGTTTATCATTTAAAATAAAATTATATTGATTGAGCTTAAATCTATTTACAAAATATGAATTTTCACTCTTAGAAGAGCGAGATGAATGAAAATATATCACAACTATCCCCTATACCGGCACTATATAGGAACACACACACACACACATACACACTTAGTGTACTGCACAATAATACATACATGTACATAATAATATTATGTTTCTAGGTAGGTATCTATTATATCGATTCGTAACGTTAGAAACTTGATACGTTGTACGATGAAAGGATTATAGTTCCACAAGTGGGTTTCTGTTGAAGCAAAACCATGCGAAGGATGCTATACTAATAATAAGTACACACACATGTATTTAGCAATATAATATACGAAACAGTTGTGCCTGGAGCAAGTACAGCGCTTATTATTACTATTAATTTTTTAAATATTTATTCTTTCAAGTAAGAATACTTACAATCTGTTGAATCTGATCGTAGAAACGAACAGGACATAGCAACTGTATTGGTCCACAACTCAACAAGTCAAAATTTTGAATTAATTTGCTAATATTATAAAATGAACTCCACTCTATCAATTCCACAAACAAATAACTATAAAAAATACACGGTTCCCTTTATATATCAAGTATTTAGTTAATGAGAAAATAATAATGTAGGTACCTTTTTACGATTCTACAAATAAGTATTTCGAGTTATTATTATTGAACGGAACAAAGACAATATAATGTATTTAATAACAGTGCGGTTATTAGGTATATAGTATATTTCACTATCTATTGTGTTTTTAAAGCAAAATATAAGAAACGTAAAGGGCGATTTCTCGAGTATAAGACATTTCAACTTGTTGAGTCATGGAACCGGACAGTCGATAATAGAAAGAAGACGAATGTCCTCGCTGCAAAGTATTAAGGAAGTAGATAGAAATACCTACAGAGAGTGGAGGAACTGCACTTTATCTAGCGCAGAATAAAGATGAGAGAAACCTATGTCAGAGTGACACGGCACTCACACTGCATGTTACATATTATATGTGTATAGGTAGTTCTATACTACTAAAGCCTTTGTATGGAGCATTCTGCTTTATGGTTGCGAGACGTGGACCATCAGCAAAAGTGAAAGCGGACGGTTGGCGGCCTTTGAAATGTGGTGCTACAGACGCATACTGAAGATCCATTGGTCGGAACATATCGAAAACGAAGAAGTATTAACCAGGGTAGGCGAAAAAAGGCAACTTCTTAAAAGAATCAGCCAACAACGAGCTAACTGGATTGGCCACAACATCAGGCACCCAGGACTGCTCATCGCAATCGCAGAGGGCAGGACCGAAGGCACAAATGGCAGAGGCCGACCGAGAGACGCCTATATGGACCAACTGAAGAGAGACATGAGCTGTAGCTCATACATGGAGTTGAAGAATAGGGAGACGTGAAGAACTGGCTGAGAATAGGGAGGAGTGGAGAAGAAAGTCCAAACTCGTTGCAGACTAATCCAATAGATTGTAACTCATTATATATATACATTAAAAGGAATTTATTAAGTTTAGGTCAACGCATCTAAACTTCAAATATTTTCAGTCTACCTTGGTGCCGGCTCATGCTCAGTTAGGTAGATTTTTGTGACTTTTATCATTTCAATACTGTTGTACACTGAGAAAAATACTAACGAAATTTCACAACGACTCACTGGTACGTACTATCAGATTAGGACCAGAGGTAGTACAAACGATTCATTAGTACTTACGAATCCATAATATTAACTTGGTCTCTGGTCCTAAGCTGATAGTATGTACCAATGATTCGTTGTGAAATTTCGTTAGTATTTTTCTCAGTATATAAATGGAAAATAAATAAATTTTGAATTATTTTTATACAGATATGTAATATCTGGAGAATAACAATCCAGTGTAATATTGTGGTTTTTCAAGCACAAAATTAATTATTTACATTTTTTGTACACGTCTGACATATTGTCACAAATAGTTGAATGTTTACGAGATAACTGATTTGTAGGTTAGAGTTAGAGATTGTCTAGTGTTTTTTTAATGCAAAAGCACATTTATTGGCAATCATTTCATTATTAAATTATTTCTTGGGTGAAAAACAATATAATTATGCGAATATAAGAAAAATATTGTTTTAGATAATTCGTGTATGAGGAACTGTATGAATGGGTTAGTTGGAAGATATCGCGCTTCTGCGATAAACTCGCCCATTGCACAAATTTATTTGTCTGGTTCTGCAATGTTTGTGTTTCAATAATGTTTGTTTTTTTGTGCAATAAAGATTTTTTATTATTATTATTATGAATGTGGAGGAAGCGAAGGAAGTGTGTAAATATAGATCTGTTTGGCGTTCCGTTCTCTCTGCCTATCCCACTTGGGACACGGCGTGAGGGTAGATAATTCACCTCTCCTTAATATTTATCCATTAAAAATGTAAGTCGTCATTCAACTTGTGCAATGTAACGGGTAAGATAGGTGAATATTGATACAATATGTGCAATAGTCTATTCAGACACTTCACTATTAGAGTGATTGATTCACACAATATAATTGAATAGGTATACCTATATATATAATTGTATGTGTAACAGGAAACTGTGCTAGGATGAACGGTGCACTTCGGTTCATTGTCAGCAATAGCAATGAGTCTAATATTGCAAAAATGCTGATGCACAATACCATTCTGGTATCGACACTTATGTATGCAAGCGAATCTTGGACACGGTTGAAGAGGGACGAGATTGAGAATAAATGCTGTGGAGATGCGATCGCTGAGAAAAATGGCTGATAAAACGTTGCGTAACAGAGTTAACGAATGAGGATGTTAGAAGAATGAGTGGGTGCGAGAGTGCTGTGGATAAGATGCGTGTAAATAAGTTGCGACGGTTTGGACATGTGGAGCGAATGGATGAAGGAAATTGTAATGAATAGGGTGTATATTATGTCTGATTGAAAAGATTGTGAATAAACGCGCCGGACGTTCGAGAACTACTTACGTGACTAGAACATGTGAATCAAACTCTTAAGAATGGCCGCGTGTTGAATAAGAGAAAGTGGCATGCATGTTGCATGAATGTGGAAGAAGTGTAGAAAGATACGTTAACGCTAGTATGGCGTTCTGTTCTCTCTGCCTACCCCACTTGAGATACGGCATGAGGTTATAGTAGATAGTATGGTATAGTAACAGGAAGTGTAAGGCGAGATAATACAGTGCAGTCGGTAATACTAATTCTAAGTGAATGTTTGGTTTTGGTGTCTGCTGTGTATGTATGTATGTAATAATAAAGTCTACGCATTAGCATAATATTATAGGTATTACATATAAATATAATATAATAATATGTAGGTATATGTATAGTGTATGTATGACCCATCAGGAATGTGGTTGGATGGCATTATATCCATAAAATGTAATATTAATTTAATACAATATAATCACACATACAGGCCAGTAACATGAACATACAATCGGTATGGTGATTTTTATTAAAACACACGTAGGTATTTAGGTGAATATTCCTCTATACTATACCACAAACCGATACACTAACACTATACATGTATATACGAACTGCTTACTTCATAATATATCAGAATATGTAGGTATATCTACCATAACACAAGCGTCGATATTTTTGTAATTTGAACATATTTTTTCAAGAAGTATCCAGGGTCGAGAAAATATCAAAAGTATAACAAACGGATGACGATTTTCTACTGATACCTGCGTAAAAAATCAAGAAAAAGAAAATGAAATACTTTATGGTTATAAAACACTGTGTCGATGTTTAGGTAGAATTTCATAACGAAATTATAAACAAATGTTTTTTCTTCTACCATATTGATTCTTATAGAGAGAGACGTCTTTCAAGGACATTTATTACAAGTCTTTATTACCTATTTAAGGAAGATGTTTCAAGCCAAGATTGCCAATGTCCTCGAAAGACGAAAGACGATCTCTCTCAATGAAAATCAACATAGCCTCAGAAGTAAAAACGTTTGTTTCCAAAAGATGTTGACGTTCTTTCGGGTTTACCGCGTCTCGTACTGTTATTTAAAATCTATAAATGATGACCGCGAAAGCCTGCAACAACTAATTTGTTTTTAATTTCGGTATTTTATGAAATTATTTGAATACTTCATATTTCACCTTGTTACGTTCCTTAGGAATACAAATTTTTAAGTCGTGGAACAAGATTAATAAGACTCATCATCATTCGTGTTATCTATTTAAGGTAGACGTTCTAACTTCTGAAGCGTTATGATCTCACAATTGACATTATTCAAATGGTACCTACCTAAATATTCATTTGTATCAAACACCCACTAATTAATAGACATTTTCATCACAACCTACTAATTAATAGACATTTTCATCACATTAACATATTTTCACAAGAACACGCTATTGAAGTATTTATCTATCTTATCTCACGTTACATTCCTGCCAGGGTAAGCGGCAAAAACGGAACGCCAAACTAACCTGTTCTTGTAAACCTCTTTTGATTCTTCCACAATCATACAATTTCTTTAGCAAACACAACTACTTATTTATCTACTGATCACACGGCTCCACGAGAATTTAATTCATATTATGGTATACACACCAGATTATTTTATTGGGTGCTTTAGTTACTTCACATTACATCTTTCAAATACATAAATATACCTATACATTATTATAATACATTTTAGTGATGTAACGAATATTCGTATTCGCAGAAAAAAAAATATATGCGAATGTTTTGCGAAAATTATTTTGGTAATAGGAAATTCGGTAAAAGTACCGGATACTTACCCGGTACATTGTAGAAAAAGGTACTGCAAGAAAATATTCCTTAATAAAACCGAGGAGTTTTGAAATATTTTAAATCCTATACCAATTTTCGGCGACCGGGGGGGGGGGGGGTAGAATATCCAAAATAGCACATTCGTTACATCACTAATACATTTTCTTCATCACTTGTTTGCTATAATGTATCTACACCTTCAAACATATTAAACATTATTAACTAAATATAGTAGTAGCTGTACATTAACCATGTGTTAGAAATATCCATAGATAAGTACTAAAACTATAGATATCTACATGGATTAGGCTAATAATATAACAAACACAAAGACATAAATTATATACCTACTCACTTTGACATTATACTACTATCACGTAAAGTTAGTATGGACAGTCAAATAATAATCATTCAGGTAGGTAGGTATACGTAATTAACAATCCGTCCAATGAATCCATTTGAAAAATGATACATATAACTATTTTTCATATGTCAGGCAAATGAGACGCTCCTTATCTTAAAACTACGATAGTTTCTAGATACTTAAATCATCTAACAAGTTTACATTATTACTTCTTATTCAATAAGACCAGTGGTTTGTAAATGAAGGTTAGTCCTTTTTAAGTTGTGCACAATTTGTGAAATATTCCTTAGCAAAACTAAGAAGATCGGGAAATATATCGAATTCTCATACCATTTTGAAAATCAGGAAACCGAGGGGAGGGGAGGGGATATAGAGTGTAAAGAAAATCATCAAAATCTGGGAATCTGAGACATGGAAATGGTCTTCAAAGAAAAACAAACAACGAACTCATTTTCTAATCATGGTTCTCGCTGTTGGAATAGTTTGCCTTCCAGAATAAAATAGTTGCTCCCTCTCTTCACGCTTTCAAGGGGCCGGTCAAGGACCACTTTATCACTCAAAATTTGGCGTCTGTTTCCCAGACCCTTTTCCTACCTATTACTCTCCTTTGTATCTCCGCTTTTCCTTCCTTGAAGGTTATTTGTGGAAATTACATGAAGTTAGGTTAGTTTGACGAAATCTTGCCCTTTGTGTATTGGTTGTATGATTGAATTTGATTTAAAATTATTTTGTGTAAATTTACTTATTATCAATGTACAGTAAAGAATGAACAAATAAAATAAAATAAAATAACTCCCCCTCAGTAGGCCGCGGAAAAATTATCAACTGTTGGACAGTCAACGGAGATAAAAAGATTGGAGACCACTTAATTAGACTATTTAATTAAGTTTGTATTTAGTTAAATGAGTATAGATATATTATATTACAAATTGAAGGCAATCTATACTTTCCATAGCATTGAATTACACCTTATAAAGATATTTCAATGAAACACATTACACACAATAAGTACTATTATGGCGTATCTATTTGGCTTCAATACATTCTATTCTAATATAATTATGCATAATATGATCATAGAATGATAAAATTTACAAAAATGTAACTGATTTGACGTACACATTTTTTAGACAAGAAAAACAAGCCCTTGTTCATTATTATTACCGACATTAAACTATTCTAATAATTCATTTATTCATTATAAGCACAAAACAGATAATAACTCCATATATATAAAGTACAGAAAAAAGATAAATCTTTCAGAGATCAGCTGTGTCTATATTTATTATTGCGTCTCGACGTTTCAATATTTTTTTGTACATTGTGTTTACTAAGCCCTATCTATTGTATTATTGAAATGTTGATGAACCCAAGTGTACTGTAAAGGACCTACGGGAGATGTTGAAGAATAAAGATCATTACCAATGAGATCCCAAAAGACAACTTTACACGATATCCAGACGACAACTAAATTACAATATTCTTTCAACTTTCCTTTTAAATTCTGCACATGTCACGTTAAAGATATCAGTATATCTTTAGCCAGACCGTTAAACATTTGAACAGCTCTTCCTGCTGGGGACTTTGGCAATAATTTTATTATGTTTGTTCTGCTTTGAGGATGGTTACAAAAAATTGAAGACCTTTTTGGTAAAACCCCATTTGTCAAAAAATGCCGTTTTTGAACTATTGATGCCGTTCGATAGGTGGCTCGTGTCTACGTTATTTTAAGTCACTATTTTTGTCATATAACAACAGTTATCAAAATTATAACATTGTAAAATATACCCGGTGCTGATAATCACCAATTTATTTCGCGCGTTTTTTGACAAAACACACATGTCTATGACATATGGGGTTTTGTTGTCAAATCATCATCAAACAGTCAAAAGTGACAAGTCATTGAAATGTCAACCATGGCGTCGTCTTCTTCGCCGGTGAGTTTTAAAGGGCAGAACCCCGAAGATATTTCTAATATACCGCTAAAAAAGACAAGAAAAGTTGACCAATGTAGGTACATTTGAATAAATATTGTATACCATATACTTGTAATTTTTTCATTTGTCAAGTCCTTGTCAACTTTATCCTCAATTTTACCAATGTTATTCTGGCACCCGAAGTCTTTAATGTAATACAAAATATGGATAATAGCATGAAAATTCCAAATAAAAAAGAAATTTTAATGTATCATCAAAACTAGAGATCGAGCGCAGTTTTTTGCTTTTCCTGAAAATTGCATTAAAATGACATATGGGGTTTTACTAAAAAGGTCTTCAATTGTGAAGCCGAGAACGTTCATGTATGTCATGCATTGGGAAAATATATATTGAAATTTTCCAGTATTATTTGATTACATAGCATACCGTTGAGCAGCTTGAAAAAGTGAGAGGAACAGAATATATTTCGGCGATCTACATCAACATGTAGATACTATTCTAAATTCTTATAAAAAACTCTCTCTCTCTCTTTTTTTTGGCATTGCACCCAATATATGAGTGATGCTGCCATTATCAATCTACATGTATTACAATCCAAATCAAAAGTTCTCCAACAATAATATAATAAATTGTATTAAATCAACTATCTGTTTTCGAAATAATTCTCATCATGTAAACACAAATACGTACCTACTTCATTGTACACTAGACATGAAACAAACAAAAAAGTCACACTACCCTCACACCACACGCCGTGGAAGGGAATATTGTTGCAATATTATTATTCGTCAACCAATGAACACAATTCAAAACAACACAATTAGTTACCAATCCATTATAATTATAAGTAGGGTGGTTCAATACATTACAACCAATCTGTTTTTAAACTTTCTATTACTTGAAATATATCTATTTACAACTTTTTATTATATTTAATAAGGTGATTTAAAATACAGTTGTTTACTTTGAAGTCATTCATTAATAGGAGACTTTCAATACTAGTGGGAAAGGATACACGCAGTCTCCGTAAGTCCCTAATAAGGTCCTCGTTTGGTAACAGAGGGCAGTTAAAAAAAACATGGTTTATTGTCTCATCCTGCTGTTCACACATACACAGTGGAGATTCTACTACATGAATTTTTGACAAGTGAGAAGCCACTGCGCAGTGTCCAATTCTCAATCTAGAAAGAAGGGAGGTTTTGATTTTTGTCATTTTTGTGGTACAAAACCACGGAGTTGTCAGAATATCGGTCTGGATAGATTTATAATGTGATCCCGTGGGTGTACTCATATAACTCTCTCTCCATTCAGTCATCATCAACGGTTTTATCGTATTGATGATATCTCCCATTGGTAAATCGAAGCAGCCTGGAACAATACCACATGAGCAGCCCTCTTTGGCCAACTTATCAGCTAACTCATTCCCATATATACCTACATGGGAAGGTATCCATACCAATGTTATGTCAATATCCCGTATTGATGCCATATGTAACAGTTTTTTGATATCACAGATCAAGTTATCATTTATTGAATTTTTTACAGAAGATGTAAGTTTGTCCAAGAGGCTTTTAGAATCTGAAAATATTACAATCGGAGTAATTTTATTGGAGATGATATATACCAGGGCCTCTCGGAGTGCTACGCACTCAGCGGTAAATACTGAGGATAGCTGATGAAGTTGAAAACTTTTTTCTAAGTTGAATGAAGGGATGCAGAAGGCAGCACCAGTCTCTCCACCAGAATTTTTCGAGCCATCAGTAAACGCCAAGATAGATGAGGGCCATCTCTCTTGTACCTCTTGCTCAAATAATTTGTTCACTGCGTGTGGCATAATGTTAGAAATTGATTTATCAATACCAATTGACTGAACAATTATTGGAGAATGGACAACTGCAGCAAAAGGGATTGAAAATATGGGAAGAGTTGGAGATAATGAATCTGAAAAATTACTGTGTAAGTATTCCCAGGATGAGACCAACAGTGGGTAAATTTTTGTTCTCCAGGAGCGATCCACTAAGCACCTATCTCTCAATAACTGTAATTTGTTAAAAATGGGGTGGTTGCTCTGATTAATTTTTTTAATGAGGAATTTCAATGCTAGATATTTACGTCGAAGAAAGAGTGGCATCTCGCCACTCTCCACTTGGAGGACATTTATGGGTGAAGATCTCATCGCACCCAATATAAGTCTCATACATTGAGATTGAATTCTGTCAAGTTTTACTTTAAGGAATTTAGGCAGGGGTTCCAGCAGAAAACAACCATAGTCGAGAACACTTCGTATAAGGGCTATGTACAACATTCTCATTGTGGCGGGGTGAGATCCCCACCAAACACGTGAAACTGCCCTAAGTATGTTAATATTTTTTTCACATTTTGCTTTGATGCCCTCCACGTGTAGGTTCCATGACAACTTTCTGTGGAGTATCATTCCCAAAAATACTATTGAGTCAGTTACTGGGATAGCTCGATCGCCTATACTAACCGCAATATCAGGTGTGACGTGCCTGTTTGAAAAACAAATTATTCTACTCTTAGATGGGGCGATGTCAAATCCGTGCAAATGAAACCAACTATTCATTTTAGTCAAGGAACCTTGCAATATGTAAGATGCTTTAGAATGAGACTTTTGAGAACAGTACACCACAAAATCGTCGGCATATTGTAGCAGTGTGCAAGAAGGATCCATTACAGTGTGCAAATCCATCGTGTAAATATTAAAAAGAATTGGACTCAAGACAGACCCCTGCGGAAGGCCCTTGTAAACTCGTCTCGTAATGTCTCCACAAGGCGTTTCTATGAGTACAGTTCGTTCACACATAATGTTGAATATAAGACGGCACAGTACATCTGGGATGCCCAAAGCGGACATCTTATCATATAACAGAGGGAGTAAAACATTATCGTATGCACTACTTACATCCAAGAAGGCGGCCACCGTCTCAAATTTATTTGATCTAGCAACTTGTAAGTCTGAAACTAAAATCCCCAGGTTGTCAATACAACTCTTTCCCCTTCGAAATCCAAGTTGACCAGATGGAAAGAGATCATTTTTTTCAAGAAACCATTCCACCCTACATTTTAACATTAATTCCAAAATTTTAAGGAAGCAACTTGACATGGCAATAGGTCTGTATGATTTCCCCAGGGATATGTCTTTTCCTGGTTTGTGAATAGGTATAACAATCTGAAGTTTCCAGGAGTCTGGAACCTCACCAGTTTCTAAAATTAGGTTATACAACCTTAGAATTATCTGAAGAAGGACTTTGGGAAAATTTCGGAAGAAGGCATACGGGATGCGATCGTGTCCTGGAGAGGAGTCTCCGACAGAATTAATTGCCGAAGAAAGTTCCTCACCAGAGAAATCAGCCGAAAGGAAAGGGTCTGAGTGCTGATTTAGAGCAGCAGTCTTTTGAATCTCTAGAAAATGAGGAACGTAAACTGGTGCTATGTTTTCCACAAATTCTTCAACCCACGCAATACATTTGGAATTATTTAGTTTTGGAGAATATACTCCTCTAAATCTGCGAATTGAATCCCAAACCTCGCCAGAAGGGGTTTCAGGGGAAAGATCAGAACAGAATTTCTGCCACCCTTGACGTTTTTTACGCCTCAGTAGTTTTTTGGTTTGGGCTTGTATCTTGCGCACTTCTAGAAAGTTTTCTTGTGACATACTTCTTTTATAATTTCTTATGGCTTGCGACCTTTTTTTGACCATGTCACGGCATTCATCATCCCACCAGGGTGGACAATATCTATAATGCGGTTTGGGGAGAGTTTTAGGTATTGCAGAGTCCGCCGCTTGATACACCAAATTGTTGATTTTTTCCGCAGCCATATTAACCTGTTTGAATGTGTTCTCGAACGGCTGAGACTTTACATTTTGGACTATCGAATACTGGAACAATTTCCAGTTTGCCCTATTAATCCGGTATGTACCCTCTCTTTTCCTCCTACAACAGGTCCTAACATTATTTATAATTGATGTTTTGATTGCAAAATGGTCGCTAGAAAACGCATCCTCCATGACTGACCACGTGGCCATTGATCCGATGTCTGGAGTACAGATTGTCAAGTCTACAGCGTTTTGATTTTGATTAGGAAGAGATATACGTGTCGGTTCTCCAGAGTTGAGAATGCATAGGTTATGGGTATCCACTATGTCCAATATTTCTCTTCCCGCAGCATTCGAAATTACGCATCCCCAACTAGGTGACCATGCATTGAAATCCCCCAAAATTAAAAAAGAATTTGATAATTTCGATATAATATCGTTCCAAAAGGCTGCTCCCATAACCTTTCTGGGAGGTATATATACAGACACTACAGATATACCGAGTACTTTTGCAGCTACAATTTGTATATTATCGTTACTGGGAAGTAGAATTGTATCATAAGGGAGATTGTTTTTAATTAGAAGAGCTGCACCGCCATATCCATCAGAACGATCTTCTCTAATAATAGAATATCCAGGAAATGAAGCATAAGAATCAGAGGAATACCAAGTTTCAGAGATGGCTGCAATATCGATATTCTGGGACTTGAGCATATATAGAATGTCATCTCTATTGCTCACTGCCGACCTGGCATTCCATTGAAGGAATGTTAAATTTACAGATTTAATTAGTGTTTTGTTTTCCATTTTCAACGAAATCCGGAATCTGAGGATCAGTAAATCGACTTGATATTTGGTTTAATTTAGCAGCGATGGATCGAAAGTCGTTATTTGTATCAGATATAAGTTCTAAAAGAAGAAAAGATATTTTTTCAATGAAAGCACGACGAAGAGTATCAGTTTCAACATTATCTTTGTTGGAATTTTCACGATTTTCATCATTTGGTAAAGCACACCCATTTTTAGGGTTAGACGCTTGTCCATTTTGATATGATAGGCAATTTTCGTATTCCTTATTATTAAAAGGGCGAGTGGTAGAAGAGTTGGACATTCGTCGAATTGGTGTTTTAGGGCTCATCGTTTTGACAAAATTCATTGGACGAGGGTACGAATTAACTTTTTCTGAATAGGTAGAGGAAATAGGAGGGTGGGCTTGGAGAGCCTCTCTATACGAAATGTTTTTATTAGCCATGGTTTGTTTCACTTCACGTTGTCTTTTCAATTCTGGGCACGCTAGATCTGATGCAGAGTGTTGACCTTTACAGTTTACACATCGGAGAGCTATAGCGTTACATTCACCTCCAAAGTGCGATTCACCGCACTTGAAACATCTTGGTTGGGATTGGCACTGTACTCTTGTATGTCCATAACGGCTGCAATTGTAACACAATACTGTAGGGTAAACGTATTGTTCAACGCGAAATGCGTTGTGAAAGAGGTACACATACTCCGGCAATACCTGTCCTTGAAATGTCAAGACAATTGTTTGAGAAGGTTTCCATGTTGCTCCTTCTGGAGTATTTACTTTTCTGTTTAGGCGTCGAGCCTTTATTATTTTTCCTAACTCTTCAGGAACTTCAGAATACTCTATGATCTCCTCCAATGATATATCCAGAGTGACTCCTCTGATCACTCCCATTTTAGATACCCTGTAAGATGGGATGTATGCTTTAAGGTTATTTTTATTAATAATATCATGGCGGGTGAAAGAGTTTGCTGCCTCGGGCGTTTTAAATGATATAGATATTTTGTACTTACCCTCAGCCTTAATACCACCTGATATTACGTTGGGTATTTTTGAGTTATTCAATTTCCTTCCAAAGTCCAGCGGATGCAATTGTTTTGTTGTATCAATATTTTGAACCATCACTGTATATGGTCCAAGGGCGTTTGGTTTGTAAAATACGAGAGGAGCATCAGGAATGGAAGAGTTCTGAGGAAGGGATGGGATTTTAGTAGGTTTGTTTTCGTTTAAAAACAGGTCTGGGGATCTAGGACGTTTTCGTCCATCAGGTGGATCAACGGGCACCTCCATGATCTCCATCATGGAGGTACCTGCGACACGGTGTTGTTATGGGAGCTATAAAAAAAACTCCCGAAATAATAACTAAAAAGAAAGAATTGGAAAAAAAAACCGAAAAGAAAAAAAAAAATCACTACGAGATTGAACCACCCCGAATTTTGTTTACATCGAATAAAAATGTTTTTGAGTTACAAAACAAATTTAAACCGAATTGTTTACGAAAGAAAAAACAAGCTGTGCACACGACCGATCACAATGACGACGTCACGAACACTCCTTATAAAAAAAAAAAAAAAAAACTATGAAATATTTATTTTATACCTACAGTTGATGATATAGTTTGCGTGATAAGTTTCATTTTCATAATGAACATTTTTAATTTCATGGGATTATTATTATTATTTCCTGATTGAATTCAAATATGAAGCAAAATGTACACATCGTTGTGAATACAAGTGGCACTTTTATGATAATACTAGCTAGCCCAGCGAACTCTGTACCGCTTAACAATCAATGAATGATTAATATTTTTAATCTATTTACAAACTCCCGTAATTGCCTAAGTGTGTCATAGTATAGTGTAAAAAATAAGAATCATTTATGTTGAACAATTATATTTAACTTAGATTTGTTTATAAATTATCTGCTGTACGTAATATAATTATGTACGTAATACTATTTATTTAGTTAGATACCTATTCATTACAAATTTATAAAAAAAATTATCCATGATTTTTCATAATTGAAATTTCAGAACCACAGATGTTAAATTGTATGGATAACGATTCTGATTTGAAATTGTATACAAAAAATATTTTATAAATAGGCCAATCTTTAAAAAAACAATATCGTTGATTTTGTATAATTCTCCATATTGCATTTTTTATTGAAATTAAAAATGTATGACTAAATAATTTTCTTCATATTTTTTCTTCCCGTGCATTTGTAAGATATTTTAATAGCCTATCGGCTATTCGGAGCGGAGACGAATCCAACAAAACAGAGATCATTCAAATCGGCACAGCCATTCTTGAGCTATAAATGATTGAGTTCTTATTGATTTTGTTATGTAAATGATGATGTGCAAAGAGTATAAAATAAATAAAAAAATGGTGTAACTAACACCACTTTCTTTTATATATATATATAATGCAGAAACACAACACCTATTCTGCAAATCCAATCTGCATATTCCGGTGACGGGCCGTGTCTCGTCCCATATGCAAAGGCAAGAGCCAAGTCTCTGCCCGACTGTACGCAGTGAAATGGAGTAAAACCTTCACCTCATATATATATATATATATATAGATTTAGATACCTTAGTATATAGGTACTGCATATATAATATCATTTAGCAACTGCCTACTAACAGGTAAATGTATACAATAAAAATAATGTATGATAAAATATTGTCACAAAATACAAAGAGCTATACAGGAAAAAATAAAAAGATTGTTTTTCATATTATTAAGTGGTTATGAAATAAAATAATAGATAGGTATAAAATAAGACTCACCTGATGTCCACGAGGCAAGATAAAACAGGAAAAAGAAACACGATTATTCACATATAAATATTCAATGTTCCAAGTGATAATGAATAATGACGATTCTGAAATGAAAACAAAAAATAAAATATGAATAGAAATTATAATACAATAATTACTAGTGATACGTAAAAACATAATATAAAAAAATAGTCAAAACAAAAAATGGTAAAAAAGTGGTAGGTAATAAAAGTATAAATCCACAACCACTGTTTAAAATTAACATAATGTAATAATATTGTCTCGGTAGTTCCATGAAACCTCTCATGTGTCTATTCACTGTGTCGGTGTTTAGGTAGTAGAATTCCATAAAGAAATTAAAAATCAAATGTTTTCTTCAACTATGTGTTTGACTGTCGAGAGAGACGTCTTTCGTCGTGTACATTGTCAATCAAAGAAAATATTGTCAATAAAAAAAATAGAGATATTTGTCGAGAGAGACGTTTTCGTCTTGTAAGGACATTGTCAATCAAAGAAAATATTGTCAATAAAAAAAATAGAGATATTTGTCGAGAGAGACGTTTTCGTCTTGTAAGGACATTGTCAATCAATGAAAAGATTGTCAATAAAAAAAATAGAGATATTTGTCGAGAGAGACGTTTTCGTCTTGTAAGGACATTGTCAATCAATGAAAAGATTGTCAATAAAAAAAACAACAGCTTGACAATATTCTTACAAGACGAAAGACGTCTCTCTCGACAATAAAATACAGAATAGAGGAAGGCATTTTTTTTTTCATTTCGATTCTCTCAAGTGTCAATTTTCCAAAAATGTGATATTTATATCAAATCATTCGTCTAGTCGAGTCGCATTTGTCGATGAAATAATCTATATGCTGAGATATATAATATAATGAGTTACAATCCATTGGATTGGTCTGCAACGAGTTTGGTTTTTCTTCTCCATTCGTCTCTATTCTCCGCCAGTCTTTTCAGCTCTACGTATGAGCCACAGTTCATATCACTCTTCAGTTGGTCCATATATGCGTCTCTTGGTCGGCCTCTGGCATTTGTCCCCTCGGTCTTACCCTCCGCGATGGCTATGAGTAGTCCTGGGTGCCTGATGTTGTGGCCAATCCAGTTAGCTCGTTGTTGGCTGATTCTCTTAAGGAGTTGCCTTTTTTCGCCTACCCTGGTTAATACTTCTTCGTTTTCGACGTGCTCCGACCAATGGATCTTAAGCATGCGTCTGTAGCACCACATTTCAAAGGCCGCCAACCGTCCGCTTTCACTCTTGCTGATGGTCCATGTCTCACAACCATAAAGCAGAATGCTCCATACAAAGGCTTTAGTAAGGTTCTTCCTTACGCTTAAGTCAATATTTGGGGATTCCAATATCTTCGATTTTTTGTTAAAGGTGTGGCAACCAGCGAAGCTTGCCAACAATTATAGTTTTATATACGTATGTTTTGTAAATGAAAATTGATAATGTGTTTCAGCAACATTATAAACTAAAAATGGACATAGCACCGCCATCTAATGAAGATCAGGAAGAAGTAAAGTTAGCACCAAATGTTTACCAAGACGCAAACCTTCAGGGGAGACAAAATGTAGATGTCTGTAATAGAGGGCGTTAAAATCTCACACGAAAGCCATCAATAGAGTAGGAGAAAATTATCCACTTCAGTTCACTTTCGGCAGGCAATTATAATAGTTTAACAAATTAATATTCTCTTTTAACTTTTCATTATCATTGTTACAATATTTTATTTTCTGTAATTCAATTTATAAATTAAAACAAGTGTTAAATATAATCGATTCTTTTATTCAAAACACACTGTAAGTAAAAATATAATAATTTAAAATATAGGGAGTAGTAAATCTCTTGGCTATAGTCAAATTTCATATTCACTGTATGTGAATGGAATTATGAACTAAAAGATTTCCTTTATCCCCAAGAGAGCTAAAACACCTATAAAAGGTGACTCCTATAAATGGTGACCCACGACAAAAGAACATAATTATTTGAATTGATATATTATACATAACCTAACAAAATTTTTCACCTTGAAAATTTTCGAGTTGTCACAATCAGCTGTTGAAATAAAAATTTTCAATAACAATTTTTCTTGCATTCAAGATAAACAGCTGTATTGTATTGTATTTCAAATCTTTTAATCCTAAATATAAGTGTGTGTAACAGATCGATATAGTTTTTATACAAATTTACAAAATTTTGCCGCCGTTGCCGAGAGTGAGCCCGTGTCGTGATTCAAGAGGTGCTAAAGTCTAGGGCAGAATCTAATATAGAATAGTATTCTAGCCTTATTTATTGAAAATCAGAACAACGAATCAGACACGAATTTGCGCACCTAAAAAAGATATTTTTTATAATTTTATACATTTTTGTCACAATCAAGTGATATTTTAAAAAATTTTGTATTGTCTTTGTGTATCTTACATTTTAAAATTTTTAAACAACAAAATTATGTGTGTTACATTTTTAATCAATTTGCTTTTAAATTTTAGCTAGTTTAGCTGCAGGGATCTATTCGCTGTTGGATGGAAAACAAATACCAAATTTTTTTATATAATATTGTCACAAACTAAGAAAATTTTCACAAGTGCTGGATACATTGGAATTGTTTGCTGGTTTTCAGATCTTAATTACTCAATTGTTTTCTTGCTAAAGCTTTTTCGATTGCAGGCTGTTCTTCATTGTCAGCAAATTATTTATATAAATACAATTGAAAAATTTAATTTATCTCAAAATGTTTGAGCAAGCAAATAAACCTAGCAAGGATGAATCAAATATAACTAAGAATGTTTCATTTACAGATAGAGTATCAATTAAAATACCACCGATTTGGAGTAACAATTTACAACTTTGGTTCAAGCAGATTGACATACAATTTGAACTAGCAGGAATCACATCCGAAGATACAAGGTATGCACATCTTGTTGCTCAACTGGATCAAAACACAATTTCACAGGTATCCGATATTATAAATCTTGATAAATGTCAAACAATGTATTCTAGACTAAAAGATGCAATATTAAGTAGAATGGGAATATCCCCAGATTCTCGCAGAGAGAAACTCTTTTCAAATTTACAACTTGGAGATAAAACACCATCCCAATTGCTTAGAGAAATGAAATCATTAGCTATTGGTTTAAATATTGATGATACAACATTGAAATATCTTTGGATACAGCATATACCTAAACACGTACAAGCACATATTACCACAAGCAATGGTAGCTTGGACGAAATAGCATTAATAGCAGATAAAATAACAAATGTCTATCAGGCACAAGAAATCGCTGTGTGTCATACAAAAAACAATAGTGACAAAGATAATCAAATTGAAAATTTAAATAAATCCGTACATACTTTAACTGAAAAGTTAGAACGTTTGGGAAAACAACTCAACGACTCATTGCATAAACAAAATACTAATAATTTTCATTCCAGCAGAAGAAATTTTCCCAACTACAACACACATAGACAAAATAGTAGCAACAAATTTCACAATAATACACAAACATACAGACATACAAAAAACAATGTTTCCCAACATTATCATAATAATATATGCTCCTATCACAGTAAATATGGGAACAAAGCCAGAAAGTGCATATCACCATGCACGTTCAATCAGCAGAATTCTGTGCAGAATCAAAAAAACTAGAGAAGCGACATGTTATAGAGACGGACATGTTGACTCCTCAAACGCGTCTCTTCGTTAAGGATCAAGATAACGGTTTATCATACTTAATTGATACCGGATCGGAACTTTGCATAATTCCAAGATCTTATCGCAAATGCCAAAAAGAAAAAGTTAATCTTACACTTTTTGCAGCAAATGGGACAATCGTTAAAACATATGGTACTTCAACCATAAACATAAACCTAGGTTTTAAACAAAAATTCAGATGGAACTGCGTCATAGCAGATGTATCTAGAGCTATATTGGGAGCTGATTTTTTAACTAATTTTAATTTAATTGTTGACATGAGGAGCAGACTGTTAGTCGACAAAAGCAGTGGAGATAAGGTAAAAGCTTATAATTCTAATGTTGATAGTACTAATGTAACTTCTATTTCTTTTTTAGATAAGAACAATAAGTATCATCAAATGTTAGCAAATTTTCCAAAGCTAATTGATATAAATAGACCTTTTAGTGACATATCTCATCCAACAATTCACCACATAGATACTAGAGGAAGCCCATTCAGATCTAAACCTCGTCGCTTGTCTCCAGAGTTGCTGAAGCAGGTGAAAACCGAGTTTGAGGATCTGGTTTCCCAAGGTATTTGTCGTCCATCTAATAGCGAGTGGTCATCACCTTTACATGTAGTAAAAAAGGCGGATGGCACGTTCAGATTGTGTGGAGACTACAGGAAGTTGAATCAAATAACTGTTCCAGACAGGTATTCTCTACCTCATATTCAAGATATAACTAATGATTTTGCCAATTCTAGAATTTTTTCAAAGCTGGACCTCAAGAAGGCATACCACCAAGTACCTATGAATGAAGAGGACATTAAAAAAACCGCTATTTGCACATTTGCAGGCTCCTGGGAATATTTACGCATGCCATTTGGCTTATCTAATTCATGTCAGACTTTCCAACGGCACATGAATGTAATGACTCAAGGTCTAGAAGGAGTAAAAGTATATATCGACGACATAATTGTACATTCACCAGATGAAGAAACACATCTTAAACACCTTAATGCCTTGTTTAAGAGATTAGACGAGTGGGGTATGATCGTAAACCCATCTAAATGTGAATTTGGTAAAAGTTCTATTCTGTTTCTAGGATATGAAGTTTCAGCAGAAGGAGTAGGCCCATCGCCAGACAAGGTACGAGCTCTTGCTGAATATACCAAACCAAAAACCATTCAAGACCTCAGACGTTTCATCGCAATGTCAAATTTCTATAGGAGATTCATAAAAAACGCTGCCCAGAAACTTGCAAGATTAAATGAATACTTAAAAGGAGCTAAGAAGAATGATAAAAGACCGGTACAATGGAATGATATTACGACGAATGACTTCGAGGAGGTAAAACAATCTTTAATAACTTGCACTAAACTTAAGTATCCCGATAGTACTAAACAATTGTCATTGTGGACGGATGCTTCAGATTTTGCAATCGGAGGAGTACTACAACAGGCAGGAGAAGATGGTAATTATGAACCTATTAGTTTTTTTTCAAAAAAGTTAAATAAAGCTCAGTGTTCATATAGTACATATGACAGAGAATTGCTAGCTATATTTGAAGCCATTAGATATTTCAAACATCATTTGCAAGGCAGAGAGTTCTGTATATACACAGATCACAAGCCACTTCAATATGCTTTCAAAAAGAAAAATTTTGAAAAAGAAAGTCCTCGTCAACAGAGACAATTGGATTTAATTGGACAGTACAGTACCGATATTAGATATGTTACTGGTAACTCAAATGTAATTGCAGACGCTTTTTCTAGAATAGATATGATAGAGTTACATAATGATATCTCGTTAGAAGATATTTCCAAACAACAAAATCTGGATTTGGAATTGAAACAATTGTTTGAAAATAAAGATCATTCATTAAACCTAATCAAAAACAATTTACAAGGTTTACAGCTCATCTTTGATCTTCATGAAGGAAATCTAAGACCGTACATACCTAAAACTTTACAGAGAAGATTTTTTGACAGTATCCACAGCTTAACTCATCCAGGTGCCAAGGATACCTTGAAAACAATTTCCAAAAGAGGAGTTTGGAAGAACATGAGAGCTGACTGTAATCTTTGGAGTAAAACATGTATTAAATGCCAAAAATCTAAGGTAACAAGACACACTAGAACGAAGATTATGAATATGAAACTGCCTGATGCAAAATTCCAGACAGTACACATTGATATAGTCGGACCGCTCTTAGAATCTGAAGGTATGAAATATTTAATTACTTTTGTGGATAGGTATTCACGATGGAGTGAGGCAATACCTATAAAAGATATAACAGCTAAGACAGTAGTGAGAACTATTTGGGACCATTGGATTACGAGGTATGGAACACCACTGAAATTTATTACTGATCAAGGTAGACAATTTATGTCAACAGAATTTAAAATGTTTTGTTCTAAATTAGGGACTAAACATTCTATTTCTTCTCCTTATCACCCAGAGACCAATGGAATGGTAGAACGATTTCATCGTACACTGAAAAACAGTTTTAAAGCACATCATCCTATCCCATGGACTCAATCGTTGTCAACTATATTATTAGGTTTAAGAACTGTAATTAGAGAAAACACTGATTATTCTATTTCAGAGATGTTATACGGAAATCCAATAAGATTACCAAATGACATATTTTGTGATACAGACGAAATTCCAGAACCAAATTACTACACTCAACAACTGATATGGTACATGAAACAGATTAAACCACGTCCTGTGGAACATCATCATAAGAATAATATATTTGTACATCCTGATTTAAAACTTGCAAAATATTTGTTCGTTAGAGATGATAGGGTGTATAAACCGCTTTTTCCAGCATATCAAGGCCCTTACCAAGTTTGCAGAAGAGACGACAAGACTGCAACTTTGCTAATAGGAGGAGAACCGAAAACAATTTCTTTGGACAGATGCAAGCCTTATTTTTGTGAGCCAAGAGATGAACCTGAACAAACGGTTTCAACAACAAGAGAACCTGTATATATTACTAGAAGTGGAAGACCTATATACAGACCTAATTCGTGAAAAAACCGGCGTTTTTACACTGCCAAGGGGGCTGTGTGGCAACCAGCGAAGCTTGCCAACAATTATAGTTTTATATACGTATGTTTTGTAAATGAAAATTGATAATGTGTTTCAGCAACATTATAAACTAAAAATGGACATAGCACCGCCATCTAATGAAGATCAGGAAGAAGTAAAGTTAGCACCAAATGTTTACCAAGACGCAAACCTTCAGGGGAGACAAAATGTAGATGTCTGTAATAGAGGGCGTTAAAATCTCACACGAAAGCCATCAATAGAGTAGGAGAAAATTATCCACTTCAGTTCACTTTCGGCAGGCAATTATAATAGTTTAACAAATTAATATTCTCTTTTAACTTTTCATTATCATTGTTACAATATTTTATTTTCTGTAATTCAATTTATAAATTAAAACAAGTGTTAAATATAATCGATTCTTTTATTCAAAACACACTGTAAGTAAAAATATAATAATTTAAAATATAGGGAGTAGTAAATCTCTTGGCAATAGTCAAATTTCATATTCACTGTATGTGAATGGAATTATGAACTAAAAGATTTCCTTTATCCCCAAGAGAGCTAAAACACCTATAAAAGGTGACTCCTATAAAGGCAATCCTTGCCTGGTTTATTCTGCTTACGATTTCTGCTTTGGAGCGTCCATCCTGGTTTATTCTACTGCCCAGGTACACGAATTCACTTACTTGTTTGATGCTCACTCCATTTATGGCAATGTTCGCAGTCGCTTCCTCTCTTCCAACGACCATACATTTTGTTTTTTCTTTATTTATTTTCATGTTGTACTTTGACAACAGTATACTTTCCATTTTTCCTAAGGCTTCGTTCAGCTCCATCTCGGAGTCTGCGAGCAGTGCTATGTCGTCAGCATATCTTATCATGTCGACCTTTTTCCCATTTATTTTTACTCCTGTCCAGTTCTTCATTTCTTCTCTCAGTTCATCAATGGCTCGCTGTATATAGCAGTTAAAGAGAGCTGGCGACATTGAGCATCCTTGTCTTACGCCTTGTTCGACCCTTGCTTCTGCACAGCTCTCTCCGCTTTTAATCACAGCCATTTCGTTCTTGTATAAGCTCCAGATTGCTCTTCTGTCTTTATAACTCATTCCTATCTGGTTGAGGGTGTTAAAAAGTTGTTCCCATTCTACTTTATCGAATGCTTTTTCAAGGTCGATGAATGCTATGTATGTGTTTTTATTAATTGCTATTCTCTTTTCTAGAGTAAGTCTGAGACTCAGGATTGCATCTCTTGTACCTGTCTCTTTGCGGAATCCAAATTGATCTTCTGTAAGTGTTTCGTTTATTTTGTTTTCCGCCCTTTTCATTATAATGCTGAGATATAACTATATGAATGAATGAATGTATGAATGAATGATATAACTATATGAATGAATGAATGAATGAATGTCGATGAATGCTATGTATGTGTTTTTATTAATTGCTATTCTCTTTTCTAGAGTAAGTCTGAGACTCAGGATTGCATCTCTTGTACCTGTCTCTTTGCGGAATCCAAATTGATCTTCTGTAAGTGTTTCGTTTATTTTGTTTTCCGCCCTTTTCATTATAATGCTAAGATATAACTATGCTGAGATATATACACGGAAAAATATTGAGAGAAATTAAATCTCTTCGTGTTGTTTTTTCTAGGATAACTCGCGTGAACTCACATGTACTCAGAAATGCTTCTGTGAAATTTTCTAACCATGCCTAGAAACGCAATATACTACATAATTTTTAAGACACCTCTCGCGTAACGAATTAGACTGACAGAAGGTGTCATTCAGCAAAAAAATGTTTTTTATCTCCAGTAAAATCTTGATAAACGCACAAAGAAGGTTTCATGAATCCACCGACTATAATATGTAGGTACACAACAAACATTTAAATTTTATTAAAATTGTGAAATTAAATTCAAATAATATGTAAAAAAGATACTCTTTATTTCTTCATAAAAGCAACCGCTTTCACCAAGATGGTTTAGCTCAAGTTATTTTGATGAAAGCGCCGGAGTATTATATAGATACCTACATACTTTATATTATGAAAAATAAACAGTGTTGTTTCCGCATATTCAATTCATTGATAATATATTTACGCATAATAAATAAAATTAATGAAATTTGTTTTTCCTACTTATTCTAAATAACAAAATCATCTCTTTATGTTTGTATTTTATACGGAATCATTTAAGTAGAAAATAAAACATAATAATCTTCAAAGAGCATAACAACTCAAAAGCATTTCAGTTAAATGTGTATAATATTTATATAACAAATACGTAGTATGCTAGTATGTAACCTAAGAGGTATATTATTCCGCAAAATTATATATAAGGAGCTTATAGATGTTGTAATAAGTATTGATTATAGCTTGCGTTCTATTCTATCACGTATAGATGTCTATTACCTAACACGTAGGTGATAATAATATGTATCTAGATATGTGTAGGTGTAGGGACGCATAATGTATCTAATATCATCAATCGTTCTTATCTTCTCTTTGATAGTGTCTAAGAAATAAGGAAGTAATAGATTAGATATGGGAAAGTAAACAATGAGGACCACTCCCGATGCAACACGAATTTAGAATTTCATTTAGTTTCTTAGAAACTTTTATAGAAGAATCGCTGTCGATAAATAAATTAATTGCAATTTTCATACAATGGCAACAAAAACATCCAGTGTCGGTGTTAAGATAGTAAATATCCATTCTAAAAAAAATAATGTTTTTTCTACTATATTATTTTTATTCAGAAAGATATCTTTAATATTTTAAGGACATGACAATGTCCTCAACAAAAATATTTATGACCGAAATTCACTAAGATTAAGATTATACATTTGAGAAGTATACTTTCCAAAGGTATGGTTTAAATTTTCGAGTGTAACGGTAATTCTTCATAATTTCTGTCATCGTTGTGCGTAAGTACCTATGTAGGAAATATTGGGATTAGGTGCCTTTATATTTCAACAACCCTTCCAAAGAGCCTAACATCTGCCGTGATAAATTATTCAGATCATTGCTGTGCACGGGTCGCAATGTTTGCCAATACAGTATATCTATAATTATTATACCTACGCATGCCTTCACATAATATCACGCAAAACTTTTTACGATTTTCTATTTGAGCCTTATTCCGTCAATGTCATATTATTTAGTTATGTAAGTTTTTTACAAATAAATATCTTGAAAAATGATACACAATGAATATCCATAAAAACATGTATAAACAATATTTCTAACCAGTGTTGTGGAATTAAATCATATTCACAAAGCTTATATTTGTTAAAAATAACATAACATAACATGTATAGACAATTCACACATATCGAACTAGTCCCAAACTAAGATATGAGTCTTTTATCATGGGTACTAACATGACGCACAGTACTGAAATAGTGTAAAGGAGTGTTTTTTTTTAATGAGTAACTTTGTAGTTAATGAGACCACCAAAAAGATGGAAAGACATCAGCTGGTCTTCAGCATCACAAGAGGCGTCAATTTCTGAATTAACAGATCGATGATCTACATCAAGAGAAAGAAGAAGAAGAAGAACTTTGTAGTTTTAAAAGTTTTTAAAGTGTACCTTCGCTTGAACTAAATTTAATTCTATACCTTAATTCTGGTTTAGAAAGTTAGTAAGAAAAAATATGGGAAAGTAATGACGCCGTTTCCCTTGCAGCTAGGAAACGTCCGTCCTTGTGAACGCTTTTTACTTCCATAACATTTTCGGTTTCTCATGTTCAACGTGCAAAACATCCATATTTTAAGATTTGAATCTAGGCACTCATTTTATCCTCATGCGAACATGGAATCGAGCAACCAATTTCAGCAATACCTTCTCAGCTACTCTGTCTTCGTTGATTCTCTTCATTTTATGTTAAAACTATCATAGCTTAAAGAATTTATTATTTAATTAACAACTTTCCGTCGAGAATCCCCTGTAGTTACTATTGTCATATTTTTGTATTCGTTGTCACTGTGTTGATTGTGTTTGTTTCAAGTGTGTTTTTGTAAGTTATTGTACTTTAAAGGCTATTCAGCCGTATATTATGTTAATAAATAAATAAATAATAAATAAATATATAAATAAATAAACTTTGGTAACGAAGAATCAGAGTAGGTGCCTATACAATAATGTTTAGATAGAGCGGATAGTAGTTTGCAAAATTAACAGACTTTTAAGACAATAAAATTAATTTTGAATATCTATGGTTCACTCCGGTTAAATTTTATACACCTGACACAACTTTTATTGTGCGTTAGTTCAATGTACTGAGGATGGATGTGGGTAGCTATTTCAGATCGGCTTATAAATATTCACAGATTCATCAACAATAAGCATTCTCTTCAATAGATGTTCTCAATTTGTACATTGATGAATATTCATCGGGATACAGCACAATATTCACAGATGATAATAATAATACACTGTATAATAGCTACATATACATGCCGTAACGGAGAGAAGTAGTACCCAATACGTGAGCAGCACACAAGGCAATTCAATTGATTCTGCTAACATCGCGTACCTACATACTACTTAATCTTCTACAAATATTTATTTACTACCGTTTTCTTAGTGCCATCCCTCACCGGGACGCCATGGCAACGTTGCCGGCTACGTAGCCAAATAATTCCTATCGAAATGTATTGGGACTATTATAACTCATGTGGCTACACATTGGCCACTTCGCCAATCGTAGAATTATTTGGTTGCGTAGCCAGCCACGTCGCCATGGCGTTCCGACGAGGGATGGCACTTAAAAATTGGAGTGATCTGCCTAATAAATATCTACTTCATCCATGCATTCCTTAATCTTGTCGGCCGGTGTGGCGTGGAGGTAACGCTCTTGCCTTTGAGTCACGAGGTCCCGGGTTCGATTCCCGGCCAGGGCAAAGTGAAGAATGACCTTTTTCAAATTGTCCTGGGTCTGGGTGTTACATGTATATGTGTGTATCGTCGTGATAGTACCCATAATACAAGATTTATCTTAGTTTGGGACTAGCTCGATCTGTGTGAATTGTCTATGTATGTTATGTTATGTTATAATTCTACTCTTGGGAAAGGTTCAAGGTTCAATCTCGCTTCCAACCTTGGCATGAAAAGCACTCAGTTTTAACGATAAACCTTAAAGTGTCAGTGAGTTTAGTTATAGAGCGAAACTCATCTCTAAAAAATACATTTTATGATAAAAAACAAGCTTCCTCCGATTTAAGTAATTTTTCGTGAATTAAATACTTCCTTATATTTGTAAGTGTTTGGTATATGAACGGTGTACTATGAAAGAGAATCATCATGACTATCAGAATCTTGCGAGAAAACGAGGCTTTTTAGCCGTTACTTCTTTTAATTATTTTAATGAGCGACTCATGTATCTACTCCATATTTGAAAGTTTATTGATGAGAGACTCATGTAGCAATATTATTGTAGAGACACCATCCACACCCACACACACACTGTGCAATCTTCCATAAATGAATTATTTCATGAACGAGTTTCCGAAACGTGGTCAATGTCCGTGAAAAAAACTAGACATTAGACAGAATGATGCGAGATAACACACGACTAACACACGCTAACAAATAAAAATACAATGATGGCATAATAAACTCTACAATATTATATTGGTAGTAGAGGAAAGTCACCAAATATGGAATACCATTTTGTTTTTGGGATATAAAAAAAAAACTTCATATAAATTAAATCAGTTTAATGTTTTTACTAATCAGTCATACATTTATATGTAGTAATTAACAGCCTTTAATCAAATATATTAGTTATCAAATTAAAATCTAACACAAAAAACAATCTCACAAATTAGTAACCAAATATGGAATAGGTACCCATATATAGAATACAAGCATAAATCAACATAACAATAACAAAAATGGACATTAATATCTTTGAGATCAATTAAATGAATATAACATATTGTGATCAATGAAATAAGTTACATAATTACTTGCAAAAGTCACAGATCCAAGTATCAAACTCTGGACCAGCACAATCATAATGTGCCCAGAGCCCACACATCAAGCATTTAATCCAGCTTTCTCCACTTTTATCCATGGAAAAAAGTCTTGAACAGAACATACATTCTGCATCAGCAGAGTCAGGAGGTACTTGGTCCATCAACTCATCATGTTCACTACCTTCATCAAACTGGATAACGTCTAGTTCCTCAGAGTCTTCTTCTTCACTATCATCCTTATTTTTCTTCGTTTGTTTGTTTCTCTTCGCAGTTTTCTTCTTATTCTTTGTCTTGACTAGTTTACTTTCTTTTTCTTGTCTCTTCATATTTTTATTTTCTAAATCATTTTTGTAGGGAGAAGATGTTATGACTGCTGCTACAGCAGCTTTTCTTCCTCTGCTAGATACTTTTCTTCGTTTCTCTGGCACTGGACTTATGGCATGCGGAGACACCAGACCCAAACTGCTGCGATTAAGCCCAGAAGTCGAAGGTGCAGGTTCAGGTTGTAAATTAGCAGTTGTTTGTGGTGCACGTATTTCTACCAGAACTTGACCAGTTTCAGATCTTGATTCCAGCGGAGGGATATTGGTTGTACAACCATCTATTACAGCATTTTGTTGCGCAGCAATAAAGTCCACATCACTGAAGACATTTTTATTTAAAGGCCACAATCCAGTGACTTTGAACCCGTTGGCTGCAATTTCGCCTGTTTGTACTTTCAAATAGGATTTGCCAAACAGCTCCACAATATCATATGGACTTAGAGGTCTGTTGTTGTCTCTAATCCACATGCGTATTTCCTCACTATAGTATGTTTTTAAAGGCCCCATGAAAGTCTTATCTAACGGCTGCAATTTATGAGTCGTATGAGGAGGTAACGAAACTATGTCCACGTTATTTTCCCTAGCAATATCTATTATATCGATATTGTGAGTATGACTATAGTGTCCATCTAGTATCAGTAAAACCCTCGATTCAGGAGTCGGGTTGGTGTGTTGAATAAAGTGCTTGAACCAGTCTGTAAAGATGTTCATTTGTATCCACCCTGATGGATGCGCAACTCCGACTGATCCTGGAGGACAGCCTCTCATTAGCTGAGCACTCATATTTTTTCTGGGAAAAATAATGAATGGTGGCACAAAATGACCAGTAGCATTCATGCAAACAACTATTGTCATCAGAGATCCTCTTTCTGCTGAAGTCAGTGCAGCTACCTGGCGTTTACCTTTGTGGCCGATTATTTGTGGTATCTTACTTTGTACTATTGTGAGGCCTGATTCATCCACGTTGTAAATACGATTTGGTGGATAGTTATTTTTAGTGTAAAGCTCTTCAAGGAGGTTGAAAAAGGCTTCCACTTTTTCTTTATCAAATCCAAATGCTCTGGCAAATGATGTACCAGT
The DNA here is from genome assembly GCA_947579605.1 of Athripsodes cinereus. NCBI lineage: Eukaryota > Metazoa > Arthropoda > Insecta > Trichoptera > Leptoceridae > Athripsodes > Athripsodes cinereus. Next base: position 22,581,991 of record OX388323.1, on the reverse strand, counting down.
TGGTCTTCTTATCGAAAGTTTATCTTTATGACGATTTAAAAATAACTTCAACCACTTTTTTCCAGCCATACCAGATTCACCGAAGGGATTCTGCAAATTGTTTCGCTTTGCTAGCATGAACGCCATACGGCGAAGATCAGTTCTTGTTAAACCGTGAAACTTGCTCTCCATTATTAGTATGTATTCTACAAGCTGACGTTCAAGTTCGGAGCCCAAGATAGTTTTTCGTCCTAATGTAGTAGCTGCTGCCACTTCTGGAGACTGTTCATCTTTTTGGCAGAGACGAAATAAAGTTGTCCTAGGCACTTGAAAATGCTGTGCCGCTTTCAAATACCCCATTTTCTTTGCCCGGACGATTTTTATAGCTTGTGCCATTTTTTCTTCATCCCAGGTTTTTCGTTTGGTTGATTGCGAATCGGACATTCTAAAAACAAACATTACATATATTTTTAAAGAAATAATAGCAAGTATCTATCATATGAAAAATTAAGACCTAATTATGGAATATTCCATAATTAGATACCGACGACTGTCCATATTTGGATTTTTATACTAGTTCATACTCTTCTAAATATTTTTTCAAGTCACAATATTTTAATGACAAAAGATCACAAAATGGTGAAATAAACATAATACCGATATACTAAATAGTATAAAACTTATGTATACAAACATAACAGCTGGTAATACTCATTTATTACTTACCTTTAAAATTTTCTACACGACAACAAAACAAAACACGCCTGCCACACATGAAGCGTTCGCGCAACTGACTCGATGGTGTGAGTGCGATAGTTAGTAGACCGAATGAAACAGAAGATGGTCGAGTGTTGCGTTTCATACTTATAGTCTTAGAGAAATGAAGGTATTCCATATTAGGATACTATTTCATATTTGGTGACTTTCCTCTAGGTATCTACTTAAATACAACAAGTCACTTTAAATTAACCAAACCTACATAATATACCTAAAACTATTTTTTATTTATTTATTTAAGTATGACTTGTACTACGAAAGATATAGCAATTAACGAACGCGAGTAAAAGTTCACAAAGCTCTCCCGTAAAGATAAGCGCGGGGGCTCGAGATATTGCCCTGTTCGCCAACAGCAAGACAGCCACTGTTTGTAAATAGAACTTCCTTCCTATTTTCAAATTTTCACCTTCAAATACTTGAGGAATTTTCCTTTGAGGAAGTGGAGGAAACTTCAAATATACTCGACTTATATAATTTCGATCTAAATACCTAACTACAATTATTTCAACGTAATATATAGCATATGGACATAATGATATATTATAATATGGACAATTCACACAGATCTAGTAAGTCCCAAACTACGATATAATATGAATGTTATAAATGAAACAAAATAAAGTTATTCCACTTGTGACTTACAGATGAAATTAGGTACCCAATATTTGTTTCATTTTAATTTCTCATTAAAATTAATGTCTATTAAGAACCGTCGGTCGATAAATTAAACTTTATATTATTTTATTACGAGCATTAACGCGACGATACACATATATCTACACATACCTAACTCTGCAAAAATACCCTCTGAATGTCATGCCGACGTGTGTTTATAACAGTTATAAATAATGAAATGTAACTACAATGAACCAAATTCCAGACCCAGGACAATTTAAAAAAGGTCATTTTTCATTTTGCCCTGGCCGGGAATCGAACTCGGGACCTCGTGACTCACAGGCAAGATATGCATTTAAGTTATTCTAAGGTGACCAACAATACTCATTTACCTACTGAGTTTTGTACTCTTTTTTCGCAAACCGTACTCTTTTCAAATCCTGTACTCTGAAACTACTCATTTGTATAATTTTATATAAGAAGAGTAAATTTATATTTAAATCAAGAAAAATTGAAGAAATGGAACGATGAGAAAATAGAACTTGACAAAAGATGGGTAGAAATCTTTCGGCATTTTAAAGTAGAACATATCCCACATGAAAATTTAAAAGTTTTAATAGAAATTTCCTTATGTTGTCCGGGCACTAATGCTGCTGTTGAAAGGGTATTTTCACTAGGGATTGGAGCAGTGAGAAGTCGCAACTTTCTGTAAAAACATTATCTGTCGTCTTAACAGTCGAATTTAATATGCAAAATGAAAGTTGTTCGGATGTGGCTACATTACTAGACGAACATCCTCATTTAGCAAAAAAATCCACTGCGACGAAAAATATGTTTTTAAAAGAAAATAAAGTTTTTATCGTTTTTTCTTCTTTTTTTTCACCTATCAAATACTTGTACTCTTTTTACTTTTTTTTTTACTTTTTTTTACTCTTTATACTTTTTACTTTTTTTTACTCCTTTTACTCTTTGTACAAAAAAAGTGTACTCTTTTTGAACAAAAAATAGTTGGTCACCTTAGTTATTCATACTTGTATTATGAGTCGTAGGTACATCTGTATTTCAAGAATTCTTATTATATCCGTTCTGATTCATCGAAAATAAAATGAAGAATACTGGAAGTTAAGTCAATATGAGATTAGGTATTATGTGATAATATATCTAAGAGTAGGTACCTTTATTAATCATAAGTAAACGCGATTTATTATTTATTACATCGAGTGATGTACACGCACTTGAAATAATTAAAAATACCAACCTTACTGCTAATAATATCATGCGCCCACAACCACATACATACAGACTAGTGATGTAACGAATATTCGTATTCGCATTCGCGAATATTCGCATATTTCAAAGTATTCGCATTCGCATTCGTATTCGCAAAAAAGTATGCGAATGTTTTGCGAATATTATTTTGGTATTAAAGTATCGGTAATTCGGCAAAAGTACCGGATGCTTACCCGGTACATTGTAGAAAAAGGTACCTACTGCAAGAAAATATTCTTTAAGAAAACCGAGGAGATTTGAAATACTTTAAATTCCTCTACCATTTTGAAAATTCGGCGACGGGGGGTAGAAACTTTAATGTTTGAGCAATTGTAGAAATTTAAGCAAGTCAATATTCGCTATTCACATTCGCATTTGCGAATGTCGGCAACAAATATTCGCATTCGCGAATATCTAAAATCAGACATTCGTTACATCACTAACACAGACCATAATCAGTAGATATTTCAAAGTTTGTTTCCATTTATTCAAGGGTTTATTATACCCAGGCATTCCTCTGAAAGGGAGGGGCAACAGTTTAAGAAAAACAAATATGAGAAAATTACCGTTATTTTCATTTTTGTGTAACAATTTTCAAGTATTTTCAATTCATTTCTCATTCTCACAACTCATTCATTCAAATCAAACAATTCCCACTTCAATATCAATTTTTCGTACTCCCATACTAAGTATATTACTTAATGAAAATGTTTGATCCTTAAAAAACTATAAATTGAATAATTGCTTCACAATATTCCAAAGTTACGTAGAAATTGTAGAAGATTTATATTTCTTTGACTGCCAACTTGAACTTCCGTAAGTCGACAAAATTTTGATAACTCTAAAAATTGGAATTATCGGTTCGATTGTAGATACTTAATTAAAACCGAAATTGATTAATTTATTGGCACTGCATATTGTTTGCGTATAATTAAAATGAGACGCGTCTTTACTCTACCTTGCATACTTTTATTTCTCAACATAATTTCGTTAAACTTTTTTTATATAAAACAAGTCTCGAAATTCGTCCCCTCTGAATTATTAGGTAGGTACATTATGTAGGGATATTTATTATTGTAGTATGTTGTATTTATATTTATTCGCAGTACCTACTCACATACCTAAGAAGTATAACAACTTACCTACTTATTATTACTAAATAAAAGTACCTCTACCTTCTGGCGACGATTCCCACCTGTCCCTTCTTGCCTAAACGCTTCTAGGGGAACGTAGAGTGCGACGGTGCTCGCTATTCTTTGCTCACGTCTTATCACGCATAGATCGGAAGATACATATTATAATATGTGTGGTTTTTGTGAGAATTAAAATAAAATTACTAAGTTTTTTACATTATTATATACCTAACTATGAGCTTTTTAATCTTACACCTGTTGCATGCATTTTTGTTAGGCCCGGCCCATGTGCTGTATTTAATACATTTGATTTTAAACTAGGGTCCAATAGACATCCCTAGTATATTCAAATGATTCGTGTAGTAATATATCCGCCACCTTTATACAGCCATTCATGTCCAATAAAGGTTTATTTGATGTGATGAATAAGGAAGGTAGATTTCGTGGTTAGATGGAAGAAATCACTTTAAAGTGATAATAAAGTTTATAGTGATAATCTCGCCACTGCACATCGTCCTAGTTTTTTTTTTTTTAATTTTATATCGTTTTATTAACACTTATATATAATGACGATGTGCAAAAAGAATAAATAAATAAAAATGTTATGAAGGAGGAAAGGAGGAGTTATTACATGCAGTAAAGTATGCTGGATACCCCACTTGTATAATATACTGTGCTGGTATAGATAGATATAAAATACCTACATTATACCTAGATTGATATTTTAACACTAATAATATTATTATAAGTAGGTATAAGTTATATAGACAGAATAATATACCTATTATATGCCCCCTATATCATTATTTTGTGTTCAACAGGTAAGAACTGTAATCTCTTACGATTTGATATTGTGTGGTTGTCAGAAGACTTTGTGAAAATAATATTTATTATAATTATTAGCTACATGTCCATTTACTCGACTAGGTTATGTTGCGAGGACATTAACTCCTCAATCAGAAAAGATGACAAGTTGAAAATTACATTGACCACACAAAAACAGTCTTAAATCGACACTGAATTTAAACATTTCATTTTTCATATAAATTTTGGTCATTTTTCGTTTTTCTTTGGTAAGTTCAATCAATTTTATTTTATGATGTATTTTTGCATTTACATAATTTTCCTTTAATAATAAAAAAGAAATGAATATAAAATATGTCGTATTCTTATTGAAAAGAAAATGTAATAAGTAGGAACCAAGATATAAAATTATAAATTATTTTGTAATTGGAACGGAACATTGTTTACAGATTTTGTTGTTGGTGTCATTTGTTTGTTCACATATTATTCGTTTGAGGATAGAAACAATGTGAGATATATTAATTTAATTATTTTGTAGTGATAATTATGTTCAAATATTTATGGGAAACAGCGCAGGTAACAACTTTTTTCATTTACTAAGAAACCACATTGGGTAAACAATAATATTTACTTACAATGGCAGTGACTGCAATCTGTCAAAATACATTGATAGATTATCCAAGACTCGAGTTCAACCATAGCTGCTCCTGCCATTTTAAAATTAATAATTTGTAAGTAATTATCACACACAATTTCCAAGCAATTTAATTGCACACCCCCACAAAAAAAACTTCACTTTTACAACTAACGAAAAAAGACACCCAAGATAATATTGGTACTTTTAGCAGATTCACACAGTTTAATTGCCGAGTTAAAAACAATTGTCATAATCAAGAAATATAAAGTTTTCTCAATTAAATATTTAATATAATTTATATTTCATTAACAAATTGTCATTAATTGCGCAAACCTACACACACACGCACCACCCACAAATATTTCAATGTTACTAAATTGTGTTGCCAGAATCGTTGAAAATAAACTCCAACGAGTTTGACAATCATGATCCTATTATTTAATATATTTTAATAAAACACACAACGAATCGACGTGTAAAAAGCATTGAAAAAATAGATTTTTTGTTGATAATTCGGAAAATATGTCTACAATCGATCAACAAAATATACGAATTTTACAATTGATAAACAAAATAAATTAGCTTATTTTTGTCATTCTTTAGAAACCTACAAAATTACTCATCCTGTTTTCCGTAATCCGTATGTATTCGGGCTGAGTAATTTTTCGTCAAAATAAGGAAAAGTGTCAATGAAAATATTATTTTGTATATTATATTCTCGTATAAGTTATCAACTACGTCCAAATCGAACAAAAATTACAAAAAAAAAATTATGGTGTGAAGTATCCCATTTTTATTCGTTTGTAGCCAATAGAAAACATTATGCCCGCCAAATCGAATATTATAGATAGGTGGGAATTTGAATTCATTTCAAAATCTTAGAAAAAGTATTGTAGACATATAATATTGTTATCAATAAGAATAATATTGATAATTTATTATTTCATCTTGTAATTTGATTATTATTGAATTTTCAGCATTAATTTTATTTGACATTAGCGTTTCTTTTTATTGTACCTATCAGGTTATTTATTTTTTAGTTAAATTTTTATTGACCGACGCTTCTTGGTAGAAGTTCATAGTAAAAAGTTATGAAATTAGATATATAATTATATCACTGTTGACTTTATAAATTTGCAAGTCACCTTTCAAGAGCTTCTACTCTCATGGTCAGGCAAAAGTAAAAATTTATACACAATATACTTAAAGATCTTTACTATTGCCTAAGTCTACTCTTAACTTAATTTAGATTTTGACTAAATCTACCCAGTTGAATACCTTAAAAAATATTGAGATAAAGGAGATGTGCAATGCATTTTGTATGTACATTTATTTTCTTTGTGCCATTATTTAGGTACGAGAAATACTAATTTAGTGTAAAGGTAGTATTATTGTAAAAATTAAATACTATGTACTTACTAACAATACTACCGGACATACACCTCATCTCCTCAGTCAACAAACTGTGTAAACTTCCTTTAGTTGAAAACATCAGGAAATGTGTTCCGATGCTTATAAATCGGCTTTGCTGATTTACTTGCTCTTTAAATTGATGTAATAAATATTTATTTTATTATGTAATTTAAAATGAGGTGATACAAAGTTAATGCCTATACAATCAATGTACCTAAGTGCAATTTAGCCATAGTACATTCACCAATTCCTGTTTCAAACTACTGTTTCAGGTTGATAACCAATGATTGATTGTCAACAGCCTCGAATACAATCATAAAGATGGTTGCTGTTAGTTGACAAAAATATGCTCAATAGTGGTTAGAAACAGGAATTAGTGAATGTACCATGAGTAAAGTGCACTTAAATGAGCTTAAGCCGATTCATAAGCATCGGAACACCATTCCTGTGTCTTACTAAAGGGAGTTTGGATAATCTGTTGATTGTGCAGATGAGGTGTCTTTAGATTTTATTCTACACTCTTCTCAGATGATACAATTACATACTCTTTCTACTCGCTTGTGTCCGCCGGGATTTAAATATCTTACCCTTTTTGCTGGTTCTCTATCCTCTGTCTGCGATCCAGCCATCGCAATCGGCCAATCTTGAGCATTTTTATTCCGGTAATGTCATCATGCAGTTGGAAAAGCTCAGCATTATATCCCTGTCTCCAGACACCGTTTTCTGATGTAGGTATGGACCTATATACGGATATATTTCTCTGTTACCATTCAAAGGGAAATGCATACATCTCCTACCACACTGAAAGGCACCTTGCGCATCCCATATGTCGATTCCAGTCACTTTTCTTACTCTCTTGATCAGAATTCATGCATTCAATTTTCCCACCAAACTAATTTCTCGATAACTCCCACACTCTATACCCCTTTTGTTTGTATAGAGGCCTTATATTAATTTATGACTAATAAATTATATAATATTTTAAATCCTAATTAGTATCTAAGTTTATTTCAATATCCTATATGGCTGCTTTTATCAGGCAAGTAATAAGGAAACTTGTGCCTCATGTGAAAACTTGGTTCCACTGAGCGTGTTCCTGAATAACAAAATTTTACGCATAATCTTTTCATTATTCATTCATACCAACACGACATTTTCACAAGTGGGTTAGTCAGTAGACTTCCTGCATTTAAAAACATTCAAGTTGTCCTGGTTTCATCATTAAGATATTATAACAGTAACTATGAACAAATCCTTAAATTTGTATGTCCATATTTGTTAATACCTTGTAATTGAAATTACGTCATATTGTCATTAATTGTATCGGCATTAACTTTGTAACACTTCATTTTAAATTATAAAATAAAATAAATATTTATTATTTTTGTTTTATGTTACTGTTGAGTACCTAAGACTAACGCACAACCGGTTTCACGGACTCCGAGTTCGCATCATCGCATACTGATGTATAGATCAACACCTGATGATGCGAACTCAGAGTCCGCGAAACCGGTCGTGCGCTAGTCTTACTCAACAGTAACATAAAACAAAAATAATAAATATTTATTTTATTTTATTTGATAATTTTACGTCATATTGAATCGTAAATTTGTGATTATTTTCTGGGTAAATTCCAAGAGGTTAAAATAAAAGTCATGTTTTTAACGATGATCATCTCTTCTCAGAGACAAGTTTAATAAGATTTTTGGTAATATTCAGCAACAATGACATAATCATTATACATACATATAGAACTTACGGTAGAATATTATATAATGTGATACAGAATTACTTATATATCATTTAATATGTTTATTAACACTATACCTATATATCCCCACATTTCTTACACATCGAGTACCATAATAAACAATCATAAGATTTCACATACAGGATTTAAAAAAAAATTGCATATTAGATTATGTATGTATGATATAATAATAACATGTTTATTTAGCGTAACAATATAACATTGATTTTATAGGTATTTTGACTAATATACATTTGATGTTTTTGCAAACAAGGTGATGGTACTGTCTTACAATAGATACTATTAACAAGAATTAGGTACACATTACGAGTATGACCAATTACAATAACATTTAATACATATCCATTCAGAGAGAGGTATACATTTCAGAGTAGAATAATATTATATTTACTTTATACTAAAAGCAAAGGAAATCATGTGATTATATATCAAAGTCAATGAATGTTTTATAAGAGAGATATATACAACCATGTTTTTAAACTAAAATTTAAAGAAATTCAGCCAAGGCTAGAGAAAACTTTGTTTTATAAGTAACAAACGACTCATAACAATAATGTTATATCACAAAATCTTTGATTAATATTAAAAAAATGCAATTTGCTACACTCCTCTATGAAAAAAATATGATAATAGCTGCTGAAAATATTACTAAGAGTAATTTTTTTTTGTGTATGGTACAGTATGTCTCAACAAAGGGTATATTAGATATAAAATAATTTATTGCTTTATAAGAAGGGGGTGCATTTATTTATTTTAGACGCTAAAGAATAATTCTACTTGTAACTGATTGTAAAATATTCTTATTGTCGTATGTGGAATATTCTTAATTATTGTGTCATCGTGCATAAATAATTTACTACTTGGATGAACTGTGTGTGGTAAGAAAACTATAATGCAAATATTACAATATTGCAAATGTAATTCATCTTATCTTGACATTGCCTTCTATCTAATGATGATAATAACATATTGATTTATATTCTGTTTTGTGGAGAAACAACATAACATCTGCGACAGACACTTCATATGAGTTATTTATAATACTAGAGAAGAGCTTACATGCAACAATAATATAAATGTGATTTTAAATAAGGTAAATGTTATTTATGCCATGCTTAGAACAACAGATATAATAACATTGTTTGACATTATTATAGCAACTGGCTTCATATCTAAATAATATAAAATATGTAGGTATGTATAATAATATATTATTAAAATTTCAACACTTAGCTACTTATTCATAGACATATCGTTGCCTTTTATGTACGTACTGTCATAAGGATGTGTGAAAATATGTCAACACTCTATATCAAGACAATAAAGTGCAGAAAATATTGTAACAATTAAATATTATATCAACCCATCCCCATCTTGATCGGCATGTGGCACCGATGCATGCTTAAATCCTAAACAGCCAATCCGCATGTGGCACCGATGCATGCTAAAATCCTTAACAGCCGATGGGTGTGTGGCACCGACGCATACTAAAATCCTTAACAGCCGATTGGTGTGTGGCAGCGACGCATGCTAGTCTTTAAAAGCCATATCGATGTATTGTACCAATGCAATTTTTACATTTATATTTTTTTTTTATTTTAAATGTAAATATGTGAATTATTTGAATATTTGTGCAAAAAAAGTTTACGCATTTATTTATTTTGTTATTTTATTTACTCAATGAAAAAATCCATTGAATTAATTTATTTTTTTAAATATTTTGTGTTTATATGCCATTGTATATTAAAATGCTATGTTTTTTTATTCATACATTATTTAACTGTAGTAAAATGATTTTTATACAATCTAAACAAATGAATAAATATACAACTAGCGAAAATATTTTTTGTATAATGGATAATATTCCAGATGATATAATCATACAATTAAAAAAAAAACAATTGTCTTGGATAACAAATATGTAAACAACATTTATTTATTAACACTGAAAACTAATTCATATCACAATGTGATGTTCTACAGCGAGAAATCCGAATGGGGATCGGTTAATGCTTTGTATAAACAAGAAGAATAAGCAACATGAATTTCAAAGAACTGTGTTTATTAGTTTATGTATATATGTATAATGGTGATGTGCTAAAGAGGGGTGTCCAGGATAGCGTATTTCTATATCATAGACTTCACAAAACATGCGGCCTGTGAGGCATGATATTTCTGTGTTAACAAGGTAAAGGGGCATGAGTCAGTTTTGCGGTATTGAGTTATTCCCTCCATAGAAATGAAAGTTTATATCATACCTCACAAAATGATGGCATTAAGGGTTGCTTATGAAACTAGCTAACCCTTGATACCATTATTTAAGAGGTATGACGTATACCTACATTACTGTGAAGGGCATAACTCAATACCGCAAAAATGACTAATGCCCCTTTACCTTGTTCACACAGATTTTTCTGCTGCATTCTGTTGTTAATTACATTAATGAGATATATATTCAGTGCGTTTTGTGATGCAATAACACAAATGACAGAGTCGTCGATAGATACAGAGGAATATATTGAATATTATTTACAATCTGTATCTTACAATGACATGCATCTAGTCTACTGACCGCACCACACTGCAAGTGGAGAAGTTGTGATGATGTAAATAGATCTGATAAGATTATTATTATTATTGACTTATCATCATTGTGTCGACTGACGTATCACACATTACTTGCACAACAAACACGTATTACTTTCACATCTCAATCAAATCAAATATTATTACATATTATTAAACAGATAGGTAAACATTGAGAAGATGTATTTTGAATGACAATAATAATAATAATATAACAACAATAATAAATAAAGAATTAAATTAAACATTGCATTATAATTTCTAGATATAATGTAATACTACATCGCGATAACAAAACAATTTGACTAAAGTACATGATGGTGATGATCACATAAAATAATATAATAATTAAAATGATATACTTGCCTTCATAACTCTAGCTACCTACATTTATAATATATAACTGTAAACTATACAACTAATATAATTATGTTTATTAGTATTGGTAATATATTGTATAATAATAAAAACAATTCGTCTAAGCGTGTGAAACAATCTCACCTAATAAAAATAATATCAAATTAAACCTATAAAACTGATATCAGAAAATAAATTTCATCATTTATACTTTAATTAAATTAAAATACATAGTTTTATTTTTGTTTAACAATATAAAATTAATGAAACATTTACATATTTAGCTATGGTGTATGCGTCACTCATCGTTCGTTATGTAATTCAGTACTAACCAGTCAGTCAGATCAGCATAACAGAAAACAACAGATTATAAACTGAACTCAAATTTGATTGAGTTTTACAGTTGTTAACAATTAGTATTTGTATTGATGGAATATGGGCGGGCTACTTGATGTAGAAAACTTGTCTCAGAAACACGTCCAAATTATTTCAATTCTAGTCTATTTTATATAATATATGTATATACATAGATATGTACTAGACAAACCAAATGAAATAACACATCAAGCAATGTTGTGTATTATGCAATATTAATACTGAATACTAGAATAGTCACACCAGCGAATGAATACCCCCGGTAAATGAACACAACACAGAATATAGGTATATATTAATATAATTTAAATTTTCATCCATAAAATTAAGTATCATTTGCAATACATAAAGAATCTTCTAAAATTTACATAAAACAATCAAATCTCTTAGTACTGTTTTACATACATAATAATAATATGTATTACCATATACACAATGATTAAACAAAGTGGGTATAATGTATTGTAAACAAAATTAAATGAAACTATTCACATAAGAGCATTTACAACAAAAACAAAACAATTATAATTCAGAACTGCCTGCAGCTGTGATAAATATTCTCCGGACGTAAATGTATTAAAAGATATACATTCCAATTAAAATTTTTAATTAAAAATAGTCATAATTAATAACTTCTACACAACAGTTGGAATGTAGACAGAAGAAAAATATTTTATGTGGCCAAATATCTAGGCCGCAGCCACACAAACTGATTAAATGATTTCAAAAATCTTTACCGAAGGTCCAGACCGACCCAGACAATACTCAACAATATCATTTGTCTCTTTTTAAATAATGAAAATACAAATAATATTTTTTGTATTGGTCTCGGTCCTTTGTAACAGGAACTCTTCATACAGCATTACGATTCAACTAGAAGAGATAATGCTCGTTTGTAAAAGAAGTAAAATTTGACAAGATGTAGAGTAGAAGTAGAAAATCATTTTTTTTTATACAATGACGCAATTACATACATTTCTTAGGCCACTATACAAATGATTACTTATCAAACAATTACTATGTTCTTATGAAATATTTGTCTTATCCATCTCACTTCATATGCACATACGTACACAATAATAAATTGTGTACTAGTTTATATTATGTGTACATGTACAGTCACTACCAGTCATCCTGCCAATACACAAATCATCACAAGGCAATCATTTTTTTTACAATGGTAATGTAATAAAGATATATATATATATATATATATATATATATATATGTAGCATGACTAATATAACAATTATTATTAATTATAGCAACAATAAGTATTACATACATAGTAATTAAACCTACATAGAATAAAAAAGGAAATTCATATGCAATACATAATATTGATTATCTATGGCCACCTTAAGATAACAACATCCTTATAGAGTCGGTAATCATTATGATAACATTAAATTATAAAAATAAAATTAAAGTCACCAAATTATATTTCAACATTCTTACACTCAATGTATGATATGCCGCTATGTAAAAACACTACAGCTTGATACACATTATGATTGTTTAAATAAAAAGTTGTAATTACTGCAAGTGAAATAATAAAAAAAAGTGTTTAAATATAGCACCTTCATGTGTCCGAATGATGTATTTTTTCTACTTATTTCACAAAACACAATTCAACTTTAACATATTATGATTGTGTGCTAAGAATGAAATAATATTTATAAAATTGAAAGCGTTCTGCATTGTTCATTTTCATTGATAGAACACTGAAAAATGAACAGAAACATTTTGTTTCCTCGGAAATTGAACCCACAACCCATCCTATATTTACTGGATAGATACCTACGTGTAAAATAAATAATAATCTTATATTACACAAGGCGCCATGCATTTGTTGAGATGGATTGAGTGTGAATATTTTTTTTTCACAAATAGCAAGTGTGAGTGTAAAGAGAATATGAAACATGTGAGTGTGAAAGAATTGTAAAATATTATTTTTAAATAATTTTATGTTGGTGCCAAGGCTATATCTAGCTACATATTTATTGAATTGATGTTAGCAGAATTTCATAATTAAATTAAAAAACAAATGTTTTTATCTATACCTTATTGATTTTTATTGAGAAAGACATGTTTCATCTTTCAAGGACATTGTCAATCTAAAAAAAAACAATATAGTAGAAAAAACGCTTGTTTTTTAATTTGGCTACAACTAGTTTTCATATGATTTAAATCATTAATAAACAATAAATTTTAATAGACTTGAAAAAATAAATAGAATAACAAATATTTTAACATAATCTGAAGAGCATACAAAGATTCATAAAACTATATATTATGTGTAAGATTACTTATTCACGTACAGTTTAGGAGGAATAACTATTATATAATATAGTAAGGTGCATATTGTAAGTGGACACATGATATGTGTTGTGTAACTATTCAAAACTGTTTGACTAGAATATCTGAAGCAGCTCTCACTGCAATACCAGAACAATATGACTAACATTATTATTGGGATTACCTGTACGCTCTGCTTAAAACCACCTTATTATGTATTTATATAATTAGTGAAGTGCGTAACATATATAATGCGCATTTAAAATAGGTCACGGAAATTTCACCAAATTTTGTCATGCTAAAATTGTTTGTTACTGTTATTGTAATCATTTCATTATCAAAACTATTTTTTAATGTGTAATACTATTTTACTAATGTTCAGCTTTGTTATTCAATGAAATACGTACCATACTCCAATAAACAGATTTCATAGACTTGGTAATCTGGTTGGTGAGATCACACAGATGTTTTTGCTGACATCTTCCTCAAATACAAATCTGACATCATCATATTTTTATGTGCACAAACTGATAATGAGTAGTCGAGGTTTAAAGTTTACTTGTTTTTTTTTTCCTGTAATATTCATTATTTTTGGCGAGATGAGTCCATGTATTTAATGTGAATTTTTATTTATAAAATAGTATTTATAATTTGCTGTATATTTATACAACCATTTGACCTCAATTTCCGATTTTTAACTTACTGATCATTTGTTTTTCTGTTTGACATTTTATGTTTATATTATTTAATATTTTTTAAATTAATCTCTTGATCAAATTTTTATTTTGAATTTTTTAGTTAAGTTAACGTTATTCTATTATTTGATTGTACTCTTGTTTTGTATCAAATTAATTGATTTGTGTCTTTTAAAAAAAATAATACTTTTTGTACGCATGTATTGTATGTATACTAATTTTTTTACATATAAAAGGCTTCAGCCGTGAATATCTGAATAAAAAAAAAATAGAATAAATAACATTGTAATTTTGTAATAGGCAGAGTATATTTCAAGCATATCAAAATATTGTGAAGATTGCATGATCTGTTTTAAATGCTAAACGATGAAGTCTAATAAACATACAAATAGACTAATAGAAATATAACATTAGAAAGACTATAAATAGAATAACATTATATTTGTTATATATGACACTGCATTGTGTATATGTATTATCCAGTTGTGTTATTATTGCTCACGAATATATCTATGTAAATATTGACACCAAAAATAGAGGCCTACACATAGATTATACAATAATAATCAAATTAAAATAGAATACCAATAAAAAATGTTGACTTTCACTATTAATAATACAACTTTGGAAAATGTCATGACATATGACATTTTTGCGCTCCAACTGTCAAACTTTGTCTCGTGTTCCCAGATAAAAGTGGGTGTAAAAAATAAACAAAATTTTATTAAGTATTCGGACAATATAGGCCACATGTACCTAATACTTAATAAAACTCTGCTTTTTATCACCCAATTTTGCATGGGAAAGCGAGACGAAATTTGACAGTTGGAGCGCATAAATTTATTTATTTCTTTATTTTAGTCTTCACTGTACATTGGTTACAATATACCATAATAAAATAGTGTCATAAAAATAACAGTTATACAATTCAATGTACAGAGGGCGAGTTTATCGCTAAAATGTGATGTCTTCCAACTAATAAATGTCAGATGACATCATATATACAGTACAACCAGGTGTTGGAGGGAGACACCACTGTAAGAGTTACTATCTCACATGGTACGCTTTATTTTTTCATAGGAATATCTTCATGGCGGAAATCAGATTTTTGCTTTTGGTAGAAAGTTCAGTCTAGTTCTTGAAAAATGTCTGGTCTAGCATAGTGAAAATAAACACTGTTTAATTTTTATTCTACTTTAGTTTCATTAAAATGAACATTCAATAGATAGATAGAGAGAAATTTCAAAAAGTTGTTCCAAATACAATCACAAAAATAATATTTATTTAAGAAGATTTAATGTACACTTGCACCAAATTATACTAAAAGGTTTGATCGTAGATTAGTGACATCCCAGGCTCCAATTTGTACCAAAATTTATTGCAGTATATTCTTTGGTTACAGACAATACTGGACAATTTTTATGGTTTCCCTAGTACAGTTTGTAACTAACAAATTAAGTAAAATAGTTAACTGTAATGGAAACAGAGATGAGAAAAATTAATACATAAATGGTAATTTCTCTAATCTACAAGTCGAATCACAAAATAAGTTTGATGTAAGTGTACCTACATTAAATATAAAATGAATTGCATTCTTGTTCAGCAATGCAGCAAAGACAATACTGATTGTTCAGTTCCATAAGTCAGTAACTCCAAATTGTAATATTCTGAGATAGAATGTTTTGAGATGCTATTATGATGGTTGACCTAAGCCATCACAAAAATGAACTTTTAATATATCATGGTCTCAATAATTTAATTAGATATCTCAAAACAATACTATGAAGATGATGGATAAATCATGACATTACACTCAGAAAGATAGTAATTAATATTATATGTATTATTGAAACATTTTGATTATTGTACAAGGAAGTCACTTCATTCATAATTATTGCTAGAAATTCCTCTAACATTAAAGACAATCATCGGGAACACAATATAACTCAAAATCGCCAAATTTTGAGATATCTAGTACTAGTATTGAGCCCACAATATTTTTTTATCGAAAGGATATCATTTTCAAAATGCGAAAAAACTTGATTTAAAAAATTTGGAGTTATTGGTCAACGAAACTGTGCGATTGATATTATAATATGTAAGGCGTACATTTCTGCGATGACATATAATATGTATATTTAAATAGTTGCTAACTATAGATACTTATACAGTATGTATTATTATGTGATGCAATAGAAGATAATAGGATTAATATTATTAGGTAATATGGACTTCCAACATCAACAAGGTAATATGTAATATAGTAGATAGTATAGAGTAGGTATATTAATAATAAATATATGTAATATAATATAATATAATAATAACACTTATACACACAGCGAGAGGTAAAATATTTATATATAATTAGTATATGCACTCTGGACAGCAGCAGTGTGGCAACCTGAAATAACAAATACAAACAAATCTTATAATCTAATTTATTATAGTGTCATGGTGTTTGTTATCATACTCCTGCGAAATGGCTGGACAGATTTTGATGAAATTTTGTGTGCAACATCTATTTTTCATACACCTAAAAACTAAGGGTGGGCCACCCCGAATTTTTAACTTTTATTTTTTTGGACAAAATTTTTTATTATTTTTTTACGTTAAGGCATTAAAAATACATACAGCCCTAAATTTTTAACTTTCTACCATTAACCCCTATTTTTTAATAGCGATATTAGTATATGGCAAAACAACGTTTGCCAGGTCAGCTAGTTTATATTTATTTATTTATACATTCAACAACATAAAAGCCTTTTATTACAATGACTCATGTACAAGTAATACAAACAATTTCCTTACATAAATACAAAACAACAAGAAAGTCAGCAAAAAAAAGAACACTATCAGAAAGTGAATAACATAATTACAAATATAACAATACAAATATAAAAAAAATTGAATAAAAACAATAATTATGCTTAATATTATATGTATGTATCTTACTTTATGTGATTTATAGTAATATTTTAATTGTATCCAGGACAAATGCATGTAGCTATCAGAGATGTGACGTATTTCAAATAAAAGTATTTAAAATACAAATACAAAATACGTATTTGTATTTTGTATTTCAAATACCTTTTTGTAAAAAGTATTTTGTATTTTATTTGAAATACTTTTTTTGAGTATTTTGTTTTTTACACAAAATACTTTTACAAAATACCTTTTTATTGTTTGAAACAAAATTCTGCCATTAATTTATATGCGCGTACGCAAGCTTTTTTTGCCAATTTGTTGAATTACAAATAGGTACAACGTTTCCATTAGAGTATTCCATGTTTGAGATATACACACATAATAATGATGATTGAACAAATTATACATGACGCCGTTTAACGATCCATGGCCATTTCAAGGGCGCTGTGATTTCTCCTGAATGGTAGCATTTTCAATTTTGTCTGAAGGCAATCTATTCCAGGCAGATGACGCTGCGAATTTGTTTCTTCTTTCTGCAAATTTAGAGGTATTTGCCCTTTTGAGTTCAACGAGTTTAAGAAGCTGAGCACAGCCTTCGCCACACATTTTCGTCAGCGGAACAGCTCAGTGGGTAGTGTGCTGCCTTGTGGACAGTGAGACACAGTTTAAACACCAGTATCTCTAGGACTCTCCGTTAGTGTAGACTTCTTAGTAGTGAAGTTATGTGGCAGCTCTTATTCTCTCTGTAAATGATCCGGAGGCAACACTAAAAACCATCTGAAGACGATAAGGAAGAGTCTGGAGCAGTCCTGTATACTGTATGTATGATGTTACAGTAGTCCATACGATTTTAGATTTGGATTATCCATTCTGATTTATTTTGCAGCCCAAGTCAGGAATTCTCTTACCTGCTTGATGATACTCAATCCATTTATGACAATTTTCGGCTTATCTCTTCTAACAACCGTACATTTTGGCATGACTAAATTTTTTTTTTTCTATTTTGACCGTTCTTCCTAAGGCTCATCCTCATTGTCTGCAAGCAATGATATATCGAATCATGTCAACCCTTTCTCCATTTATGTATACTCTTGTCCAGTTTTTCATACATCAATGGCATTCATCAATTGTCTGCAAGCAATGCTATATCGAATCATGTCAACCCTTTCTCCATTTATGTATACTCTTGTCCAGTTTTTCATTCATCAATTGTCTGCAAGCAATGCTATATCGAATCATGTCAACCCTTTCTCCATTTATGTATACTCTTGTCCAGTTTTTCATTCATCAATGGCATTCATCAATTGTCTGCAAGCAATGCTATATCGAATCATGTCAACCCTTTCTCCATTTATGTATACTCTTGTCCAGTTTTTCATACATCAATGGCATTCATCAATTGTCTGCAAGCAATGCTATATCGAATCATGTCAACCCTTTCTCCATTTATGTATACTCTTGTCCAGTTTTTCATTCATCAATTGTCTGCAAGCAATGCTATATCGAATCATGTCAACCCTTTCTCCATTTATGTATACTCTTGTCCAGTTTTTCATTCATCAATGGCATTCATCAATTGTCTGCAAGCAATGCTATATCGAATCATGTCAACCCTTTCTCCATTTATGTATACTTTTGTCCAGTTTTTAATTTCTCTTTCATTCATCAATGGTTTAAATATTAAATACTTTTGTCTTACACCTTGTTCGACTATTTGTAAAAAGTATTTTAAAAAGGTATTTTAAAAAAGTATTTAAAAATACGTATTTTGTATTTTGTATTTAAATACCATTTTGAAAAAGTATTTAGTATTTTGTATTTGAAATACAAAAATTCAAAAGTATTTGTATTTTGTATTTAAATACTTTTTTGAAAGTATTTTGCACATCTCTGGTAGCTATATAGATAGAGCATTTTAGTATCATGAAGTCAGATAAGTCAACATCAATTCCATAACTCAACAAGTAAAAATGTCTTATACAGGTCAAATCCCAGTATAACGAACTTCACGGGACCATAGAATATGTTTCGCTATACTGAAAATTCGTTATAACGAATGCTAGATTTTTACTTTGTTTTAGGTACCATTATACCTACCTACCGCTATCATGTTACCAAATACAAACAGCATGGGTCATCTTTTGAGGATTGGTTATTATTATTTACTTGAAATCTAAAAACAATACATTGGTCAACATACCAGCTAACTGCCTTTGTATTAATCAATGTACTTATTGTAATACAGGAAATGAAACATCGATTGTTAAACTGTGATACTATTTATTTTATTGAAGTTTCAAAAAAGGTCACTACACATTACAATATCAAAAAAGTAAATATTCAAATGAAATCAAATTGTGGAAAAGGATAAAAAAGTGTAGGAACTCAAATAATTTTACTTTTAAACAAAAAAAAATTTTTTCTTGGCGGCTTGTAAAAATAGAACTTTCTAAGTTTACAATATTCTTGAAAACATTTTCTGGAACATTGGAACAGTTGTAAAGGTACCCCCAAATATTTTTCATTCAGAGTGAATAATTATTTCTAATTATTCTTGGATTGAAGAATATTCTTCAATTCAATTAATTTCTTCTTAAGTGTGAATTGGCGACATGTTTTGTCCATTATCAGTAAATATGATAAAATTGTTTAAAAAAGGGTGTAGAAAAAAGTTAAAGAAACTGGAAAACACTAAAGAGGAGTAATGTACAGTACAAAAAAAATCAAATAAACACGATAAACTTAAAATGTTTTAAAAAAAGTTTTAGAAACAGTGAATCACCAAGGATAAGGGTATAAAAAAATCTAAGAAATGAACACAATTAAAATGTAAAAACAATGTTTTAGAAAAAAAAAGTTTTAGAGACAACAAAACACCAAAGATGATTTAGGTACTTGTAAACCATATGTTACGCAATCTGAGTTCCTAGAAATTTTGCCTAAAATTGAACCATCATTCTAAAAAAAAGTTCGTTATTCTGAGATCGGCTTCGCTATAATGAATTTTGGTTTAGTACATTTTGTATGAAAGATTTTCGGGGACAATTTACAGCTTCGTTATACTGGAAATTTCGTTACTTCGGTATTCGTTATTCTGAGATTTGACCTGTATTGGAGAAATCACCATTTTTGTAATTTATATTATGCTTTAAAAACACAACAGAAACTGAAATATACTACATATATAATAATCACCAGTGTTTTGTTAAATAGTTAAACAATTCGAAATACTGTTTGTGGAGTTGAAAATTGGTATATATTTTTTTTTCCATAACTAAATATTTCATTTATAAAGGGAAACTTGTATTTTTATAGTTATTTGCTTGTAAAATTGAAATAGTAGCGTTCGTTGTAGGTATTACCACTTAAATCCAATTTTTCAACTAGTTAAGAACTGGACATTTGATATGATCATCTTATAGACTGTCTAATAATGGGAGAGTTTTACTTAACCGATAAAGAGTAAAAAAACTAAATATTTATTTTATTCTGCACTGTACAGGTTGCATCATTACACAGAATTATAGGTAATCAATTATATAATTGAATGTACAGATGATGAATTAACATTATGATACTTTCTAATTGAGCCAGTTCATTTAATTTTATTTTAAAATATTACAGCAGTTCAAAAATAAAAGATGAATGATTTAGTTATGATTAAGTATTTTAATATAATATGTATATGGATAATTAGGAAATATACCTATGTATGATGTGGTTGTTGTTGCCTTTCTGGTAATTGTCGTACTTTCATGGTTCCATCAGCTCCACATGAGAAGAGTCGTCCGGCAGAATCAACAAGCAACTGTGTCACTCCTTGACCAATGTGCTTGAAGAAAGAACTACGAGCATGCTCTCCCGGGAAGCTATGGATCATGCCGTGACCATTCAGAGCCCAAACCTGAAAAAAACAATAACACAATTTTGAATGCAATACTGTCAACCAAAACAAATAATCTCTTGAACAGAAAAATACCTTGATATCACCATCTGCAGCTCCTGTGGCAAAGACGTCATCATTTGGAGCCAGAGCTAAACATTTAACAGCTGACTCGTGTGCTTGGAATCTGTGACGTGGCACGCGAGCCTTGGCATCAAGTACACAGATGTCACCTTTTCTACCTCCTGAGATTAT
Organism: Athripsodes cinereus; assembly: GCA_947579605.1. NCBI lineage: Eukaryota > Metazoa > Arthropoda > Insecta > Trichoptera > Leptoceridae > Athripsodes > Athripsodes cinereus. Next base: position 22,560,216 of record OX388323.1, on the reverse strand, counting down.
TAGCCCTGGACCCATGGCATATCCGATGCAGTTGGCTCCTGTATCGTGACAGTTGAAAGCTGAAACAATAAATAATATTAACAATAATTATTTATTTATCATGTCGAAACCCAGAAAAACCAATCAAACTGATCTCCAGTACTGAGCAAAATGCACACCACGTGGAGATGCGTCAAAAATATCCTCCATAGTGCATGTGACAGGGCACAATGGACACTTCAACAAGTGTGACATGATCTATGCTGAACTGCAGTCACACACTCCAGATTCGTCCTGTAGGAAGCCCCATTGTTCTCTATAGTCACTCAGTCAGTTTACGGTTTTCCATGCCTAAAGTCTAGTTCAACATAATTATTATCGTGAACCATATTGCAGTCACACGCTCCAGATTCGTCCTGTAGGAAGCCCCATTGTTCTCTATAGTCACTCAGTCAGTTTACGGTTTTCCATGCCTAAAGTCTAGTTCAACATAATTATTATCGTGAACCATATTGCAGTCACACACTCCAGATTCGTCCTGTAGGAAGCCCCATTGTTCTCTATAGTCACTCAGTCAGTTTACGGTTTTCCATGCCTAAAGTCTAGTTCAACATAATTATTATCGTGAACCATATTGCAGTCACACGCTCCAGATTCGTCCTGTAGGAAGCCCCATTGTTCTCTATAGTCACTCAGTCAGTTTACGGTTTTCCATGCCTAAAGTCTAGTTCAACATAATTATTATCGTGAACCATATTGCAGTCACACGCTCCAGATTCGTCCTGTAGGAAGCCCCATTGTTCTCTATAGTCACTCAGTCAGTTTACGGTTTTCCATGCCTAAAGTCTAGTTCAACATAATTATTATCGTGAACCATATTGGGAACAGTTGAACAGTGTTGACTAAATTAATAATATAAATAAAACTCACCAACAACTAAAGATTTCTTCTGTGGCATGAGCGTGTCCCAGATGATGACATTTTTACTTTCGGAACTGTGTCCAGCTACAAATAAAAGTGCAATATAAATAGTGTGAAACATCCCCACTGAGTGTTTAATTAATTTAATTTCTTTCTATAGTATAATTATTTTTGTACAAAAATTATGAATAAATATACAAATACTTTTTTTGCAAAACACGTCATTTTCCAGATGATCTTATATACATGTTATTTAAAAAATTCAATTAACAATACCAAAACAATAAATTAAAGCATTACATAAAAACATAAACTTTAAATAATATTTAAATAATAATAATTAAATAATAAAGTGTGAGTGGGATAGCAGCATTGTTACTTTAATGTGGATAGTCTGTAAAATATTATAAAATAAGTTTGTATACCGGCGGGTGCTATAGTTTTATATTGCTGCATTGTATAGTTATGTGTATGTGTGTGTGTGATAAGTAAGTGTGACTGCGTTTGAAATAATATTGTTGTATTGCATCAAACTATTTATGATTTTTTTGTATATGTTTAATGGCCTTGTGCCGTATATGTTATTATAAATAAATAAATATTTATTTTTGAACTCTGAAAATTAATTTGGATCGCAGTTCACAGGTTCGCAGGTTGAGTTAGCGTAATAGCACTATTGGATTGAAATTTTATATTTCATTATTGAAAAGAATTATTTGTTTTTCAATAAGATAACACTGAGCGTTGTTAAAATTGTGTACCTGTGGCTACCATACTGCAGTTCCCAAGGAATGTGAAGTCGCTGATGCCTTTATTGTGGCACTGGTGTGTCTGTGAACATAATAATTATATATTTATAATTTAAAACTATTTGATGACACATAACATAATATGTTCACACAGATTGAGTTAGTTCCAAACTAAGATTTGAATTTTGTATTATGGGTACTAACACGACAACGAAACACTTGTATACAATGCACTCAACACAAATACATGTAACATTCAGACCCAGAACAATTTAAAGAATGTCATTTTTCATATTGCCATGGCCAGGGATCAAACCCTGGACCTCGTGATTCAAAGGCAAAAGCGTAAACTCCTCACAACACTGGCCAACTCACATCATATTATATCTATTGGTGACGCTGAGATTGAAACAAATTAATAACAATATTTATTCAATAGAGATTCAATTGTTAAATCCCAGGTCGGAATGCTTATGCTGCAGACATACTTCACATTCACAAGTATATATGTAGATAGTTTTCTGTGGGGGTTCATTTTAGTTGATTTTAAATTTATCTTTTTCATTTTCAAATTGATACCCATGTTACTGTTGAACAATTTACACATTATTTAAAATTAGTAACACACAAAAACGACTTACAAAGTAAGGTCTGGTCGGTGCATTGTTGAGACAGAGTTGCCAAAGAGAGAGATTCCCATCTCCATCAGCCACTCCAAACTTATTTCCGTGCTGGGAGAAACGCACTCTGGTGACCTTAGCGTACGTACCAGGCGGCCTGGGAGAGGCCACTGCCCCGGAGTGCGTCCACTCCCATAACTGTACTGAACCATCTTGACCACCAGTTAAATCTACAAAAAAAATTACACAATCATTATTGCCAATACTACAAATAAAATAAATAAAAAAAAATATGGGTATATCGTTGCAGTACCCATACAAACAAACTATACATAGATGAATCATCAAAAAGGCATGCATATCATATACATAATTTTTACCAGCCAACCCTAAAATTCTTTCTTGGGTTGGCTGGTAGTTAAGCAAATTAGTAGAAGTTCTTCACTTTTATACATCATTGTTCAATCCATGAATCCTCCTAAGTGCATTTATCAAGATTACGAAATAATAAAAAAACTATTGAGCTGGATAACATTTTCTACGTGTCTTATTCGTTACGTGAAAGGTGTTTTACAAATTCTATAGAACTTTGAATTTCTAGACCAATTTTGAAAAATTTCACAGAATAATTTTTTAAGCACATGTGAGGTAATTTTATTCATTAATTCTTTACTATACATTGATTATAAACAATTTCATAAAAAAAACCACATTTAAATTAAATACAATCAATACATATATAGATCATCATGCCCAAAACGTAACGTCAATCTGCAAAATTGATATTTTACAAGAGAGTCAAATAAAGGGGAATAAATGCATAAGTTTATTACTAGTAGTAACAGAATCATTAAACTTTTCACTTTTTTACATTACAATGTTTAGATTGAAATTATGTAATAAATGATATATTACAAAACATTATTACTAAGTATGTCAAAACGTGATTTTTATGAAATTTTTAGATCTGAGATTACATTTATGTATTACGAATATCGCCAGGCGAATTTCAAAATATATCACCAGGTGAAAAAACAAAATTCACCGGACACCCATTGATCGTCACACCTGTTCACACAGTCCAAAGATATAGAAACGATCTGTCAGATGCGCTTTGTTTTTGACATTGTTTTCAAAATGGCGGATGTCGAGATGGAGATGGTGAAGTGTTTATTTTTAGTCGAAAATGTTATAGTAGATGTTATAAGGCGAATTTTAATTAAGGACACAAACGCCACAAACCAACAACAAAGATAACAGCTGTCATAAAGCGGGGAACATTATAAAATTTATAGGTTATAAAGTTTTTACCATAGATACGGACGCCGCGCACATCTACGCATGCGTGAATCACTCCACCAAATTAAAATGTTGAAAGGTGGTCAACTTGAGACGATATAGTTTTCACTAGTTTTTATCGTTTCAGACTAGCTGTCATTTTGTTCAAATGGCTGACGATATTTTGGATTCCTGGCGATATTCGCCATATTTGAACACCACATTATGGCATGACAAGCAGTATGTTTATCCCAAAAATACAAATTAAAAAAATATTTCAATATACTGTATGTACTTACATAAAGGTAAGTTGGGGTGGGCACTCAGTCTCTTGATGTTGTCTATTTTATGCTTCAGTACCTGTCGGTGTCAGAGTAATAAATATTATTCTCATTGTAAACACAATTCATTACAAACTACTAAATGTCTTTACTTATTAATTGTATTAGCAAACGAGTTGAACAAAAAATAAATAACGTGAACAAAGAAATAATTCTCTATAGGGACCTTTTAACATTATTCAAAATGGTTGCTACAATAATAAATAATTATAAATAATATTTTGTACGCAGATGAAAATTACACTGAATTTCTCAACTATATACAAAATTATAGAGAATTGATATAAGAAAGAAAGTACTAATTAAATAATTAAAATGTTTTTCAATACTACTAATATAAAATATTAAAATAAATGTTAGAAATTGTAAGATCTTGCATGGATCTAAAACTGAGTAGTAAAAATAGGCCAAGAGTTGGATTTATGGACAGGCTGTGAAATTATATTAGAGCACAGATTTATCCAATATGATATTGTTGGCCAATTCAAGCGATATAATTCCACAGTCTGTACAATTATATTGTTGCCAAACTTTTGAGATGTAGGTTCGTACACAACTTCTAAAAAACAAATAGGATAAAAACACAAATAATGTGTGCAAAAGCTATGAAGCGATGTGCCAAATTAAAAGTAAAAATATAAACCAACTTATATGAAAGAATTATTATCATTTCAACACAAAACTGATATATGTATTACAATTGAAACATTCTAAAAAATATCTAAACATAAGTAATCCATAAAGAATATATTACATACAAAACAAATGATTTCATCAGGAATTATTCAAATTCAATATAAATAATATTACAACACAAATATAAAATAACATTTAAATAAAACATGTAGGTAGATTTCAAATCAACTAAAACATATAGGAACATAATTGGAATTACATCCCGATAAAATTGTGAGGTTGATAAAGTTTACTTCAAGCACTTAATACTGTATTCAGTGGATGATCGAAATGATGAGATATTGTTCATTCTATCTCACAATAAAATGATTATTTCACCATTACTTGAAATAAGCTTTGAACCACAGCCCAACCCATGACGGTACACCAACCTAACATGATAACAAAACATACAAACTGAATGAAGAAAATGAAACAATTGGACATTGAAACAAAAACTGTTAAAATAAATAATGATACAATAATGTTTAGATATACATATATACTAATAATGTTGTGTTTTATGGCACAATATATGATGACTGACCGGCTTCATGAGTAGCTTAGAGCGGTGGAGGATGAGACGACAATATTTGGGATCGTGACACCCGGGGAACTGCAATCCCTTCATCTGATGGTAACCAAACACCACGGAAGCACAAAGGAGGGAAAACAAACCAGTTACATACAGTACACTCATACCATACGCCATTATATTATTATGTAAGTCTATATATTATAATATAATATATCAGTCAGTCAACTCAAATATTACTGCTAGTAAATACATAATATATTGTATATTGAGTATAGTAAACATGGAGTGTGAAACTAGGGAGAGAGAATCCACCTAAAGCATGTGGCTCTACATGTAGACTAATGTAAAATTGCCTTTAACTATATAAAATGTTATAGTTAGTAAAGTAACAGTACAGTATTACAGTACAGTACCTACATTATTCAATATGAATCTATTTGCAATAACTATGTGTGAATCATCAGAATTCTGAAAATTATATGTGTAGGTGAATGTATAAAATGGTTGAACAACTATGTAATTGTTTAAAAAAATGGATTGAATAAAAGCGGAATGTAAATTGGAATCTACTGCATGAGACTGAAAGATTTAGAGATTGATTGTTTTGGAGATTAAAATTTTACAAGAGCTGCTAGTTCATGAAATATGTATAAGTATATAAAAGCATTATTATTATCTTAAAAAAAACTGTTGTTTACCTTGTAATGAGTATTATAATGTATTAAGTATTTATTTAAAAAGAATATGATGTATTATAAGTGGAAAACAAAAAAGCTGCTTCGGCGCTTGTAATACCTCCCACCATAACTGAGGCATATTCCGTGCATAGTCAAAGTAATGTGTCTTGTATTGGTACTATGCATATTTAATTCAATTGCAAAGATTATTCGTGGCATAAGAATATATTATGCGCTCTGTAAAAAGCACCAAAGCGGTAGAGGTACACTATAACATTAATATTAACATAGAAAGAAATTGAAAATGAAGAGTAGTGATACACAAGAATCAAATAGGGATAAGGTACTATTGAATGTAATTTAATCAGATTAAGTCCTGTTATACCAATCAGGATACTTGTGTACACTGTTAGTTATCAAAGCATGGTTATCAAAAACAATCACACACATACAGCACAGTGAAAGAAAAGAGTGAGAGAGCGTTAAGATAGGCACCAAACACTTACAGTCACACACACACACACACATACATACAACACACAATATTATTAACATAATACTGAAATATGTAATATCTGTACCAACACTCTGTAGGCTAATATGCTATATATATAGTATAATACATATAGTAACAATAAAATCACATTGATTATAGTATTATAAAAATAGTATGTAAAAGCCTGCAAAAATAATAACACTATATATGTATAGTTAGAAAACAAACACTGGGAGCTGCACACAATACATATACATACATGATACATATATTATATTGTAACACAACATTATACAAATAGTAATAGAATATATGAATATATATATATATATGGAGGCATAACGTATTAATGAATCACATACAATTGTCGGAGTTGGGAATGTCTTTCGTTTCTTGTTATTTTCATCACTTCCATAATTGGAATGCTGTAAAAATATTATTAAATGTTGGGATATATAAAATAGATAAATATCATTGAGACAGGCTCTTCTTGTATAATAATTAAATACATCAACTTTGGGGGATTTTAAACTTTTATTAGTGAGGGATAAAATATTACACAGCATTATAGACATGTTATTACTAAAGCTTCTACCCAAAAGGTGCTCTGTGATTGAGGTTACAGATTGTGTATTCAAATTAATCAAGAAGTGCCTGAATTCAGATGATTTGTAGTAAATAATTTACAATGATGATAATATTGAGCCAAGGGTGGCATTTGCAGGTGGTGTTAGTTTTCCTTTCCAGAGGAGCTACGTCTCGGATCCACTAGCAGATATCTCTATCACATCAAACTGTGGTTACTATCTATGAGGCTTTTCACATGATGGGATATGTGTGACACAAGCATTTTGTCAAAAGTTTATGAAAGCTTATTGGCAGCACAAATCATCATAAATACCTGATTATAATAAATGTTGGTTCATGTGAACTGAGCGGTAACGTCACCAATACATATCCTATAATGTGAATAGTGCTCAAATTTTATAACAACAAAGGCTGTTGACTACTTTAATTTGTTACTACATATCAATGTTTATGAAATAAATTTCAATTTCACTGCACAAATACCATAAACAATTTCAAGGTACAATCATAATGACAACAAGAGGTTAACCAAGAACCATTTGTGGAGATATTGTAATATGAATAAAATGCAGAGTTAATTTATGAGTACGTATATAAATAATATAACAAGACTGATCACAGATGGGGTACAACAATAAATATCATCATGTTAAAGTTGAAGATGGGCAAATGATAGTGAAATAGAACATCACTGCTGATCATCGACACAAGACTTTTCACTTAACAATAAGATGAAATTGCTGATGCATATGATAAATATGAGCCGTGTGACATTTGAAAATTTTGACACGTTTGAAACAAACTATTTGTTACGTCATTAAAGACATTATTTAAATTGTGCCAAGCGACAAAATTTAATACTAAAACTGTGTAAAGCAGCAACAGAGGGTGATCGATGTCCAGCGAATAGTAGCCAAAAATGCAAAAGAGCGTTATAAAGCTGCGACCTTCAATGAAGTTTGTCGGCCTATTAGTGAGCATGCATCTTGATTAAGGAAAAAATTTCCTTGATTCACAATGTCAAGACGAAAGATGTCGCTCTCAATAAAAAACATGAAGTGGAAAAAGCATTTGTTTTTATTTTATTTTAACTGTTATTCAACTGGCTACCACACTTGAGGCATATGCCGTGATGGCATGAAATACAATAGTTCAAATAATGTTTTTATTGTTATAATGAATGGTTCTTTTATTAGTATGTCAAAAAAAATTCACAATATTACACGACCCATATCAACATTGCTGAAAAATTGTTTACTTTATTATTATTCATAAATTAAATTAATTTAAATTGCGATATCCTAACTAACATTTATGTCATTCTATTATGTAATTATTTATCCTTCCCTAAGAATCCATCATGAGACTCTTTTTATTTCATTGACTGATAATAGATCTGTTTACATGAAAAATCATCTAGCAATTACAAATGCAATAATTATAGTATTGAACAACGTTAAAAAACAAGTGTAATTGGCATAAAAAAGTGAAACAACAAACGTGCTTACACCACATATAATAATTGTAGGGGGTGCTATTCATATTAGGGACTGAGAATCACAACATCAGCCGTCATAGACGAGTGAGAGGTGAGTGATTTATATATTACTGTAAAGGTTAGTACAAGTATAGAATACTGACCACACTAGCTCCTCTGCCAGTCTGGCCGGCCATGCCTTGAGGGTTCTGGGGGGTAGATGGAACGGGCGGAGACATGCTACCCATGTTACCAGGTGAAGCCGACCTGAAATAATCATCATCATCATTGTATGCAAATCATCACATGCGCATAGTGGGTGGTCTCTCTAGCCCCATCTGCCATGGCCAGTTTCGATTCTGTTAATTCTCGACCATTGCTTCCGTGGCAGATTAAACCCTGGGAGTCTTTGTGTTGGATCTGTTATAAGATGCCTTTCATCGGGATTTTGCGTATTCCATTTATTTCGCCACGCCTCATCGATTGTGGACCCCTCCTCAGCGAGTCGCTTCCCCAGTTAAATAATACAAATGGTTTTCAAAATAAACTTTCCTACATAAAACATAGAAAGTAAAATAACAATTCAGATAAGTTCTCAAATGGTAAATGGTCCCCCAGTCATTCTACAAAGTAATGATGATAGAAAATCTGGAAAGTAACAGACTCAATTTAACAGAAGGTTTTTCAACAGAAGTTAATTAATAATTAATGAGTCTGCTGTCTTAGTTGAAAATAAAAAAAAATTAATCAAAGTGCTTGGTGCAAGAAGTAAAACTCAAGAAATATACATACTTATCAGTTTGGTGTTGAATCAGAAGGAATCCTGAGTCTGGTAATGTAGCTGGATCCCTATTCAAAGCCAAGAGGTCCACTTCACACTCGTCCGAGGCCCACACAGCAGCCCCACGTAACAGCAGTGTGATGTCCATCTCCTGGACCTCGCGAGGGCTAGACACTGCCAAGTAGCTAGTTGTCTGTTGTATTGAAGTTTTCTAAAAAACAAAGAATACATAATAAGGATTTAGTCGTCATTTCCATTCATTAAATTCAAGTGAACACAAGGATATTGTGCCATATACACATACCTTCTCTTCTTATTTTTACAAATGTTACTTACTATCATCATATTCATTCACTTTATTTGTTCAATGTAGCATGGTTGTTGCAAGGAACACAAATTTGTTTAAGAAGGGGCTTGACAGTATAAAGTGACATCAATAGTGACAGCTCTAGCTGCCAGCTTGATAGTTTTTAGTAATATGTAATAATAATATATGCAATAAATTTTTCACTTTATTTAGAAAATTATACAAATAATATGAAAGTAATATAATGTGATTTACATGATGTAAGCAGAATGCTAAGATGGAGTCTTGTTCCTTGTGAATGATTCGTACTGGATACTGGAGCTCTCCATCAGTGGAGTCTGTGTCTTGCATGGGACGGTAAGAGGTGAGGGTAGTCTCAGACAAACCGTCATTATACTGATCTCTACCCTCATCTCCTATGGGGACTCCCGACACTCGTGGCTTGGCAAATATGGCTCTTATAAAGATATCCTGAAAACAGTAACAAATACTAATGCTGACTTTGTTAAAATACACTACATTATAACATGTATCTATATAGTTGAGAGAGTTCAACCTAAAAATTCAGAGTTCATCCTTTCAGGAGGGAGAATAATTTTCACATTACTTTGGTACTGGTGACCCCTGCACTCTCTATCTTGGATCCTTAAAATTATCTGGACATCATATTTCTGCTTTTTGTACCAAATTTTGATTATTAGGTATAATTATTGTTTTTTACCTATATGTGCGTTTCCGATCCATTTTAATAAAAATATAAATATTGGTGTTTCTCTACCTCAAGGGGATATTGAAAGTTTTACAGTAGTTTCAGATTCCCACGAGGCAAATTTGGCCGGCCGGCCATTCACGCTGCCCATGTGGCTCGCTCGTGAGAACAATTTTTTTGTTTGCAAGTGCGGATAAATAGGAGTCATTGCCAATAAAAAATATAATTAAAAAATTGCCTCCTGAGATATCCGGGTGTGTGGTGGGTCCATTCAATATCTTATTAAATATAAATAGTTCTCAAACATGTTTGACATCTACACTTCTAGTAAGTAATAAATCCAGTTCCCGACATCCAATTGTGTCAAAAAATTCATAACATAAATAGTTCTCATTATATCATACTAATATAATACGTAATACTGTTCATATTTTTACAAGCCTAGCTCTTCACAAAGTTATTGACATCCTCAAAGTGGAATACAAACAGTTTATACGATACATTTATATTGGTAAATAATCACCTGTACTAATTCCTGATTAACAAGGTAGTTCCAGAGTCTCTTGGCTGGAGCAGTACTGGCCAAGTTGGAATTGAATGGTGTATTTGGCTTCTCTAATATGCATCTGTACTTGTTGATAGGGGGGCCCGAGATCTGCTCTTCAGGGAAGCAGGCTGGTATATATCTGGGAGGGGCGGGTCTGGCTGCCAGCTGCTCTGACATGATATTGGACCACTGGGACATGGCACGCAGGGCTCCATGGATAGATGGGCTACTCACTGCCAATTCTATAACACCAAAGTGTACATATACATATCACATAAAAATCTCTTATCTAAAATAATTATTAACACACAGTTCAACTTTGATAAATACTATTCCAAAGGATCCCTAAAAAGTAATGAAAGTTTTGCTTTATTGAGTTCAACTAAAGAGGTTTCATTTTCTCGAGATCAACAAAAATAACTTTTCGATTTTCGAAGAGGAAACACTATGAAAGTTCATTTTAATTTAGATAATAAATATTTAAATAAAAAAACACTGTTTACTTTCATTTAAAATTGTTATAATATTAAAAGCTTTTCGGACATACGTCCATCTTCAGTAATAATTACTTATAACTATTAGTTATAAGTAATTATTACTAATTTAGATAATAAATATTTAAATAAAAAAACACTGTTTACTTTCATTTAAAATTGTTATAATATTAAAAGCTTTTCGGACATACATCCATCTTATACCAACTAATAGTTATAAGTAATTATTACTGAAGATGGACGTATGTCCGAAAAGCTTTTAATATTATAACAATTTTAAATGAAAGTAAACAGTGTTTTTTATTTAAATATTTATTATCTAAATCAACAAAAAGTCAATAGCAAGCCTTTACCCACATCATTTGTGATTATGGAAGGTTGTCAGAAATATACGAGCCATTTTTGGTAATTTTTGTTTGAGTTAACAATAATGATAGTATACTTAGTACTTGAAATAACTTTGTGACAGTTAATTTTAATAGAATTAAAATAAAACACTGTATTACATTTAGTTTCTAATAAAAACTCACTGATGATGGGTGTCTACAAGAAAGGCTTCTGAGTCAAATATTATTCGTAGTGAAAGTAATACAGTGTTTTATTTTAAATCTATTTTAATTCTACCAGTTAACAATGTTGTTTAAGAACCAAATATTTTAAGCTCGCAATCAAAGTTCTATTGTATTTAAAATAGAAGACATTGTACAAACCATTCATTTCAATTCCCGCCACATTTAAAAACTCTTGCAGCTGTGCTTGGGCTATCTTAAGCATAGCTAGTTTCATAATGCACCATGAATATGAGTTGAGATCACAATGTTCCACATTCTCCTGTCTCTTGCCTTCCGTACCAGGTCTGTAGCCTCGGGCATCTGTAGAGTTGGGGGCCAGAGGATCCCCAAACACATCCTCCTCATCTTCTTCTTCGATATTATTGTCATCATCATTGGAAACTACCGAGTCTGCAGAGTCATAGTCTACTACATCTGGATCTACATCTATTGTGGGCTGGAACATTAAAATATTATTAATTAAAATTTAATCCTATGATGCATATGTTAACCCAAAACTTATATATTTATATCTAACTTTTTATACTGTCTTTTATTTCAAGGTGCACTGGTAGAAATTGCCAGATAGCAATATATTTATATTATTACTAAGCTGTTTGTAAGATAATTAAAATAGAAATAAAAAATTATTAAATCATAGACAAGAGTCAAATGTTATAAAATATATAAGAAGTTGATAAAAATAAATGCAAACTGGAAAATGATTGAAACTTTAGTAACATCAGTAAGAGTTTTTCAGTTAGAAATTGGCTGCAAAATTAGACAAAATGTTCAAATAAAATTGTATTAACAGGTTCCCAATTCTCTTATTCCAAAAGAAGCATGAATTTTAGCATAATATTCTACAGTCGGGCCAGTATACCAATGCACCTCAGGTATGATGGTCTCTTTTATTCATAGGCAGGTATCAGCAACCAAAGGCATTGTTATAGAATATTTTATTTTCTATATTATTATCTAATCCTTGTACCTGCATACCTACATACGTACTGTGCACCTTACGGTGTAGACCAAGGACCACACACCCTTTTCGCTTGTTGTTTCTGTCACATTAATATAAGAGTTTCTGTTTGGATATTTTGTGTCAAAAATATTACATATAAAAGTTTTCAAGTATGCGTATTAGTACAGCAGGTTGGTTAAAAAGGATATTAAATAATTGGAAGTAGGCAGTTACATACAAAGAATAGTTATAATAGCTAGGTACATTTAAAAAAAAAATAGGTATTTACTGAATGAATCTCAATACAAAACTGCAGATAATGCATTTTATGATTTATGACTAATTTTTGTCAGGGAATTTAAGAAATCAATTAACTTATCAGAAATCATCCCTTATATTCTTTAGTTTTAAACGAGCCTTTGGGATCGCAACATCTAACAGTGAAAGTGTATTTTAGTGTCAGTTTATAAATTATTATAAAAATATTCCTACTACACGTCAAGTGCTGACTCCCCAGTGTCGCGAATTGTGATACGTCTTCGCGATTATTTTACAAAGGAAATTTTCTATTTCAAAGTGGAAAAAATTAACTGATTGACAATCTCTGATAAATGTATCGTTGTTGGTGAGACGTAAAGAAGTTGAGTAAACGTGTAGCGGGGGTTCAGGTGCACTCATATACTGGCCCCACTGTAATAGTTTTGGATAAAATTGAGGTAAACTTCCTTCACTACTAAATTCATTTTTGGTTGGAAAATAATATGTCAGGTTTTATATACTCAAGACCCTCACTCCTTTTTTTCACATATACAAAAATAATACATTGATTTTTATATACAATATAGATGAGAAAATGCTATTGACATTGTTTATAATAATGTATAAACAGTGGATAGTTACTTTAATAATAAGGTAGGACAGCATGCTCATCTGAGGTGGAACAAAGTGTTCTCTGTAGGTGGGGCGACCCTCCTTGATTGGTTTTGGGGCAGTAGGGGTAGAGGCAGCCCCCAACAGTTTCATGTTAAGGCGGGCACGCTGGGCTCGCAGTGAACTCCAAACTGAAGCACCTTCCTGTCTCTCCAGGGTAATGGGATTGGCTTGCTATAATGACAAAGTACATATTATTTTTTTATATATACTTATTCTTTACACATCTTCATTAAATAACAGAGAGAAGTAAACTATTATTTCATATCAATTGAGCATAAGCTCCTTTGACCAACAGACAATAAGTATTGATATTAAAGTACAGAAAAGTGCCAATCGATAAATAAGAATAAATTAATAAGGTCACTCACACTAATAGAGGCTGTCCTGAGCAACCTCTTGACTCCACCCCCATAGAGTGTAGCCCAAGACTCGGGGCTAAATTTCTTGGAGCACAATCTGTACAGCAGGTGTGCATCACACACTCTCAGGCCGTACACCAGCAGAGAGAGAAAACATGCTACAAAGGCCTCACAGAGCAATACACTCAGACGGGGGGTGTCGTCATCTCCATCTCTTGCTACTAGAGCTCTGAGATTTGTTACACCTGAAAAGAGAAGTTGTCTGACATTGCAACTACATATTTTTTTGCAGGAAGTTAATTTTAATAAGGACAATCACTGAAAAGTGACCAGTTGAATCGCTGGAATAGAATAGGTCTCTCACTTGTCCTGTAAAAGGCAGGCGATGAAAAATATTATGAGGTATGCCATCATATGAGAATATCCTACTTTTTATGGCATGGAAGTACAACCTGTATATCCATAATATGGGATAAGTTTGTTGGCTACCTTATCTGGGAGATTTTGTGATGCTGTAGATAATGATACGATAATATTTTACCAGGCCACTTATTGGGTAGAGTTGTGACGGTGGTTGGCTCATCAGTAGAGGAGTATCTCCTCTGCCTACCTCCCATCAGATGGAAACCATGTGTAGAGAGACCACTCAGCCTAGCTAGAGATTCCATGCCAACACTAGAGATAAATAAACAAAGCAAAGTTATAATAATAAACAAGATTACATTATTGTGGATGAAATAATATAATAATTTCATATTAACATAATAACATGTATAAACAATTCACACAGACCGAGCTAGTCCCAAACTAAGAAAGGAATCTTGTATTATGGGTACTAACGTGATGATACACATATACATGTAACACCCAGACCCAGGAAAATTTGAAAAAGGTCATTCTTCATTTTGCCCTGGCCGCACTATTCCGGTCATCGTGTTTATTATTAAATTTGATTGTGAAATGATGTTTTGAGTTATAGCTACTCACGGATCGTGATGTGGATGTGAATGCTTGACACTGAATGTGTCCGAGTCACAAAGACTTTGGTAGATGCAAGCAGATAAGGCCACAGCGAGGTCCCTCAGTATGAAGATCTTAGCCAAATTGGCTGTGTTCCTCATGGGCATCGGCATGTAGATGATTGTGTGTAGCATGTCGTGTGCCTGAGACTGAAACATCACAATACACAATAATATTTAAAGTAAGCACAGTAAAAAACATAACCATCAAAATAATTATTAGAAGATAAAATTCGTAATCTCATGATTCCTAAGTTCTAATAGAAAGAAAATCAATGGATATTTTACTAACAATATAACCGCGTATAGTTTAATAATAATTAGTGCAAACTAAATCATATTTTGAACCACTCTAGATTTATCATTCCAATTGATCACACTCACCGATAGTCAACCTATTTGAATAGGTATTAACAGGTAGGTATGTTGTATATGATACATATGTGAACTTCCTTAAGGAGTGCACGACACAGAGTCTAGACGCTTATGAATCGACTCAAGGCTTGGTTAAGAGTACTCTTTAAACCTAGGTAACATTCCCAATTCCTCTGTGTCATGCTTATCACATGTTCAAACTAGTTATCCCAGTTATGGAATATGCCGTGATGGTATAGTAGTAGTAGTGTAATCAATGGGTACCTGTAAATGTCTGACTGGATCAGCCACAACAGTCTTGGAGCAGGCGACAGATGCGGAGAGCAGAGGCAGTGTGGTGGGGAAGGGCAGGGGACTGAGTAGTTGTTGGGGTCCTTTATCTTGCTGAAGCTCCTGCAAGAGCAACACAAGTTCCATCCGCACAGAGGCCAGCCCTCCACCTCCAGCTCCTTGGAGACTGCAGTATGACAGCAACGTGCGGAGGAGAGTCTCATTTGCTGAAAAACATTGAATTTTAGTGCCTTCTAATCATGGAAATCAAAGAAGGGTTGCAATTTTTTGATTGATGAGGGTAGAGATAGATGTAGGGATATGTTTTCTTTGTTGGTTTAGAATTGTGAGTGTTCTTGTCTTTTATGTTTCTATGTCTTATGTTATTTGTTTCTATCATCTTTTTGTACTATTGTAATGTTTATGTTGTTTGTTGTTAGCCCCAATACAGGTGCATTGTACCTAGTGGGGAAGCAACACCAACGCATTGTTTATTGTTACATAAATAATGTAGTATTATTGATATAAATGTGATGTAAATATTTTATGAATAAAGAATTATGAATAAAAGAATCACCACATTCTATAATATATATAAATTAAATTTTGAATATTATATTGTTATTTGATATTGGTTATTCTAAAATATTAAATGCTCTATGGTCAGTATTAAAATTTAATAAAATACCTTTCAACCATCTTTTTCTTCGTACAGCTCTCTGTACTTTGGCTTCAAAGTCTGCTTTCTCCTGCAACAGTACCTGATGCAATGTTGGTCTCTCGGTTGGAGGGTTTAAGTCCCGTTCTCTTTCCCTCTCTTTCATAAGAGCTTCCACAAGATCGGGGAGATTCAATTTAGCTGGTGCTTCTTCTCCATCAGGTCCAAAACTAGAGTAGCCACAGAGCTGACGCAATGCTTCCACTTCTCTTTCTAACCAAATATACAACTGGTATCGAAGGTGACCACCTAAACATCACACATGATAAAAAATATTATTATTTATGTACAAGATCATACAGAAATCGGAAGAGAGGATATATGAACAGAATTACTTCACAGAATCTTCTACCACATAGATGCACACATCAAGAGTATAAACAAATATTTACCATCAACTTCAAATCCTGTGGCCAGAGTAGATAACTCTTCCATAAGTATCTTAAGGCAGGCCACAAACTTGAGTTGCTGAGCCATGATATCCACTGAAGGCATCGTAGCACTTGATTCATTGGTTGCTTTGCCGCTATCATTACTATCATTTTCTTTTCCATCCATCTTCATAGCCAGGGGTGGTGTTTCTGAGCCATTTGACCCTTTCTCATCATCATCCCAATCAAGGACAAGTTCATCATTTCCTTTAGAAAATGCTTTAGGAGTTGAATCCCAGTCTAATGATGGTGCTCCCCAATCCAAGCCGTCTGTTTTGGCTGGCTCGGGTTCTATTAAAATAGCAAACAAGTTTCTTTATTGTAGAAAACAAATTTGTAATTATGGGAATATTTTTTTTTAAAAGATATATCTGGGTTTTGTTATAAACCCAAATACAACCTTATACACCTTTCACAGTAAGCTAAAAACTTGTGTCGCGAAAGGGGAGTTTGATGATGTAGTAGTATAGCATTATTTGTCATTAAGATAAACAGGGTAAACAATATGTGGGAATTCAACAATTGAAACAATGCAACAAAAGATTGCCAATTTCCAAATAGAGCTTAGTAGCAAAAAGACATATATTCAGTAGTAAGATAGACTAGCCTTTTGTTTTGTCTGGAGATGGGCCTTTGTCACCCCATTGCAGTATGCCAGTGTCTATCTGGTTGTCCCTATTTTTGTAATGTGGTGTTGTAGGTGCTGGAGCATGGTCGTCTATTATCTTAGAAGGCAGCTTGCTGAGAACTTCAAGTGCAAGGGCAGGACATCCAGCTTTAAAGTGGCCATGTGCAGTAGTGAAGTAAAGACGTCTCTCCAAACGAGTTATTCCCTCCTCACCTTCTTGAAGTATGCCCACATTACCACCCTGTAAATAATATTAGATAAATATTTTAACATAAAATTTTAATACATAAATCTCCTCACAACACAATGAAGAATAAACTTAATATGTAATAGTGTTACAACATAACATGAAAATAACAATACCTGTGTTGCCATGTACTGTCTCACAAGTAATGGATGAGTTCTCAAGTACACATAGAAGTTGAAGACGTTAGGATCAGCCTGAGGGGATGTTCCATTGGTGTCTGTGTGATCATTGTCATCGTACGCCGGATGCAACTGTCCCGCCCGAGACACAAGCAATGTGGCCAGAGAACCAGAATAGTCACGCAATAACCACAAAGCCATAGAGCGGAGGAATGGATCAGGATGTGCCCGGGACATTGACTGATTGGTTCCATCTTTATCACAACTAAAAAGATACAAAATATATTTACTTAACAAGCAAGTGTGTATATATTGCGATGATAAAATAAACTTATGTAGAACAAGTATGTGTACTTACCCAAGTATCTCAACATAAATAAGCTCTTTGAAGCTGTCTGCCATCATATTTTCCGAATCGTACATTCTGGCTACAACCATGGCTAGTTGAAGATCATTCATACGAGTCAAAATTACCTATAAAATAAATACACACATTAAAGATCAAATTCACAATACTTTTTATCTCGTACACTCACATTGAATTATATAAATAGAAGGTAGATTGATAAATTGCAATATGGAATATATGGCATGTGAGAAAGCAGAAAAATTGAATGAATAATTTTAATAATAATACTTTAAACTAACCTCCAAAGCATCTTTCAAAGAATCGCCAAGAAGGAAGAAAGCCGCCGCATGTTCAAATCTTTGCCTTCCCAAAAGTGCATAAGCATTTTTCTTGGCTGCTTTACGCCATCTGTCTTCGTTGAAATTGTTAGCAAAGAACTGGCATGTGAAAAAAAATCAAACATTAGACAAAAAACAATAAATTACTTTTGCAAAAGTCATCCATAAACAAAGGTCTGTATAAAGAGTATAATTTATAAATTGTGATAAATTATTTTCTACTTACTCCAGTCATTTTTTCATCTCTCCTGGATCGGAAGAGACCCCAGAGCAAGGCTTTCTTTCTCATAGCCAAGTAGTAGAGCGCTGCATCCATGGGATCCTGATTAGCTTGGTAAGCAGCACGAGCTACACGTTCCATGCATGTGCGCAATAATTGAGGATTTCTGATCCACCAACCAACACCTGTAAAACAATCAATTAAATAAATGCACGTTTATTTATACATAAAAAAAATGTATTATTAAAATTTTAACAATAAGCACGCCATTTAATTGCAAATATTTACATAGTAATACATAATGTAAGTTTTTTTTCTAATTAGATGGATGCAAAGGTATAGATAGTCATTGATAGTAGATAATTTTACTTTCACTTAGCCACAGTTTTTGTGGGTAAGAATATTTCCTCACCTAGCTCTTTGAGTGTAGCCCATTTTGGTTGTCCCTTTGCGTATCCTGGTGCCAACATAAGAAGCTGTTCAGCACTTTCAGAGTGGAAGGCCCAGGCAACGTTGGCACTGCCGACTCCCTGTCTTTGTAAAGGTGCTCTAGCACCGAGTGGAAGGCACCGTAGCAAATACCCATAATGTTTCATAGCCAATAGAAACCGGAGACCACAGTCATCGAGGGCTTCTATAAAATAATTTGTCAAACAAGTAAAAAATAATGTTCAAACTAAAACTGTTTCTGCGTCAGCCTGAAAGATCTAAAAAATTTAATAAAAAAGATATTTTATTTTACGCTAGTTATGTTAAATAGTTGACTCTAAAACAGTTATTTTTTTTAAATTTGTAAGCTTCAACATATCAGACAACAAATCACCAAAATATAAAATGTCAATAACATGATTTGCAATAAGTCCTGGATAATGTTTTAACACTTTAGTCCACAATGTTAATCATGTTTTTTGATATTAGAGAATCTTTTCATAGGAATAATAATTTGTGCCGCTGATAATGCATTTATATTCAAATTTATTATGAAAATTAAAATAAAACATTTGTTAGATACTCTTACAGTATGAATTTCTATACATTTCTATTAGTTATGATTTTACCTGTCCCCACATCGTCTCCTTGGGGTGTCCCGTGCAGGTTTTCCTTAGAGATGGCTGTCTTGGCAGAGTCTATAGCGAACCTTTCAGCAAAGTCCGTCTTACACGTGGACACGGTGTCGGCCAACGCTAACAGATGCATCTGGTCCAAGGAGCTCAACCCAGGAAGATGAGTGTGGGTCAATAGTCGTGACAATATCCTTCCTGTAAAATGTTCATATATAAAATGTAAAAAAGTTACGGGTTATATAGGGAAAACTGCCATATTTATTTATATACAAGCCTTGTATTATGGAAGAAAAAGACCAATACAGTTGAAATCAATTATTTACATCATTTGCTACTAAATAACATGATATTAAAGACAGAAAAGTTTTCTTACTGTAACATTACTAGCACCCATAAAATTATTGAAGTTTACCTTGCCTAGGACCAAAATGAGACAAGCCCTGTCTTTCAGGAACGGAGGGTCTACGATCTCCTCTTCTTGGGCTTTCAGGCTCCTCTTGAAGAAGTTCATCCAAGTCCTCTTCTCCAGACAGTGTTCCATCAAAGAGTTCATTGTAGTCCTACACAAGAAATCGTGATGCAAAACATATTCCAATATATTCTTATAAGAGCATTAAAGGGTGTTGGAATTTATGTAACATAAAGATGAAAAATTAAGTCGGTTTCACAAAGGAAGTATGATAATATATATTAAGCAATTTTTTTACTCAATTTCCATTGTTTTGTCTCCCTTTTGATGCCTTACTGCTTTGTATTCTTTTTATGTTGTTTTTTTATCCTGTATAATTATGATGAACCCAAGTGTCCCGTAAGGGGCCTATGGGGAATGATTTACAATAAACAATATGAAACTATGAGAAGTGGGGAGGCAAATTCAGCTTGGGATAGTTTCACATTAATTTTATTAATATTTTAGGCAAACCTTAGCTTCTTGTTTAGTGGTAATATGTCCGGGTCTTTCTTTGTCAGCTACTAGTAGAGTCCACAAAGGCAATGGTGGGACCGTGTTTATTTCAGTATAGTCCAATTGTAACTCTTCGGGTATTTGCTGCGGAAAACATTACACATTGTAAGAAATAAACCTTTATATAAAAAACAAATGTGTGTCGAATAAAACTATTACTATTGATCAAATATACACTCAAATTTTAATAATAATGAAATAAATTCAAGAGATTACTCAAATATTACTATTTAATAAATTTTTGACACAATTGGATGTCGAAGACTGGATTTGTAATGTTACCTTGGATAAATATTATTATTGTGAATTGTGATAAATGTAATTTATATTCCATATTTCTTATCAAATATTTTTTTTGTCCTTAATTCCGATTTTCATAAGCACACACGTTTAGCAAAGTTTAAGAACATTATTGCAATTCATTGACTATTTAAATACATATTTTATACTTAGCCTCTCTGAAATAAAAATAAATTTATTATCAGATGAACAAAGATTGGCAAATATGTCTACAGCATGTCCATTTAAAAAGTATTTCCCTTCCGTGAGTAAATGAGTATGAAATTTTATCCTTGAGAAAGCTATCTATCTAGGGTTTGCAGTACTATATATTAGATATACAGGATGTAGCAAAACTCCTTTACTTTTTTCATGGCTCAATTTTTCTCAATTTTTCTGTAAGGTTTTAATAAAACCCAAATGCAACCTTACACACCTTTCACACTAAGCTTAAAGCTTGTGTCGTGAAAGGGGAGTTTGCCGGCACCTGGGACCGAACCACGTACCACTTGATCACGAGGCCGAGACTCTACCTCCAGGCTACCGACGAACTTTTTATTTTACAATAATATTTTTTTATAAAAGGTAGTGATGGTAATATTGGCAGACTTATTGCTGTAAAGGAATTTCTTCTAGTAAACCAAATTTACCATCCACCAAATTACATTTGACTGTCAAAAAAAATTACTAAAATCGAAGAAATAGAAATAAAACTCTATACCCCTGAAATAAAAACTGAACTCCTTGTGTTGTTGATGAGTCTATCTACAATGAAATTGTATTCTCTACTCTGTGAGAGTGGAAAGATGGACATTCTTTGATCATCATGAAGTGTTAATACACAATAAAACATTGATATTAACGAAGCGGCAATGTTACAGCATGTGCTTAACAAGTGATAGTATGTACAGTATCGTGAGACATTCTTGATGTATTTGTTCATGACACTGTGTTGTTATACACATTCTGAGTGTGTGGAAATATACATTATGTGAGAAACATTTAATTCAACTCAGCAGTGTCCTCTACTATAAGCAGTGAGTAGTACAATAAAGTAAATAATTCAGTGTTATATTTATTATGTTGTGTGCATGCAGAATCAAACTGTGCACTGAGTGTTTGTTATACATTTAGTTTCATACAAACTCGTCAACTGCCACATGAAATTCTCACGACGACTGGAACTTCTCCAATGTTTTTTTTTAATGATGCAAAATTATAAAAAAATGTATGGATGAATGCGTTAAAAAAGGAGGGCACTGTAGCCATACTGCACAACTCAGATATGATAACCAAACATAATCGTAAAAAGTTGCATTGCTATTATATGGACTATCGTTATATTCTATATTGATAGCGATATACCTTTTTATAAAAATGATCAGTTACTGACTGAAATATAAAACACGGCTCCAAAGCAACTCAACAAAAATTCTCTATGAATAGGATTCAGGATATTGGAGACGTATGCCACTGCTACGAGCACGGCTGCAGGATGGGTACAATAGTAGTAGAACAACTAATGGGCTGCACGGTGAGACTGTTACTGTAACTAGGCCCTTTTATTGAAGCGAGCACACACACAAGCACACATAGTACTTGATATAATACTGTTGGCTATCTATCCACACACTAACACACTGAGTATTATATATATATTTACATACAAAGTGACAGATATATGAATTATGAGAATGTACACTGAGCTGCGCCATGAAGTGAATGGCCGATGTCAATAATCCTAGTATGCAAATTATATTTTCTAATATATAACATTATTTAATCTCTAACAGACAAGTCTAACATGTTAGTATTGTACTATGCAGTATGCAGTGTGCAGACTAGATCATTCATCGCATAACACATTTCTACGACATTTAGTAATAATATCACTGTACAATGTACACATTATAATGATGAGCATTTTCTTATGGAAATATTTTACAAAAATAATTGAGAATTATCAAAGTAATGTGTATTTGTATATTAATAATTTATTCCAAATATTTTTAAAGAGTATGTGTCTTGTTACTGGGAATCCATACAATCCATACTGAATATAAAAATTACTACCGATATCGTTACAATTTGAACAGAAGATTTTTTTAGTAAAGAAAAATGTATCAATCAATTGTCGAGTAGAGTAAAACATAAATAAATGAAGGATAATTCTCAATGATAAACTGATAATAAGAAGAGTTGCATTTCATGTATCTTACATTGGAGATCTGCGGAGCAGAGAGTAGAGATGTATATATCTGTGTAGTTGTCAAAAATACCATTACCAAAAAATTACAGAGCAGACATTACACTCATAAAACTATTAATGTCAATCACAAAGTTTCACATTTCCTCTATTAAAATTTAATTAGAATCAAGTAATATTGTACCGAATACAGTAAAGTAGAGGAAAATTTGAATATACTCAACTATATAGTCCATAAAATGTAGCCAGTTAGCAGTTTGCAGATATACATAATTATGTATAGTATGTATAATACTCAAAATGGCTGTTCATTAGTAATCCCATTCATTCTGCTACCTTAACACCATATGAGTAATTTTGCCATGACTTTGAAAACATTTTAACTGTGTCTCTCCAGGACTGTTAAAACAATCTGATAAAAACTTAAGAGTATTTTTTGGGATTTTGACAAATAAAGCATTGAATTTTTGATAAATACACAGATACGGAGAATAGAAACTGGAAGAAGAGACTTACCTGGACATTTTCCAGAGGTGAAGCGGCTCCAGCTACAAAGGAAACAGACAGCGTACGAGACCGGTTCCATCCACGCTGTAAAATATAACATGCTCATACCAAGGCGTGGTAAATAAGAGCCCCTTCCACTCCGTTTTACACATCATCCAGATACATTACATCGCCCATGGGGCCAGAGTCAGCCGGTTGGCCAAAGTACTTTTGTGTCTCATTCCACTTTGATTCTCAGTCAAAATGCATATGAGTTTAGTCGTCAATATAAGAATATATAATGATATAAGTGATATTACAAAAGATACAAACAAAAAACTCTGTGAATATTGTAAATATTTTTTTAGTGTAACTGACTACTTCCAACAAATTACGTGATATATCATCAACCTATAACAACATCACACATCAAATACAACAACAATTACAGTTTTTCATCTAAGCAATATGTGCCCAGCACAAAATGTTACACATCCCATTAACATTGGACTTATATTACCACTATTAGTAACACAATGACCAGATATTACAATCATATAACCCATGATGACTTTTGCAATCTCAGTGAATATTATTATTTTGACACTTTATATGCAATGGATGATTTTTGCAGTGGATGATGATACTCAGCGATGTCACAACAAGTACTTCAGTTATACTAATTATATTAAAATAAATAAGACTGTGATGGAAGATAGAGTTTATAAAGTGGTAGACATGAAAAAAATTAAACTGTGCTCGTAATAAAAAACAACTTCAAATGACTTGGTCCAATACAAATTTACAATAAAAAAAGAGAGATATTTAATAAATTAATTGTGTCGGTGCACACGTAGTAGAATTCCATAATAATGCAATTTGAAACAAGTGTTCCTTTCTACTATTGTTTTTTAATTCGCAGAGAGACGTTGTCTTCGAGAGAGATTGATAATGACCTTATAAGTCGAAAGACGTCTCTCTGCGAATTAAAAAACAATAGTAGAAAGGAACACTTGTTTCAAATTGCATTATATTTAATAAAGCTATAAATTTTTTGAATCTTTGATAATTTCATTATATTTTGTTGCCAGTGTACATAAACATAGAAGGAGTGAAATTAATTATGCTAGTAAATATTAATAAGTAGCTTAATAAGTAAAAAGCTAATGTTGTATTAAATATTTTCCAAGCTGACAACTTGACTGTAAAAAATAAAATACTTCCTATTGATTAAGCATAGTTCATCAAAAGGTGTGTCCCATTTATATCCAATATTTAGAGAAAAATGTTACATGAATTTACTATCAAACAAATATAAATTTAAAATGATAAAACATCTAATTTTAAACTATTTCATCATTCCATCTAATCACATGGACGGTCTAAAAACCAAATAAAAACCTTAATTAAATAAAATTAACATTCAATTATGATATTTGTTGCAATACAACAGCATAAATGTTTCTAATTGAATAACCTGAAAATAATAACATATCTAGCAAAACAGAAGAAAAAACTAAAATCCAATCATCATATTATTCATAAAACAATATTATAGCAAATATGTAGCTCTAAAGGCTAGACACAGTAATTCTGATACTCTAGGCACACCATATCACAGACACACAAAACCAATACATTTATTACGCTTTCTAATATGTTTTATTACTAAAGGGCAAGTACCTACTAATAATAATAATACAACCTAATTTAGTTCCACAAACACCTAACCTAACATATCAACTAATAATAAGCTAGAGCAGCAACGATAAAATAATAAAAACTGTTTGCAATATTCTCAGTGAAGTCACTTAGCAGATAAATCTTTTAAAAATTGTTATGAACATTCTTAATATTAAAATCAAAATAAAATTGACATCACAGACACGACAGGTAAAACAAATTAAAATATACGTCACTTAAATGTTTGCATCATATGTTATTCGTTACAGAGTGTCTGGTAAAAATGACAATGCAACAAAATAACATAATATGCAGCCTTTTTTAGGAGATATAATATAAAAAAAACTAGCAGCAAAATGGAATGAAAGTAATATGTAATAACAATGTGCAAAAGAGATAGACGTATTGTTATACAGTTTGTAATGTAATGAAGCCAGTCATTATCATGCTTATGACTAGACTAGAGCTCAACAGAAGCTGCTGCTGGTGGTGCTCACTGGACTTACCTGACGAGTGATGCTATCGTCGTCACCTGCGGAACTCCTAGAGTTCAGCGAACCACCCAGACATCTGTAGTGATCAGAAAAAACTTATTAACAATCCTGTCAATATGCTACAAACACCCATTCTGCGATCATTATTTTCTCTATATCTCTTAACAACCTTTAAGAGATCATTATTTTATCTTTCATTGCTTACAAAATAGGTATTTCATTTTACATTACAAAAATACACTTTTAAAATTAAATGTACAGAGGGTAAGTAATTGCTATATTGAGATGTTTTCCAAACTAATTCAAATTTTTTTGCAACTGGGAGCAAGCTGTCATTATTTTAATATAGATATCTATAGTCTCCATGTTTCTATTTTTTTTTGTAACAAACCATGAATATATAAGCTTTTTAGAAGATAAATCTAAGGAATATAAATGATTATTAATTAATGATTAAGTATAATAAAATATTGATTCTATGCTCCAATAAAATTTTGTCAAATCAAATTCAACATATAAAACATGTTCAGCAGGAGGTTAAATGTTCATTACATATTGAATAGTAATCACCTGACTAAATGTGCCAGGATGGCCTTCACCCATCTGATCTTTCCACTGTTGAGTAATTCCATGAGCTGTTTGGGGTGGTACTGTGGCAGGACGGGACATGCTATTCTGGATGCCTCAAATAGCCCATAGTCTGGCATGTAGTCCAACAGGGGCTGAAATACAAAACAAGCAAAATTTTAGTTGTCGAAATATTATTATTAACCATTAGGTAATACCTATGATATTAAATTTACTTCAACACAAGTCTTATACAATGTTTGCAGCAGTGAAATGTTGATATTTACCTGCAATACTTGTTGTTCTGTGGAAACTTGTGAGTTAATTTTCCTTCTCTTTGCTTCACGATCCATGAGCTGCAGGTTCATAGACGATACTCTGGAGAGATGAGGCATGGAAGCTACATTAGCGAGTCTCCTGCGACTTTCTCCAGAAGGTCTCAAGTCTTCATCACGAAGATCTCTAGTATCGGGACCATCTTCTGACTCCTAAAAGCAAATAGAATAAATAAACTTAGTAAAATTAGACAAGTGATTCACAGTAAACAAACCTATTTTTTTTTATCAGAAGTATGTATATTGATTAGTAAATGAAGATATATTATTAACCTGATGAACAAAGTGATTAGCTGAAGCTGAAGTACAATTATTCATCTCTGGTTTCCATTGAGAGTACACATGCATTTCAGAATCCATACCCACAACTAGTATGCCATCTCTGACCCAAGATATCTGCATTGGAAGAGGAGGAAGGCCATCTGCAGTGTGGAGCTCTATAGATCTTAGTTTCCTCCATCGGATTTCTTCTTGGAAGTTGGGTGCTGCGAGGGATGACGCTTTTCTCAGCAGTGGACGGTTAGCAGTCATGGACTCTTTCATTGCTTTCATATTAGCCTGAGCTAAATCACTAGACACAGGTGTAAATAGAAGTACTTTAGATCCGACAGCAACTGTAAGGATATGGGATCCATCCTCTTTAGAAACCCAGTCCAGCTGCACTAAATGCTTCTGTGTCAGAGGACAAGTGTTCCCATTCTCTGTGATACTCTTTCTTAAAGATTGTAGAGTGCTGAAGGAAGGCACTGCCAAGAGACCTGCAGAGGACTTGGTGGAGTCTGAACTGAGATTAGAGTCACCATTTCTAGGAGGACGGAGATCTTCATGAGAAAGTGTCTGTAAAACCTGCAAAAGAAGCGAAAAATATTTACTTAATTTTATCATGATGTTTGGTGACCTACAGACTACATGACTACATGTGTGAGTGTAAAAATGCTTACAGAACTCTGGGAATATTTACACTAAAACCTGAGTTTACAACAACAGAGTGAAGTTATGTTAAGTAAATATTAGAATCAAAATAAATCATACCTGTGTGAGGCGTTGTTTTTTCTGAAGGAATCTAGTATCATAGAGGTAACTTAGATCCAAATGTGGGTCCACTCTAACTCGGGGCAGATGTATGTTCCTTAAATGAATCGTGTCTTCTAGGAGCCATTCAGAGCCTCCCGTGCTTTCGCATTCATACACAGCCACACAGAGATTGACGTAACGAGCTGGATCGGCACCATCAGGACCATGCTTACCAGGACGTGTGAAAGAGCGACCACTTTTGTAGGCGCAGGCAATGCGGCCAGAGTAGGCGGCACTTATATTTAGAGGTTGACCTGAAAACGCATTTTACAATATTAATAATATAAAAAATAATTAATATTTCACCGTTTATGTGTACTATCCATAATCACTATTTTAAAATATAATTTTAGGTTAAATTACTCCAAACATCCTTACAATAAGTAATTATGTACGTATCATGGAAGAGAAGTAAGTTGTTGGCAAGGATGTATATAAAATATAAATTACCAGTAATATCAATAGCGGACTCTTGATCCTTGTTGATCATCTCCCATTCTCTCCAACTGTAATCCAGTTTGCCAGAACCATTCTTTTTGACATCGCACTTCCAGAATCTGTAACAAATAAAAAAAAATATAAAATAGAATTTCAATAAAATTACGATACAATATGTAACAATATGTTACTGCATGGCAAAGCATTCAGCAGTCTCTGTAATACTGGAAAGGTTACAGTTCTGACAAAGTCATATTTTAAGAATGTTCAATGATAATTCATAAAGTTTGTAATGGTCAGGAAGACCCTCTTTCACAATTAATTATTCTATGACAATGACACTTGAGCATCAGTAATGTTGCAGGAAGAGGTGACACAATGACACAAAGACAGTCTGAACAGATGGTGCCAGTTTATGTCCTGTGCTCTCGAGACAAATGCTGAAGAACGAAACGAAAAGAGAAAACAATAACATGTAATTATAAAAATATAGAGCTGAGAGTACCTGATGGTGCTATCAGAACATGCAGTGGTGATGATGTAGGGGGCAAAGCAAGCTGGGTAGATAGAGGCAGAACTGAGGTGGCCAGCGGCAGGGCTCGCGTGGATCACATCTACACCTTGGGGCAGGGGCAGTTCACAGGAACACACCTGCACACAAATAAATATAAAACAAACTGAGTTTTATATACAAAATCAAAAAAACTTTGTCAAGTATTTTTTAAATGTTTTGGGAAGTCCTAGGTATGTATAAAATATTTCTAATCATGTCTAGGTTTAACAACGATGACGGCTTAGTACAAGTTTCTAGCAACTTATGTTTCGAATGTATTTGTTGGAGATGTAATACTATTTTCATTTAAAAACACATGCATGTGGGTATACCCAAATATGACGTCACACACAAACCACTTTGTAACGTAAAAAAATATGGATTTTGCTAAATACCAGATGTTGTTACATCTGTAGTAAAAAAGTTTAAGACTGAGATATTGGTATTTAAGATACATATATCCATTTGTGGGTGTAATAAAGTGCATATTTAAGTACGATTTCAAGTACAGACCACAAAAACAGAATTAATCTATTTTTTATAGTTTAGTTAACTTGATGTTAAAACCAGACTTCATTAAATTTAAATGGGTATATTAAAATTTGTATTTATTTACCTTGGTGGTAGTAATGACAACGTGTGATGATGATGCAGTGAGCGGTACTCCCTCAGGATCAGTCAAGGACACAGATCTCTTCCTGCCGTCTCCTCCTTCATTCTCATCAGCGTCCTGCACCAAGGCACTGTCAGGTACATACATCATACTGCTAGTCAGGACATCCACTGAACACAGGAAACAATTAATATTTAATTACAGGAAACATAATTATTTTACAAACGGCAAAACATATTAGAATTGAAGCGACATACCTTGTGGGTCAGGTTGAGAGGCGATGACCAACCTCCACATGTGCACAGTGGTTCCAGTATTAGTTCTCTCCAGTACCACAATATAGAACGGCTCCTCAAATACTGAAGATTGTTGTAGATCCACCATGGCATCCAGGTCGGACTCCATCAAGCTGGGAACACGCTGGTGCCCCACATGGGTAGGCTCATGTGCCACAACTGGAGAGATTCTTTCGCCTAGAATGGAACACAGTACAATCTAAATATAATAAACTTGGATAAATAAAAATCAAAGAGAACCTTATTTTCTTTTTGTTTTGCAAACAAGCATAAACAGGTCCCAGATTGACAATGTCCTTATAAGACGAAAGACGTCTCTCTCATCGAATAAATCAATAGTAGAATAAAACGCTTGTTTTATTTATTTCAATAAGCATAAACATTTGAAACTCAAAATGCACATAAATTGACTTTAATTATTAAAAGTATTACTACTACACCATAATGGCATATCCCACAAGTAGGGTAGCCAACAGAATAGCTGCATATAATAAACATGCAGGCTGTAATCTCTGTGTCAAAAAAAATTAAGACATTCAGGATGGGTGGCAAACCTTATCACTGAATTTGTGATGTAAAAGTTCTTTATTTTTTTTGCACACAGCTGCCTTTTACAGAATACTCAAAAACTTACAGAAACAGATTAATATATTACTTAAATAATGTCTTAATCTGTGCAAAATCTTAATTTAAGTTAGATAAATATATTTTTTTAGTATTTCACAGAATTGAAGGTATCGAGATTTGAAAGTATTAAAGGAGCACAAGTTATTAATTAAAATTACAATAAATA
Organism: Athripsodes cinereus; assembly: GCA_947579605.1. Taxonomy (NCBI): domain Eukaryota; kingdom Metazoa; phylum Arthropoda; class Insecta; order Trichoptera; family Leptoceridae; genus Athripsodes; species Athripsodes cinereus. The sequence goes on along the minus strand of OX388323.1, from coordinate 22,529,673 downwards.
TCACAACACTGATAATTTTGTCTATAGATATGATACAAGATTAATTAAATTTTGAGACTCTAGTATTAAATTAGTCTAACAATAGGTATATCACCTGTGATGAGTTGTTCCTGGAATACGTGTAGGAACTGTGTATTCTGCCAATCATGTGTAGCATCGGATATGGCATCCAACTTAATGACACAACCGGGTCTCGCAGTAGACTGCTGGCTCACAATCTTGATCCTGTCGTGTAGGGGAGTTTGGTGAACGATGCCTTCCGTAGACGAGTCTGTTGATATAGATACCATGGAATCCTGAAAACACAAGAAAGAAATCAGATTATTAGAATCCATTTTCTAAAATTAAGAATCTTAGTATTTGCAGAATAAGAACCTAGGGACGATGTGAAAATATATAAATAAATAAATTAACTGAGTTATTATTATTAGAGAAAAAATACATGTTTTTATTTTGTACTTCCATGGTGACTTTATTGGTTGTAAGCCGGCTTTTGGGAGTTTCCGCTCTCATTGTCAGGCTAACATAAAGTGAAAAAATTATACTTGTTAATGATGAACAAATAATAGTGGAGATAATGTATAAGTCAGAGGTTAATATTACTTTTTTTTATTTCTAATAATTTAAAATGAATTTCCACCAAAAAACTACATTGACTAAATCAGCATCTTATTAGAGCATTGATACAAAATTACAATAGAAAATCAGAACATTTCTGCGATATATATAGAAACAAGTTTATTCTTACAGCCATATTAACGGTGCGATGCTTTCTCTCTGAGCTGGCGACTTCGGCTAAAAGAGTTCTGGCGTCTATCACAGCTTGGTAAACTCGGAGACTCTCTCCATCACTAGCCACAAAGCATGCTGAAGGAGAGTTTGATAAGTTGCCAAGAGTAGTGCTGGAATTTTATTTATTGAATTAGATTTCCTTAATAAATTTCCAATTGCTTGTAAGTAAAAGAATAAACGTAAAATAAATATCCAATGCGAGGCATATAAAACATTGCTGTGCCTATATTTATTTTCTGTATTTTTTTTTTTATTTATTTCTAAAAAATTAACATTGTAAAAATATAACACATTCATAAATAACACTGTTGACTTCTAATTTAAAGACCCCAGACAGCAATTATATGCTGGTATAAGGGGTTTAAAACAATGACAGATATTCACCAATATATATAAAATGTATACCACTATATTACTAGAAGTATTTCAAATGCATTACTTATCAATTAATTTTCTCACATAACACTAACTGTGAGTTAAGTGTAGTTTTGTCTATCCATTTATTTTCATAAATCGTTGATATAAATAGGTATGGATAACTCGGGTTCTCTTGTATAGCAAAGAAATTATAGTAATGTATTCAATTCTGTATTTTTTTGTGTGATTTTTAAGTATTTTTCTTATGCATCATTTTATGTACCTATCCTGTATGTTTTGTATGAGTATTATACTTTTATTGTGTTTTCTTTTATTTTGCATGTTTGTAAAGGTGAAAGCCGTTTATATTGTTAACAAATAAATAAATAAATTAACGGATAACCTTATTATCATACCTTGGTAGCAACGTAGGAATCCATGCAACATTACTGAAGGCAGACGGATGAGGAGAATTGATCCTTGCCAACTCCCCAACCCCTCCAGATCTGCTAAGAGGCCCAACAGCATCCACCCTCCATAAAATAAGCTCAGAACAGAAGCCCCCAGAGTCATGTGGCCGTAGGGATGTGCCTTCAACACCAGAATCAGCATCTCGCGACCCCATGTTGGGAACCTGACCGAGATCTGGACTGGTCGGAGGTTGGGTAACACCTCCAGAATTGTCTGGAAATTGGAATACATTATATTTGATTATTAAATATTATTAAATGAACCAAAAATATATATTTCATTGATTTTATCTGCAATAACATTGTAACAGTTCTTTTAAAATATTAGAAAAAATGTATAAGGTTTAATTGTGTTGTGTTACATTAAGTGTACACATAATAGCACATAATGTGTTGTGTTACATTAAGTGTACACATAATAGCACATAATGTGTTGTGTTACATTAAGTGTACACATAATAACGCACAACTAGTTTCGCGCACTCTCGAGTTATCATAAGGTCATCACCTGACAATGTGAACTCGGGAGTTTGAGTAACCGATCGTGCTCTCATATCTTATATGTATAATCATTAGTGACAATTAATTTAAACCTTATTCATTTCACCTAATAATTAACAGTAACACAATAACTGTGAAATGGAAATAGTGCACAAATGAAATTTAGATATGGCAAAGAGATAATCACTGTATTGAAATCATAATTGGTTGGCTGGAAGAAGTCGTTCTACAACAAGTGGCATTTTTTTTTTAAAGATATATCTGGGTTTTTTTATAATCCCAAATACAAACCTAATAAACCTTTCATAGTAGGCTCGCCAACTTCGCGCTCTAAGTTGTTTCGCTGTGTTGAGAGAGTGAAGTTAGTCGCGTACAAGCTATAAAAGCTTGTGATGTGATTTATATGAATTATTATTACAATTATAATTAACAAATAAAATCAATCAGACTAAAATCAAATTAATTATTATTTAATAGTTGTTAAATTGTGACCATCCAGTTGATGAATATATGACTGTAATATAAGTGAAGTGAATTACCTGAAATATTGTGGTGACTAGTGGTGAGTAACAATGGCAACACAGGATGACATGTGATGTCATTCACTCTAAACCTGTGTCCCGAAGCTCTGGAGGCGTGGCCTATAGATAATACCTGAAACAAAACAGCGCATGCTAAAGTACTTCCTAAGAAATCACTCAATAAAGCATAATTACTCTTAGTAAGAAGAGATTTCACTCGTCACTAAAGCAAAGAATATAACAAGACACATATGGCCAGTGTGAACACAAAAAATAGGTAACAAAAAAGACACATTAATGGTAAAAGTTGACGCCGAAGTTAGTTAAGTATGTATCACTTACTGTTGAAAATTTGGACTTGTCTTGAAATGTAAGCTGCCAGAGGTTGAGTGTTCCGTTGGTGTGATTGGTCACCATAGAGATGACAGGACAGGGTGGGGCAGTCAGCAAGTCCACATCTTTGTTCTCCTCATCTTTCTCTTTATCTTGTTTAGAGGTATTCTTCTTTTTAGCATCTTCTGTACATTTAATAAATAATGTAAATTATAACACCCACTATTTTATAGATTTCTATTTACAATTTTTGTGCCTGAGATATAGTTCAAATAACTTAATTTGTCTCACCGCCATTTTCCTGTGGCTCCTCTTCACCATTTTCCCCTGGCTGTGGCCACTCATTCTCTTCCTTCTCCTCCTGAACACTTGCCAGAGGTGTGGACACTTCATTCACTAACGGCTCTGTAATTGAATAATTACATCATCGTGAAACATTGTATTACAAAAAAGCTCGTACGTTTCATGCACAAACCTAATAATTTAAAAAATGACCAAAATTCTCTATTCAGAGATCACCTATGCTATCCATCCTGAATGTTTAATTTTTTTATGAAAATTAATTAAGACACTCGGAAGGAAAAAAAAAATTGAGTTTTAAAAAATCATTTTTTGTTTCTTACCCACTGGTGGTTGATCTTGCTTGGCAGTTTTATGTCGTACATGAAGCAATAGTCCTGCAGTGTGATACAGGGCCGCAGTTGTGGACATTGTGGTGGCATCACCAAGAGGGAAAGCTGTGGGGATTCTGGTACTGAATGACACTTGGGCCTGGCGGAAGGACCCAGGGTAGTACTCATCCAACCATTCCACTTGCCTGTATTACGAAATTTTTTTTTTTATTATCTAACCAAAATTGAACTACCAAAACCAAAATCAGTAAATATTACAAATATACTAGGATACCATACTAAGTATCTCAGAACAATACCTAAACGTGAAGCTGTCATCGGGGTTTATAAGAGAATATCGGAGCCTTCGGCATGTCGCCCGGTGGCTTAATTGGACAAACCACTCTCCGCGACAAGGTAGGGATGCAAGTTCAAATCCCATCCGGGGCACTACCGAATAAGATGACGTTGTCTTTTTTAAGCCTTATATAGTAGTTTCATGTAATTTTAAAATATTACAAAGTTTATTTTTAATCTTTTGGTAATTTTATGAAGATATTGTTTTTCTGCAATTAACTTGTCCATTGCATACTTGATTACACTGTGACATATTATTGTTTTAATTTATTTATTAAAGTAAACATTTCTATTATTATATGTAGATATGAAGTACTAGAAGAACAAAACAAAATCAGCCTTACCATATTAGAAAACTGCCATCTACAGGATGTATGGAGAAGAGCAGATCAGGACTATGATGCCAGTCTTTCAGTAAAGACTCTATCTTGGCATCCAGGGAGTCTGGCAGATGGGTACAGGTCACATCCGTTGTTATGGAGTTGATGGATGTCGTGTTAGACAGACTTGGATGGCTGTGATTACCACTACCTGGAAATCATAAGATAATCAATAATAAACTGCATCACTCTTTTTATGTAAAAATAACATATAAAACCTTAAAAAAATATAAACAAAAACTTCATACAAACTTCACATAAAAAGTTTCAGTTTGATCAAAATTATGTCCGATTTTATTTGAAACCCAAAATTTGACGGACACTAATTTTTGTCTGAAGCTAGCCAATGCTGATATTGAAATTTCAGTTGGTCACTATCTTATAGACATTAGACAGAGTACTAATACTAAGTAAGGTATTCTCTGTAAAATGCTCCATGTCCGATCAGTGACTCTGTCTGGAGTGATGCATTATTTTGAGCCATAGCATACATCTCTATTTACATGGTAAAATATTTATCTCTTCTGAATTTAAAATTCAAATCAAACATTCTTCAATCAACATATTGATGTAGCATTACACTAAATTGACAAATATTTTCTAATAGTAGTACATCATCATACTAAGATAATTATATTCAACAAGAAGTGCTCTCTATTAGGGTTCATTCCACTCTAAAGTGAAACAAACTGTGTGGTCAGCTAACAGATATCACAAAACATTATAACAATACATACCTATATAATAAATATATTAAATACACATTTTATATAAGGTGATCGTTTTTTACTTCATTTCATTGCGGCAGAAACTTAACCACGTGGATCAAATTCTCAAGGACGGTCGCGTGTTAAGTAAGAGGAATCGGCGTGCATGTATGAGAAACTGGATGAATGTAGAGGAAGCGAAAGAAGTATGTGAAGATAGAGCGACATGGCGTTCCGTTCTCTCTGCCTACCCCACCTGGGACACGGCGTGAGGGTATAGATAGATAGATAGAAACTTGGCTCTTACCTTTGCATATGTTTACTTTGTGAATGTATTTTTTTTTCTCTTTTTTTTCCAAAATCCTTTAGATTATTGATTTTATTTTTATCATATGTTTTTTTTTTTAAGTTAATACTTTTGGGTTAGTTGGAAGAGATCGCGCCTTTGCGATAAACTCGCCCTCTGTATATTGATTGTATTTAATTTGAATGTATATCTTTTATGTAATTGTTTTTTTATCAATGTACAGTAAAGAATGAATAAATAAAAAATAAATAAATATGGTATGAGATTCGGCTTTTTCATCTATAGAATGCACGTTGGTTTTCACCATGTATTCCGGACGTAATTCAGATCATAATAAATAATATACAATACTCCTTGCATACAGGGTTCGATAATGTATCAGTTATTACATGAGATGTCACTGATGAGACACATGCACCAATGCCAAAATACTGCATCTTTTTTTCCAAATCCAATCGCATATCTTGACAAGTTTCGTGCCATATGCAAGAGCCTAGTCTCTGCCTAACTGTATGCAGTAAAATGGAGTGAAAACTATCATCTTATATTAACTCCTGCATAAAACATACAATCTTTCGTCCATCGAATGCATTTTGATTTTCCACATGCATTTTGGACGAAATTCAGATCATAACAGTCATATACATATATATTATAATAATAGATATAATTGTGTATCACATGCCTATTCTATGGTGCCAAGATTCTGATATCCAGTCGGATAATATGTGTGCCCTAAACACAAAATCACAATATTAATACTATGATAGTAATCTTATTAGTTTTGTAAATAAAACATACAGTTTATTGATAAAACGGTCTTGTCAATTCAGGTAATATAATTTGAAAACTACCAAATATTAAAGGCAAAACTCATGTTTTTTTTACAAAAATAATTACATAATTTCGAATCATATGTTTTCATGCACCCCTGATCAAAATATTATTACAGTTATTTACATGTTTATATTTATAGGTAAAATATCGTTAACAACAAAAGAAAAAATAATAACATCACGCATTATACGAAACTCACAAAAATATAAGTAATTTAATACAAGAATTAAATATAAATTAAGTCAAAGTTGTAATATGTATATGCTATCAATTTATTGAGAAATAACTTTTTTTATTCATAATAACAATTTATAGCAGCATTAACTAAACTCTTGCCATGTCCCTTGTTAAATTCAAAGTAACAATATAGACTATGAGATTTTCAAAGAGTTTGATATACTAACAGATGCAACAATAGCATGGATGTTATACACTGCGTTCCAATCGACACATTTCTTCAAGTGACTATTATGATCTTTGCCTAAAGAAGCTTTACAAAATCTTACAAACTTGTTCTTCAGCTGTTCATTCAATATAACATACCTGCATACGGCATTTTCAGTAAGCTGACAACGGATCAAGTCGATGTGAAAAACTACCTAAATCTTATGATAAAAGCATTGTGCAGTAATAATGAAACAAATCGGAAACATACTTATTTTACACGTAATATAAAATATATTTATTAAGCAAAAGCTGTTTATTTGCTTTTATATATCTTTTTTTAAGAATCATAGAGATGAAAAATAGTTAATGCCTAAGATCATTTTATAGAAGATATTGCAATAAAGTCGATAATTTATTCCATGCATTTCTGTAGTTTGTATCTAATCTATAAACCAATACAAATAGTGTGATCTATTAATTTATATATATATATAATTATAATGTGCAATTACATTTAGAAATTGAGACTATAAAAATGAAAAGACTGTAACTGTGAAAGGGGGGGGGGGGAAGAAGAATGAATTATTAAAAGAGATTTTATACAGTTTAGTGGTGCTATTCAATAGACTCGATAATCTACACTTTAGCTAATCCAAATATTTGTCAACCTAGCAACATTTAACATTCTCTAAAGCTGTTTGACAATGGAGGATTAAGTAGAAATTTATTTGCCAGCAATGACAATTATATTTTAATAGAGAAATGTAGAATTTCATTTATAAATACTGGCAAATACTCATTTTGATTTTTTTTACAGTATCTCTTTACCACTGCTGTTTAAGTAAAATAAAAATATGATTACTTTAAAACACACTTTTATATATTTTATTATATACTTTCGTCGGTAGCCTGGAGGTAGAGTCTCGGCCTTCAGAACATGGGGTCCGTGGTTCGATCCCAGGTGCACAAGCTTTTAGCTTAGTGTGAAAGGTGTATAAGGTTGTATTTGGGTTTACAACAAACCCAGATATATCTTTTTAAAAAAAATAAATAAAAGTTTACAAAAAACTTTTTCGCTAAAAAAATTACGTATAAAAATATTTGGTATCTGATGGCCAGGAAGACAATTCCTATTAAGACAACATCTGATTATTAGGAGTGTTGTATGAAAAGGCAACTCAATTTGTTTCCACTTTTTGTTCCTGAGAGCAAAGTTGTGATAGGAGATTGAAGCATCAAATACTCAGTATTTGGACTATCGGGATTATATTGTATGTATCAGCAATTGTCTCTTCATTTATATATATCTCGGTATATGGTAACAACATGTAACATATAATATGTACGCGTGTGTAACATAACACTGAGGTTACAAGAGTATATGTATACATATAAGAAGACTGCTATGGAGCAGCAATATAGTAACACGACTATTTATATATATACTATAGACTATAGTAGTGGCTAGTGACTGGAATGTAACCTGGCGGGGGTTGCAGATCATCGCTGCTGTCATCTTGAGAACAACATCTGTTTAGTTTGCACGGTTTGTTTGAACTTTTCTCTGAAATATATTACACACATAATACAAACATATCTTACCTAGTCTACAAGTAATCGTATGCTTCACACGTAACTGTAATAAATAGCCAACAAAAGTATTGCACTATAATAACAAATAACATATTATGACTCTTTTACAATGATGTAAAATTTGTTTTGTACTACTACAGTCGGGCCAGTATACCAATGCACCTCAGGTATGATGATCTCTTTCTTTCATAGGCAGGTATCAGCAACCAAAGGCATTGTTATGGAATATTTTATTTTCCATATGATTATCTAATCTTTGTACCCGTATACCTACATACGCACTGCGCGCCTTACGGTGTAGACCAAGGACCATACACTCTTACCGCTTGTTGTTTCTGTCACATTAATATAAGAGTTCCTGTTTGGATATTTTGTGTCAAAAAAATATTACATAATACTTAAAAGTTTTCAAGTATGCGTATTAGTACAGTAGGTTGGTTAAAAAGGATATTAAATAATTGGAAGTAGGCAGTTACGTACAGAGAATAGTTATAATAGCTACATTATTACACTCTATTAGTCATCATTGTTTTGTACCCACAACGTCGGATAATTAAAAAAACAAACTAAAACTGAATAGTATATATTATAAAAGATATAATGGGTATATATTTTTGTCTATCTGTTAAAAAAAAATTCTACTTCAAAGTGACAAAAAGTAACTGATTGACAATTTCTGATAAATGTATTGTTGGGTGAGACGTAAGGAAGTTGAGTAAACGTATAGTGGGGGGTTCAGGTGCACTCATATACTGGCCCGACTATAACTGGCTACCTGGTTCTCAAGCTAAAATACTTCTATATAAGGTATGAACAAATAAATGTAACCATAACTATTACTGTTATACACTGTAATGACTCTGAAATTATAGCAGAAGGTTAACAACGTAAACATAAAATAAATAAATAAAAAAAGAACAACTCTGGTACATTGTTTGTAAGATGCACATTTCAATCATCACACATGTAGTCAAAGAATAAAAACATCTTGAATTTTAGAGCTATCAAAATCAAAATATTGTAGTTAAGTTGATTATATATTTGTATATTAATCTTCTTGTTTATTGCTATACATCATAGTTGAGTATTTAATGAGTATTTATTTTGTAAGATTCCAAATCTATTCAAAACGAAATAAAAATATGTTTCAAAATTTTACTAGTTACGTATTTAATTAAAGTGACCAAGGTTTCGACATGCGATGTCATTTTCAAAGTAAACCTCCTAAGGTTTAGTTTGAATGTCGAAACCTAGGTCACTATAATAAAGTAACTTGTAAAACGTTGAAACATAAATATTTTGTTACACATGCATTTTTGTTCTCTAGATTCTTCATATTACATTCGAAAACAGTTTTAATGTTAACTAATAATATATCACATTACATATACTAATAATATTTGTATGCTGTTGTATTTAATGATAATTGTGTCCCCTGGCGATGCACCTCTGCCTGAATGAGAGAAAAGTGGAACATCTGTGTGAGTACTGGACCATCTTGGATGTGTGTATGATTTACCCTTATTTGATACATCTATGGACACATTACAGTACAATGCCAATGCTCTTGAGTCAGAGAACTTGTTACGCCTTGGCCTCAGAATCAATACTGGTAAGGAGGCGTACATCTGTATCGAAATGTGTACGACTACTGACGACCCACTACTAAATAATTATCCCAGGTCATTAAGTTTAAATATCTGGGAACAACCATAACGCCAGAGGATGATATCCAATCGGAATATTGCCAATATGTGTAAGAACTGTTAGCAGGGCTTTCAATAACATGGACAGAATTTGGAGCGTGTCTGGACTCACTCAGTTTCAGGTGGAAATGCTCCCTGTTCAATGCCTATATTGTCTCAACTCTTCAATGCAGCTGTGAGTCCTGGCACTTAGGCAAGGCTCAAAAGCGGAAGGTACTAAGTTTAGAAAAGAAATCTCTCAGAAGGATTTTAAATGTTAAGTGGTATGGGCATGTCGCAAATCATACTGTGCACCAGTGCACTCAGTTAAGATCTATAGTCTCTGTGATGCAGGAGAAACGATGGTCCTAGCTGGGTCATGTTTTGAGAGTGCACAGTGATAGTTTGCCAAAAAGAGCACTCTTCTTTCGTCTACAAGGGTTTCGACGGCCCAGGTGTTGTTCTTTCACGACAATGACATCAGAGCAAAAGAAATGTTGAAGAAATACATGAATCAACTGGCACATAAACGCCCTTAACAGATGAGGCTGGTTTCTGCCCTGTGCTCCCGAAAGGAACATTAAAGGGTGAAATGATGATGATGTGAATATAAATGTTACTCAACATTATTCCTGGTATACTGATTAAATCTCATTGTAACAAAGAAATATTACCAATCCCCACACTTTTCTGTAAGTTTTCAAGTATCCTGTAAAAGGCATCTAGAATTCAGTGGTGAGGCATTCCACTCTTATTTTTTACAGACACAGAGAGAACAATCTGCATGTTATGCAATCATAATTACTTGAAGTTGATGGAGTGAGGGTATAATATAGTAGTAGTAGATTTTTCTTTAATGTAGCGAACATTGCAATACAAAAGATTTGACTTGTGTACTATAATGGAGGAACCAAATTTCATATGTATGATATTGATAATCGATGCATGTACTGATAATGTGTACGGTGAAACTTATACGTTAAAAATATAGGTATAGAATCATCTAAATTAAATCACTCGTAAACTAGTGGAGAGCTTAGAGAAAAATAAAACATATACAACATTATGTAATAAAGATGAGTAGGTACTGTAAAGCATTCTGGATGAGACAATATAATAATGCTGGTACATTCCAAACATGCCCAGGGGGTGTGTGATGTGCACGTGTGTGATACGGGACTTGTTATAATACTGTAGGTGTGATAAATGTGTTCATATCATAAAGGAATAACATTCCATGCACTTTTCATTCGATTGGCAATGTCTTAAAAGACCACAACTCAAAAAATATTATAATAAAATAAAAATGTGTGTTTTGTTTTATCATTCAATATGGAATCCTGTCGCTTGTGCATTAGAATATTAAATGCATAATTTACATAAATATACTTCCAATTATATTTTCATAAAAAAAAATCTTTACAATTATTTTATCCAGACCACAAAGGATGACATATTTTCACTGAGCATACAAAAGTATACTAGATATAGACTAGATATTCAGATACAAAATCAGATTAATGAGCAATTTTATTTATTTATTTATTTATTTATTTATTTATTTAATACATAAACGGCTATCGCCTTTTACATCAAGAAAATACATTACACAATAATAAAATCACCAATTTCCAATTAAAAAGCATTAACAATTTATTTACTTACTCTTGTTTGATTATCAATAAAATCATTATAATTTTATTTGATTCTAGTTATGTGCTTCATAATACACAAAAAATATTTAGTACTCATTGGAAATGTTGCTTATTCCTGAATGTCAGTGATAAAAAAATACATATCGACGTTTTTTTGCGTCCCCTGTAAAAATTGGTTCGGAGCACATAAGAGGTTTCATAGAACCAATGACGATATATGCAAACATTCCAAATGATTAAATGTTTCATGTCTAACAAAAGTGAAAAATTGAATAGTGGTGTTTGATTTTTACATAAACTCCTAAGATATACTTTCACTCCGTGTACCTACATATAAACTCTCAAATTACTTGCAATTGTAAAATAAAATAAACAGAAACTCACTCATATCTTCTTCTCCTTGGTGATGTGACTGATGGTTCTGTCCGTCCAGAACGCCCGATTCTTCAGCTTCCTCCTTGTCTAGTATCTGAAATAATGTTTAGATATTTAACATAACGTTTAAGACAACTAACATCTTCAGTTCAGCGCCACCCATCCTGAATGTCTTACCTTTTATAGGCACAAAGAAGATAAAATGCATGTTCATTATGTGCAGTTAGTCTGCTGGCTACCCCATTTGTGGGAAAGGTATGTATGTATTTATTTTATTCTTCACAATATATTGTTCAACAGCAAAGAACTTCAAAGCAGAAAAATTTATGATAAAGTATTGTTATATAAAAGTATTGAAAGAAATGAGAATTTAGAGACAGGTGATATATTCAATAGCCAATTGCTGCGAAGTGATACTTTTTATTAGGACTCTGATATTAGTGTCGATTTATTTGAGAAAATGGCTGCTTTAACAAGAAACCAGACTCTCGAAAAGTCCCTAAAAGTCAAAACTAAATTGTATAGTTATTTATTTATTTAGTGATAGTTGATATATGATAAAAAGATTTCTGTGATTGGATTTAATTCTAAAATAAGAATGATTAACGTTAATTAATTTAACACTGGTCCAAAACATTTACAGACGAAGATTAATTGAAAAAAAAATATTCAGAAGAAATATCTAGTTCTCATGAATTGTCTTTTCATTACAATACAATATTTATTTATGTTACCTTCAATCAATATTTATGTTACCTTTTTAGTGAGATCATGTAGAATAGTTTCTGCCTGTAATGTGAAGTGCATCTCCTTATTGTGCAGCCAGTGCAGGATGAAATGAGGTCGGGCGTTGGGACCAACACTCATTGAAGGCACAAGAGGGATATCCGTCTCGGCATTTATAGAAGCTGCCAGGTGAAAGTGTAACCCTGAAATCAAAATATCCACCATGAGAAAATATTTTTGCTGGCACGAAGAGGACAGATTGCATGCGGCTACATCTGCTGGGTACCCTTCTTGTGAAAATTGCTGTGATGGGATAGTGAAATACTTGTACTGTGATAATACAAATCAATCATTATTAAATTCTACGTGTATTTTCATACAACATCTATTAACAGTAATAAAATGTAGGTATATCATCATTTGGGCAATAAGTCCAGTCAATGAGTTTTAGATAAACAATTGTTAATGGTGGACGCTCCACCGAAACTGCGGTAGCGAAAAAAGCTCACAAAATAACAATTAATACATAGTCATCTAAAATCATATCAATATGTCTAGAAGTTGTTATAAAGTTGTTAATTGTCAAACACCAAAAGCCTCTAAACATTTGAACTCTCAGGTATTTGTAAGTAAACATGCTCGAATGGGCTGAACTCAAGAATCCTTTGATAATATTGTGATGCAAAAGGTTGGCATTGGGTGAGGTTTTTTGATGAATTTGTAACACTTCTGAATCACGCAAGATACTTTTGTAATTTAAATCATCTAAAGTAGATATGTATTATTAATTACTGTCTCACCAGCTGAGGAAGTATTCATCTGATAGTTATTATGAAAGTCGTGCACACTGAATGTGGAAGGCAGTGTTGGTATTGGTGTTCCCAGCTGCTTAGAAGATTGTGCTGTTCTACGAATATGGAAACACGTCCTGAAAAAGTAAATTGTTTATATATTGGCCAAAAAATATATTAATCGATTCTTTAAGGGGCCCCTTTAGCAAAAACGATAAAACATTCAATTTTCAACAAGTTTGGTACACAAACTCTCAAAACTTGTTGACCCTACGAACATTTTGATTCGAGAAAAAATATGAAAACAAATATTAATTACCAATATCAAACTTTAACTTTAAAAAAAACCCTCGATTTTAGCTTCATAGTATTCGTTTATAAAAAAGCATATTTCTAAAAATCAAATTCGGGGGTGTGTTTGGTACATAAATGCACGAGAATCCTACAAATTTTCATATATTTATTTTAATGTTGAGAATATTTAGATAGTTATTACAATTATAGAACAAAAAAATCTTTTTTTTTGTTTTTTCATGGATATTGACCGACTTAAAAAATGTTTTTTTTGATAAAATTTCTCATATTTTGAAACCAAAAATCACCACATGAACTCAATTTTTTGATATAACAAAGAGTACCTAAATAAATCTCGTCAGTCTGCGATTTATTTATTTTTTAGTAAAAAACTAATATTGGTAATAAATATTTGTTTTTTTATTTTTTCAAATCAATATGTTCACAAGGGTCAACAAGTTTTGGCAGTTTTTCTATCAAATTTGTTGAAAATAGAATATTTTACCGTTTTTGCTAAACGGGGCCCTTAACTCTTTCGAATCCACAGCCGTGACATACACGTTTGACATTTCCTTACCTTAGACATCCACACCCGTGATATATCGTTTTTGATTTTTGGACACTCCCAGAGACATCTGTGTTGGATTTTTTAAATTTAAATCTGTACCGATATATACCTACATTCATCCTTTATCCATTCCTGTGAAGTCAGTAAAGATGTACCTACGAATTTCGTCACAATGACGATTTATAAAAGTACTGACAACGTACATGCCGGAAATCAGTCGCCGTTCATTACCATTATAGTACGTTCGCGCGAATTGTATCATAAGCGTGGCATTTTTGATACTCAATCAGTTATATTGTTTATATTATTTATTTTGTCACTTTTGTTACTGTGGATTGGTTTAATTTAATTATTTAACCTATATTTATGTTCAATTGAAGTTATTGCTTATTATATATTTTATTTTGACCCTTGACAAAATTTGAATACTACTTAGTAGTCCCTACACAAGTGTAAACATTTTTTCGATTACGAAATTTATGAACAGTTTTGATTATTTTTATTCTCACTGAAGATTTGAAAAACAAACTGTATAAAACAAAGTAAAAAAATAAAATAAAATAAAAAACTGTGTGCAGTTCACTGAAAAAAAATCAAACAACCGTTGTTTTCATGAACAGACTATAAACTATCTTTGTTATGTATGACGCAGGCTAGGCGAGGACACTTGAGGTTCAAATATCCCATGTTATGGGAGTGCGTTGAGATTTTAATGACTTATTTGTTTACATGATGCTAGTAGAAGGATGAAGGAGCTCAAATAACCCGCCAATGTGACTATGATATGCAATTTTATATTAAATAAAGTAAATTGAAACTAAAAAAGTGGATTATAAATATCACGCGGTATTGAGGGCACGATTCCAATCGGGAGAGCTCGGAAATCAAAAGGTTAAGAAATAGGATTTTAAATCATTTCATGCAACTGTATGGTCCATAGCCTAATGGTAGAATCACGGACATTCAATTGACAGATCCCGGGTAATAAAATTTAATAAAAAATAAATTTTCTATGTTTGTTGCATTTACACAATTTCTTTCAACTAATCTAATAGACATTTCAAACATAAATAAGTAGCTAACGTGAGGTATTGTTAGATTTCAGACTCTTAACATTTGTTTAAAGCTATACTTACTTCATATGTTTTAGTCTCTGCATAAATCTGTGTTTGTGTCTATGAGCTCGATGTCTGGCAGTGTGAGGCAAAGTCCGCCCTCCCCCGGGTCCAAATCCTTCTTCCGGGGGCAATGTTTCCGCCCATACTCGACATATATTGTCTAAGCACGATGTAACGAGCATGTTACCCACACTTCCCCTAAAATAAAACAAACATAAATAAATACATGTTCATTTATAAGACATCTGTGTAAAAATAAATGATCATTTAATTTGGATTACTAGATGGTGAATTTATTGCAAAGTATTTAAAAAGAAACTAAAAAATAAATGTAGGAACCTAAAGAATTAATATACATATATTTTTGTTTATTAGATAACTCACTTGGGCATATATTTACTGGTTTTCCTCCAAGAGAGATGTGTGAGAGCTCGTGGATGTGCCACATATATGAAGCCATAGTTGAGTTCATTACTCTGAGGTTGTTCCACACTTTTCGTTGAGAACAATACTGGAAACACAATAATAATAAAGCTAACTGCACACTCAAATAGCGAAATCAATTTGAATCTATTCCACAACTTCAAACATTCTTCATTCTGAAATTCTTCCTTATTTTAGAACCACTAACTTTTTCGATCGACCACAAACAAATTTTTGACAATCTACCTACATCTACCGTATAATTATGTGTTATTGTTGCGGTTATAGTCGTAAATTCGTTTGTAATCCATCGACAAGTGACAGTTTGTCTAGGGGGGCTGGTATGTATATTTCTTTTAATCTTTTATATATTAGTATTTTTAAATTGCTTTTATTTGTTATCAAATCCTACCGTTTTTTTATTTTATTTTTGTTATCTTTCTTTGTAATTATTATATATCTGTTACTGAACATAATATGCAAATGTGTATTAAGTGGAAGAATTAATTATTCATTAATTGTAGAAAATGGCATGCTTGTTAGATAGCAAACAATACAGCAGCTATTTATGAAACTAAACATAAGACATCTTAATTATTTATCACTTCTGTGTTAATTTTCCTACTAGAATTATATGTTATGTGTTTATATTGCATTTTATTACCTATAAACGTGATTGATTGTTTAACATTGCTTTAAAGAAAAACTTCAGTAACTGTAAAACCTTTTTTTTACAAATAACAATTCCATACTAGTCCCTCAAAGTGTGACCTTTGCTCAATTTTGAATTACTAATCGTGATTGAGAATTTGTACATTTACAAAACAGTATAATAAATATTATTTATGATAAAATATTTCCATTGAAATATATCTTAGAAAAAAAAAAAATTTATACTTATGTGGGGTTCACATTTGGCGAATATCGCCAGGACACCAAAATATCGTCAGCCGTTTGAACCGTGTGAACAAAATGACAGCTAGTCTGAAACGATAACAACTAGTAAAAACGATATCGTCTCAAGTTAACCACCTTTCAACTTTTTTCTCTGGTTGAATGATTTGTGCATGCGTAGATGTGTGCAGCGTCTGTATCTATGGTACAAATTTTATAACCTATAAATTTTATGTTTCCCGCTTTGTGACAGTTGTTATCTTAGTTGATGGTTTGTGGCGTTTGTTTCCTTAATTAAAAGGCGCCTTATAACCTCTACTATAACATTTTCAACTAACAATAAACACTTTGCATTCTCCATCTCGACGTCCATCATTTTGAAAACAAAATCAAAGCGCATCTGACATATCATATCTATATCGGTGTGAACAGGTGTGACGATCAATGGACGTCCGGTGAATTTTGTTTTTTATGCAAGCGATATTCGCCAAATGTGAACACCACATTAGATTCAAAATTGCCCATTGCACAAAATTATGTGTTCAGTAGTAACCATGTCCTATTTTCTTTCTATTTTATACTATTTTTGTGCAATAAAGATTTTTATTATTATCATTATTATTCTACTAAAACATAGATCTATATTCCGGCTGTTACAACTTTAGAAGTTTTATAAAATAAACACCAACCTTTATTTTGATACCAAATTTTAACAAGTCTGTCGTTCTTTCCAGAAGTGGCAAACAGAGTTCCATCAGGTGAGAACGCTACGTGATATGCAGGGGTAGCAGTACGACATTTCCACACACATGTCCAACTCTGAAACAAATGAATATAAAATTAATATTATTATTCATCATTTATATCAAAGGAAGCCATTTAACTCATGCATGACGCAAATCAAAATAGAATTAAGGAAATACACAATATGGAAATAATACTTACATCCTCTTCATCAGACTGTTTGGTCTCTTTGTCTCCTCCACCAATTTCAAATTTAACCCCAGATGATGCTGCAAAGTAAATAAAGACATTAAAATTACAACAAACTCTATAACAGAGAAAACACAAAATGTAATACAATAATATATTTTTTTTTAAAAAAAAAAAAGATATATCTGGGTTTGTTATAAACCCAAATACAACCTTATACACCTATATATTGTACTACCCTAGTGCCGTATTCGAAGTGTGGGTGGGCAAAGAGGATGAAGTGCTATGCTGTTCAATACTTACATGCTCATACAGTTTCCCATACATGCATACTAATTCCTCTTACTCAACATGCGGTCGTCAAACCACATAGTTCTAGGACGCCTGCGCTATCTTACACACTCTTCGTTACCCTCTACATACTCATTTGCTCCACATGTCCAAATCATCGCATCTGATTTCACACATTCTACTCACAACACTGATAAATCTGTAGTAACACAATATAGTAATATGTGGACAATTCACACAAATTGAATGTGAATCTTGTGTTATGGATACCAACATGAGAATATATACATAATGCACTAAACAAATATACTTCAAGTAACATCCAGACTCAGGATAATTTGAAAAAGGTTATTTTCCATTTTGCTCTGATCGAGAATCATATCTCGTGACTCACAGGCAAGAGCGTTACCTCCTTACCACATTGATTGTAAAACTAAACCTACGCTGACAACATCAATCATATTGAAAATATTGCAATAGTTATGCTAACATTGTTCATCATCGTGTGCGTCTACGTGATGCCAGAGTTGTAACAAGGCACCACCAGTCAGGAGCCTGGTGCCTTCCAAGTTCCAGGAGATGGCCGAGAGAGGACCAGCTGCCAACAGTCTGCCTGTCTGTACCCATCTGTATTCCAAACCCTGAAATCAAAAACCAAATAATAAAATATCTACAAATGAATTATTGTTAAAATGAAATCATTCGACAAAAGTTGAAAATGTTGTAGATAGTTTTCATACAAAAATTGTAACTAAGAAGATGGCAGATGTATATAAATTGTAACTAAGAAGATGCCCCCACGGGCATAGCCAGGGGGGGTTTGGGGGACCGAATGCCCCCCCCCCCCCCCCAAAGTTAAGATATCAACATCAATAATTACTTTTTTACATATTTCATATGACATAAAGGTTATTGCATGCACTTTCAATAGTTTTATTTTATTGAACCTCCCCCCCCCCGAAATTAAAACCTGACTACGCCCGTGATGTATAGTAGGGCTAGATGGCTAGCAGTAGATACCACATAAATTGGATATAATAGTTTTTGTTGCTTATTAAAAAAAACTTATATTTGGTTTATAACAAACCCAAATACACCCTCATACTAACAATAGCTTGTATATCATGATGGTGAAGTGTGTTGGTAGAGTGATTATATTTGTATTTATTTACTTATATCAACACGTGTACCAACAGACCAGGCGCGTGCCTTCCATACATGCAAATATGCAACGCACGCCCTAAAATTAATTAAATTATTTAAAAAATGTCATACTTTAGTAGTTAGAAATTCATGAATAATCTTAAAATGATATTATACACTACTATATTACACAATTTTTAAGATTATACATTTATTGTAGGGCATGCTTTGCATATTTGCATGTATGGAAGGCACGCCGCTGCAACAGACATATATAAATAACAGCAATACATATATGTTTATATATATATATATATATACACAAAAATATAATCAATGAAATGCTTCTTTTATAGGCACATCTATATGACACAGTTGAATAGTTAGCCTACCAAACTATAAATATAAAACACAATACACAACTAAAAAAAACAAAATCATTAGTGCACAAGCACTTATAATCAATTGAACCAGTTGACAGTATTGTGACACAATAATTGGATTGCAATAATATTGTTTCATGATCCACCATAAATAAGTAAGTTATTATAATATAGAATACATTAGAAGAACTGTTCTTCAAAACCACAGGTGTGGGTGAACACATTATATGTTTAAAATGCGTTACTAACTGTTCATCTCGCTCTGTACATCTATGCATGTTTCTAAAAACAAATAATGTGATGTGTGGCATGCAGTGTTGCATAGTGTCATTATTTGCAGGACTGAACACAGGCTACAGCGACCACCCAACGGGGGTGATAAAGCCTAAGAATTTAAGTTGTCGCTGAGTTTGGCAATCAACGACAGTCATACTCCTGGTCACCGTTATAATCATACCTCCATAATGCATTTAAATGTGGAGGGACAATCTTACACAAAGAGGGAATATCTGGCCCAATTCGTAAAAGATAATAATATTGATGTTATAAAAAACCCATATACAACCTTATATACCTTTAGCACTAAGCTAAAAGAGCTTGTGTCATGAAAGGGGAGTTTGCCGGCACTTGGGATGAACCACGCACCTCATGTGCACGAGGCCAAGACTCTACCTCCTGGCTACCGACAAACTTTTATTTAGACATGATGAGTGAAGAATTATCTGTTAACATTTATCATAGCAGTTAAGTAATAAGTCCATTAAGTTCTTTTGTATGAACCCTGTAGATATATAGCTATCAACTTACATGTGAACAGCTAGTGTGTATGAGAGGAGTAGGTTCGAAGATGCAGACTTCACTATCATAGGCCGCTGCAATCTTCCCAGTGTCTGTGCTGCAATCCAGGCTGGTGATTCGCACATAGTTGTGGATGGCTCCAGGAATGATTTGCACACGTTCAAAGTTGGATGCGAGGATAACGATGTTGCAACCAGCAGCGTATGCCTAAAATCAAAACAAAAACACTTTAATTATCACCTTACTTAACACTTTGCACTATATGATCTGTAAATAAAATATTGATTCAGTTTTGTCATGGAACTACTTAATGCTCAGGGCCCACTCAATATTCGCTCGCGACCCATTGTTTGGGGAAACACTGATGTACAGTATTTTGATTTCAAATTGTATCACTTATTTCTGCCGCAACTACACGGAGACAAAAAACCAATCAATTTGTTGCAATAAATAAGGAGTGACATAAATAATAAGATACATTATGATAAAACTGTGACATTCGATTTTGTGTTTTGATGATGGAATATCTGGAATACTGATTTTTATAATATTCTAAAAAATTTATTGATTTTGATTTTTAATACCTTTGGGTTAGTTGGAAGAGATTGCGCCTTTGCGATATAGTAGCCTTCTGTACATTGATTGTATCGAACTTGAATGTTTACCTTTTATGTAATTGTTTGTAATCAATGTACAGTAAAGATAAAATAAATAAATGAATAAATAAAAATATTTGGAAACAAAATTAAATCAATATTTACATCATATTTTGAACCACTCTAGATTAATCATTCCAGTTAATTCTACTCACTAATAGTCAACCTATCTGAATAGGTATTAACTAGGTAGGTATGTTGTACATAATTATGTGAACTTCCTTTAGGAGTGCATGTCAGAGTTTCAACGCTTATGAATCGACTCAAGCCTTGGTTACGAGCACTCTTTAAACCCAGGTTACATTCCCAATTCCAACATCCAATTGTGTCAAAAATACATAAAATAATTTAAATCAATATCATTTAATTACAATACAATCAATCTAGATTCAACCTCTATCTATTATGTTTTGTGGGAATAATTATTAAATTAAATAAAAAAATGAGATACAGCAATGGATGTGGAAACTACCTATTTTATTTTTATTTATTAAAACAAACACCAACAGGCACATCAAATACATACCTACAGCAAAAACAATAATAAAAAATCATGAATCAAAAATGTGCCCTATTACAGGCGTTATTTGCTAGTCTCTGAGTCCGCCGCAGGACCAGGCCGGCCTACCACCCCAAAGCACTCGGAAGAACCCATAGACCACTAAAGCACTCCCAAGAGTCAAACCAAGCTACCTCAAGATACCGGGAGCAAATCCAATAGCGAACAACAGATGTACATTTAGTCTCTATTATGTATTACATATAATTCTAAAATATAGAGAGGACCTAATATAAAAACAAAATCAAATTATTTAAAACTAGAAAAGAAATAAAAACTGTAAAAATAAAAATAATTCAAAAATGATTGTCATTTGTCATATTTTTTGATTGGATAGATAGAATTATTGGACATCAATATAAAATTATATTATGCAAAATAAAATATTCATAATGTATATAAGAACAAAATTTATCCATTTGGGTAGATGTTAATGTTTGGGTAGATGTTAATGTTTGGGTAGATGGTGCTCTTGTAGCTGCCTGAACCCATAGCCCATACTCCTTCTTTTAAATTCAAAATAATAGTTAAACATTAATTGATTTTATATATTTTTGCATTCCGACTAAAATATAGTGTAAGTAGTTTATTTAATTATATATAGTTTTTGGTGTTTACTGTGCTATAGTTAAAATGTTAAATTGTAAAAATAGAAACATACAAATTAAATCTAATCAAAATTTGTGACAATAATATTTAACCAAATTTGTAGTGTAAAAAGAGTAAACAATGTATTATAATGTGAAATAATAGTGTAAATGCGCCCTTGAGATGATTTGAATCATGAAAACGGCGCAACATAAATGATCCAATAATAATCCATACAGTCCTTGGAAAAGCATGGGTGTTCTAGTCTTTTTCCTATTTCTCCCAACTAACCTAATCTTGTTGTTGTTTATGGTACCTCTACTATATTCTCTATTTTAATAATAATTCATAAAACTTCCATAGAGATTTATGTAAAAAACACAATAAATTTATATGAATAACCTGAACGATTAACTAAGATATTTTATATTAATGGCTGCATTAATTTGTAGATTAAATAACATAATATCTAAATACCCACATTACATTGATATAGAAATATTAAATATATATCTAATTATCACACACAAGTATAAAAAAGAATACTACCTATATACAGAGAAAGAATCTTTGATAATTATCGAAATGATAATTTTGTTATTATTGGTATTAGATTTCCTAATAATTCCAGTTTTGCCGACATAAGCCTCACTTCATAACAAGTGATACTTGCTTATCAATTAATTGATTGCCTGATTATAGTATGCAGTGATATGGTGGAAGGCAGATGGGTTTAAGATTTGTTTATATAATAATTAAATCATATAATCCTATATATATTCAAATCTATATACAGAATAAATGCATGCGTATTTGTTATTTTACACACTTGAAAGATAAAATAGTGTAACGTAATTTTGCCAATTAAAAACTGTAAGTGATCGAATCCGATATTCAAAATTTAAAAATGACCATCTTAGGTTAAAAAAAAGAATTTATTGTCTGCAAAAAGGTCCATCGTGACATTATTCCTAATGGTGGTCAGAACTGGACATGAGCAATCTAGAAAATGCATGATCGGAGAAAAAAGGAAGAGAATAGAAAAGTAATAAAAAAAGAGAAATTTTAATTCATGTTGTGTCCAACAATTCTGAAGTGCATTGTTAATTTCAGAAGAAAAAATAGAAGAACTCAAAAGAATTAGATGTCATTTATACATTACATGGTACACCCAGAATCATTTTGTATTACAATGGGAGTTGGAGGGTTGCAAAATGGCCAAACACAGTGCTTCATGCTAGTGATCAACTCCCTAATGACAAATAATTTTATTGGTATGGTAAAAACTTGTTTGAATACAAAAAAAATGTTTACACCTTAGAAATACAAATATTGTTATAATTTATCATTTAAAATCAAAACAAGATTTTTAAAATACGTATTATTATACATAGGAATAATTAATTCATAATTACATCACATATATTATGTTGTAATAATAGAACCAGTGGATACATAAATTAGTGGATAAGAGAGAGACAGAGATATTATACCTAGACTACAATAAAGTGGTTATATGTTATACACACACATACACACAAATATAAATTGATTTACTTATTTAATTTGAGTCTCGTACAACATCTGATATAATTCATAACGTCTCTGTCTGCCAGCGTTAGACAAGAGTGTGATACTAAATATTTATTATGTATTACAAAATATAAAGAGCAATTAGACATCACAGTGAATTAGTCGTCACCTTACCTATTAGCTTTAGGAATAATACTGACACCGATTGTTATCAACCTGTGCAAATTTAATATATTCAAGTCTCAAAAACAAACTTGTAAAAGTATTTGTATGATGTAAGGATCCCATTTACATCCATATTATAAGTGACGTTTGAATTTAATATATATTCAATAGACAAAACCCGATTATGCTCAGGTCAGCTGACACAGATGCCACCATTAACATGGTGACAATTAGAAATGGTTTGAATAACTATGTCGACCATAAACTTATGTCGTGGACTAAAATTCCACAAGCTTTGAGAACTCTAGGAAGTATGAAGGTATTCGAGAGAAGATTAAATACTTTATTATTCACCAGAAATTATCACTTCTAAAATATGCCTTTGTGATGGTTTTTCAAACAATTGTGCAATTTGGGAAGTCTGTTTGCGAGGGATGGAAGATTTGATAAGGACATTGAAAGAAGAAAAGTCGCCGGTGCTAGAGTGAATGGTGCACTTTGACCCATTGTTAGCAATAGCAGTGTGTCGAACATGGCAAAAATGCTAGTGCACAATACCATTCTGGTACCGACACTTATGTATGCAAGCGAAACTTGGACGTGGTTGAAAAAGGATGAGAGTGGAATAAATGCTGTGGAGATGGGTTCACTGAGAAGAATGGTTGGTAAAACGTTGCGAGATAGAGTGAAGAATGAGGATATCAGGAGAATGAGCGGATGTGAGAGGAGTGTTGTGGACAGAATGCGTGTAAACAAGTTGAGATGGTTTGGACATGTTGAGCGAATGCAAGATGATAGGATGACGAAGAGGATGTATTTATCTGAAAGAAGGGGTGTGAGGAAGCGCGGACGTTCAAGAACCACGTGGCTTGATCACGTGGACCAAATTCTTAACCCTTTCCACTCTATTTATTTTTGATATTGAATTTTAGCCAACTCTAATTTAAATAATGGTAATTTTTTGTAAGATTGATAGGTAGTTACAAAAACGCATGTAAGAAAATTAATTATAATTATTTTTTTTTCAAATAAAAAACAGCTTATTACTAACATTTTATTTTATTTATATTTTTTTAAGGTATGGTATTTTTTGAAGCAATCTCCAGGATGTAGACCAGGTTTCCTGGAGCAGGTTTCACAATACCAGACCGTTTCACGTCTGCCCCCTGGGATTTTTCGACAACTACACACCGTACAATCTTTTGAACTTTTCTCAAGTTTGGCTATGAAATGGGGCTTATACTCCAAACGCTCTTCTGTGTCCATGGTACTCGGGCGTCCCCTCTTTCTGGACTGCTGCCCAGTTCTCACATCTCCTACTAATTCAAGAATTAGATCTTTTCTAAACTTTTTGTGAGAAATGGGTTTTGTTATCCCCTTTGCCATGCGGTCTTGCTTAAAAACTATAAATGAATTTATTATGCAAATATCCAGGAGCCAAAAAAACATCTTTCTCCACCATTTCAAGGTTTTTTTTTGGAATGGATAGCTGCTGGCATAATGGTCAGCTCTGTCGACTGCTCCCATTTTTTCTGTGTAATCTATTATAGCAACTGGTTTTGATACTTGCTCAGTTGATTGTCCAGCTTTAGTTTTGTATCTTTGAATCATTTTAGTGTCACCATTGTGGAATGATGACAACATATGGACAGTCCTTTTATCTTTCCACGCTAGTGCAGTTATGTTGTTTCGGGTATATGCTTTCACTTGGTGTTTTGTTAATTTAAGAGTTTTCTTTTTTAGTTGTTCAGGCATCATCTTCCTGTTTGGAATTATTGTGCCAGTAATATGTATGTTGAGTTTTTGCAGTTCTTCTGCCAGTGTTACGCTTGTATAAAATCTATCAGTGAAGACGTGGAATCCTGCAGTATTACTATTTTGAATCATTTTATTTACTAAGGTCAGTACAATTCGAGAAGTGAATGGTAAATCTGGTCTGATAAGTGCAGCGGTAGTTTCTTTGCCAAAGTATGGTTCGAATGTTGACACATATCCAGTTTCACTGTCAGCCAGAACGTAGACTCTTATTCCAAATTTTTGGGGTTTCATGGGATTATACACCTTGAATATCACTCTCCCCTTGAAACCTACTGTAGATTCATCTACAGCAACATTCCTCGATGGTAAAAAAACTTCGCGACATTTACAGTCAATATAAGTGGCGATGTTCTGAATTTTTTGACCCCTGGTTCTTGGTGTGTTTGCATCAGGTGGCGGACTTACGTGAAGACCCCAAAATATTTGGAAGAATCTTGATCGCGACATTACATCTATAAAAAATGAATTGGAGTTGATCCATTCACGAGAAAAAAAGTCCTGTTCAGTTTTGTTGAGGTGCAGTCCCATATTCAGAATTATACCTAAACACCTTTTGAATTCCTCCACAGTAACATCTTGCCAAGAATTCCATATTGAGTTCTCAGGTAAGGGTTTTTTCTTATTGATCATTTCCACTGCGTATCTGTTAGTTTCTGTTACAATTTGATTCATCAAATCTTCAGTAAAAAATAACTGAAAGAATCCTAAAGCAGTTCTTGGTCTTTGATGTTCTGGAATTCTGATTCCAGAAGTAGCGGGAGAGTATGGAAATTCAGGAATCGTAAAACTTTCTGTCATTTCAATCCAGTTATTTGATTCGGCGTTCGTTATATTACTATTATCATTATTATCTTCGACGCTGGTATCACCATCACCATCATCTTCACAATCTTCAGGATCTTCGAAATCACTAGCAATTGATTCATACTCGCTATCACTGTCATTAGATTCTTCATCAGAAAAAACTTGGTACTCGGATGACGTATCACGCGATGTTCCCGCCATTTTAGGTAATGTAAATTTGGAAGCGTTATTATATTATAAAATAAAAACTGACAACAATCAAAATCGTTCTAAAATGACAGAATAAATAGTTTTTTATTAGGTTATCATAAGTATCAAAACCGTGGATATTTTTTCGCGCGCGAAAATACGTCGCAAACACACGACGCACTTTGTCGGGTGTCAGCCGACAACTGAGTTGTACCGAACAGGTAGCGATGTCGGCTGGCACCCGACAAAGGAGCGGTAAGGGTTAAGGACGGACGCGTGCTGAGTAAGAGAAATCGGCGTGCATGTATGAGAAACTGGATGAATGTAGAGGAAGCGAAAGAATTATGTAAGGATAGATCTATATGGCGTTCCGTTCTCTCTGCCTACCCCTCCTGGGACATGGCGTGAGGGTATAGTGCAGTTTAATTTTTTTTTAATTTTTATAGATATGTATTCATTTGATGTTTATTCATTCAAACCATCACTGCATCTTTCACAAATGGTGTAGTCAGCTGACCAACTGCATGTAATACACATGAAAGCCAACATTAAGGATGGGTGATATACCTCATTGTTGATTTGAAGGTGTTAAATGCCTTATACAGGGTGTTTTACAAAAACCTACCTTTCATGGAACACTCAAAAGCTTACAGAAAGAGTGGAAAATTATTCTTAGCTGGGGATTCTGCTGGATGTTTATTTACAAGTATCTATGTATTATAATATTTATAGAGATTTGTGCCACCAGAGCCAGCATGGTGTGGAAACATTAAACCCAATGTTTAGTGTCAAAGCAAACAATAGATTGTTGACTTTTAACACTCCTAGATAGTGTTGGCCACATCATTCCACGGCACATAAAGCATTGATAAGGATAAGTGAATAGGAGATATAATGTAATGATAAACAATATCTCTCACTTTACCATGTGCTTAATTCTCATTATAGATATACATACATATACTATGTAAATAAATATTAACATAGTAGACATCATATTGCATTATATAATAAGTCATCTCTCAACCTTCTGTGATTTGAATTTGTATTACAATAATGAAAATGGTGAATTTAGATTTACATAAAATCAAATCAGGTGATGCCTCCAACTATGGAGCTATTCACACATAGCATGTGAATCAATAAAGTTTCAGTTTTCAGAAACGCTTTGCGATACACTACAATTATTCTCTGATTTTGTATTTGGGTAATATAAATGAACTGTTTTGGTCCATGATCTGTGTGATGTTGCATTGGTATTGTTTTTTGTGACGACTGTTTGTTCTAAAGAAAATAAATAAATAAGTCTATTTGCCTCAATTTTGCAATGACAAATAAATACACATTATATTGAATAGACAACTCTGAACTGAATCATAATAACAATAATTTTAAAGTACAACCTATTAATAAAGTAGTAGTGAGGAGATGTTTCCATAACTAAATTGTAAATGTAAATTGATTGATGTCTCAAGGCTGCCGTAGGAAGCTACATTACATTGTGATAATTGAGTAAACAAAACCTTTCAGCTGTAGGCAGGCATATTCAATTATACGAGCAGTTGTCACCCATTTTTATTTCATATATATTATATTATTATCATCCACACAGTTCAACATAACTTGTTTACTGCCAGTAGCTTCTATGTCCTTGTAAATAATATCAAACTTAATGGAAAATAAAAATTGGCTCCTAAATAATTTTATTCATAAAAAAATATATATGCATAAAAACAAGTTATGTCACATATAAATATATTGATTAAAAATACTAAATCAATACAGAGAAGAAATAATCCTACAACAAGACTGCTGAATGACTGTCCAAAATAAACAAGTACAAAACACTTCATAGAAATCTTGTAACATGCAAGTGAAATCATTCAAAATTTTTAAACATATATTCTACGAACAATCTATATTTTAAGAAGCTTGAATACCTGTGGTATAAATCAGATTTAATTCTAGTGGTTTCCAACAACTAATTTTGGTATGCACAGAGTTGATTTATTAAGATAACATTTTATATTATTTATTTTTTTGTATTTTATCATGAATATTTTAATTTTTGATGTACACAGAGATGGCTATATATTTTTAAGAATAATATATCAAAAATAGCACTACTCAACCTATCACCATTGCGATGGTAATTTAAAAATAAATATGAAATATGTAGGTATATAGAGGATATAGTGCAGAAGAGAATCCAATTACAATACTGATGTCATTTGTCCCATAAAATGAACCAGAATGTCAGGGGAGACTATCTCAATTTCAGTTAAGTAAAGTGATATATTTATTATACAGTCGATTCCGCTTAATTGGGACACCGCTTAATTGGGACAAATCTCAAAGAACAGAAACCATGAAACCAATAATAAATTTATATGTTTAATTGGGACAATATTCCGCTTAATTGGGACAGTAAACATAATCTGTGCTGATTTTGTAGAAGTGAAATTTTACGAAAACAAATGACAGACTACACTTGACTCATTTTGGCATTGAATTAAATTGCATGTACCTACCCATTTATTATATTAATTAGGAATTTTTTTGTTTTCTTAATAGTTTATATTACATATTTGTAATTTATATGATAATGCATATTACCTATACGTAATTTACAGTTTCCAAGGGTTTATAAAATAAAATAATTAAAAATATATGCATTGTTTAATTTTATGTGTGTATTACTGGTTATTGGCCTTAGTTGCCAAAACCAAATAAATGAATTAAAAAAAATGTGAAATTCGCTTAATTGGGACAAAAAGCCCATGTCTCGATGTGTCCCAATTAATCAGAATCAACTTTACATAATACATATCTGAAAGTGATATAATATATCTATATTATTTACCTTCACTCATAGCAATATAAAACATTTTCATACAAATGTTAAATAATATTTAATTTTCACAGTGCAAATAATGAGATGAAAAATGTTGTAGTTTATAAATATTTGCCTGTAATAATATGTAACAAATGGCCGGTGTGATATCTAAATGCCGACACATAAAACAGGTAATAATTAGCGTGAAAATAACTTTTGTTAGTAACAAAAAGTGTCACACAAGAAAGACATGTAACTGGAGGCATACCTATACATAACCATACATCTAACTAGCTAGTTATAAATATATAATATATCTGAACATTTGGTGGATTTAAGAAAACAATAGGTTTAACCTTGTGATAACCGAGTGTACATACAAATTAGCCATGCAATGGTCATTAAATAAGCTGGAATACATTACTTTATATTGTGAATCGATAATATTTGTTGAGTATTTCAAAAGTGCACAGTTCAGCCGTAAGAATATTATGAAGATCTCTATCAAAAAAAGCACACACATGTATCAAACTATCAACAAGCTGTTATTCACACTCTCTATGCTAGTTATGAACTGTTAGTACCATTAAGATCACATAAAACCGTTTATGGAGAGCGTGCTCTTTATTATGCCGGTCCCAAGCTCTGGAATAGTTTGCATCTAGGTCTTATGCAAGACACTGGTTATGACGGTTTCAGAAGAGTCCTGAAGACTTATTTATTCAAAGAGTTTTAGACATAACATACCTTTTATCTTATTTTACATTTTTAGACATAACATACCTTTTATCTTATTTTACATTTTTAGACATAACATACCTTTTATCTTATTTTACATTTTTAGACATAACATACCTTTTATCTTATTTTACATTTTTAGACATAACATACCTTTTATCTTATTTTACATTTTTAGACATAACATACCTTTTATCTTATTTTAAATTTTTGGACAAACATACATTTTATTTGCTAGCTATTATTTTATAATTATTATTATTTTATCTATCTGATGACAGTTGATACAATGTAACATTGGTGTTGATCCTAGATGTTGTAAAGCGCCCTTGAAGTGATATTATCACAGTACTGCTCTATATAAATTGTAAATTATTATTTTGCTGCTTTTTGTAAATCCAATAGATCAGCACTGAGTAGGTGTTTTTCTTATCAGAATCTGGTAAAGGAGTTTCGTAGTAAAAATAGTTATATTTTCATAATCATTACTAAATCAAAGGTTTGAGATAGAAGAAGGTTTGTGAAAATTTGACACCAATATATTTTTTTAAATGTGACTGCTTTTATCTACATTACTTTTCGTGCCTATAAATGTTTCAAAAACGGGTGTACATAAAATTCCTATAATATAGATATTCAGGTAGCATCCAAGTACTTCTATGTTTCCAATAAAAGGTACTCACCATTCATTACAATATATCCCAATAGCAGTCATTTGAGTTTAACTTTGTTATAAAAACACAATATACCGCAGTCAAAACACAACCTAATGCATATCCATTCTCATCACCCAAAAGGTACTCACCATTCATTGAGAAGAATCCCAACAGCTGTTGTTTGAGTTTAACTTTGTTATAAAAACACAATATACTTGTCAAAACACAACTTAATGCATATCCATTCTCATTAAAATAAAACATCAGTGCAATCACACAGTACCTAATCCTAATATGCGTCTACAAATGGAATCCTAGGGTGCCAATGTCCTATATTGTCAGAGGTACAATCACGTCAATACCTAGGTCTAACCATCAATGATCACTTCAATTATAAGAACTGCTGCTTTGACTGTACACTTATATACATGGCAGCTTTCGCAATTTATGTATTGAAAAAACTTTAGAATTAATATAAGTAAATAACAAATCTATTTACGCTGGTATTGGGTATTTATAAATATAAAAATAATATTGATTACTACATTATTAAATGGTTTTTTTTTCACTTATAGATAA
Source organism: Athripsodes cinereus (assembly GCA_947579605.1). NCBI lineage: Eukaryota > Metazoa > Arthropoda > Insecta > Trichoptera > Leptoceridae > Athripsodes > Athripsodes cinereus. Next base: position 22,498,322 of record OX388323.1, on the reverse strand, counting down.
GATGTTCCGTAGGGCACCCTGCAAAGAATTGGTCTCTCATTCTTTGCGAAGTAAAACGGAGATGTCAGAAAATTAAGAAATTTTAAATTCAACTATGAGATTTGCCACCCATCCTGAATGTCTTGATATTAGCTGGCACGGAGAGTACAGCTTGAATGTTTATTACGTGCTGCTAGTCTGTTGGCTACCCCGCTAGTGGGATATACCATATAGTAACTAGACAACTCTAAATCAATAGTTTTGAGGTAATGGATAAATCATGATATTACACTCAGAAGGATAGTAATTAATATTATATATATGCAAACACTTTGATTACAATATTATTGATCAGACTTGCTCCTACTATTTCTATATTCAAAAGCAGACTGAAACATCACTATCTCTCTCTCAATAACTCAACTTAACCATATCCCTTCCCCTCCCTCCCCTCACCCCTATATATATATATATATATATATATATATATATATATGAAAGACTGTATGATCTAATTTTCATCCGAAATGCATGTACAACATGCACCTCATGAATGAAAGATCATTTGATTTTACGCAGGAGATAGTATGAGGTGAAGGTTTTACTCCATTTCACTGCGTACAGTCAGGCAGAGACTTGGCTCATGCCTTTGCATACGGAACGAGGCTCGGCCCGTCACCGGAATATGCAGTTTGGATATATATATGTGTATATTTGTGACTGTGTTTGATCTATTTATATTGGGGGTTATTCTGAACATTCGACTGGTTGCTTGCAAACGATAGTATTGCGTTTCATCCAACTTTTTAAACGACAGTCGAATGAGAATGTATTGAAATATACTCGTATGGGTGTCGCATGGCAACCGATAGTATCGAATCAGATGCAATTCGATACTGTCGTATTTTCAGAATAACCCCCATTGTTTTGTTATGCTTTTTGTTTTTGGTGCCTATGCCTACTTTGGTTGTATGTAGGTACCTATATATATTTTATTTGTTTTTTATTATGTCTTTTTTTTTCTTTTGTGTACTTGGCTATGTACATCAATTTTAATTGTGTCTTGTATCTCTCTCACATTTGGTTGGTTGGTAGAAATTGCCTAAAGGCAATAAACCCGCCATTTGTGCTATTTTGTTTATTCCACAATAAAGATTATTTTATTTATTATTACAGTATAAGGAAGCCTCTTAAATCATAATTATTATTATAAATTACTCAAAACATTAAAATCAAAACATCGGAAATATGTAATTCAAAATGATCAAATTTGAGTTGTCTAATTCTAGTATTGAACCCATAAAATGATAACACCACAATGTTGCTTAACAGTGTTGTAGGTGAGAATATTTTAAATAAGGAAATGTTTTCATCTTCATTAACGATACGGTAACATAAAACCGTACAGACATAGAGATGTCCTTAAATATCGGATTGATTTTATTTGCATAAAGTAATTACATTTATGCAATGTTATGGATAAATAGAATTGAGCTTAGTATAAAAAAAAATCACATCAATCAAGTTTATTTTAAAAACATAGCACTATCCATTACCAATAATACCTCAGTGGTTTAGTAAATTGATACATATGATTATTTACATAGTAAAGATATTATACATCATGTATATACAGAGAAGGTACCTATGTGATGTAAGTACATAAGTGTTTGTAATATTGTGTTAATGAAACCATATCTAATTTTAAGTGAGTGACAAAGATAAATAATATTTAGGCATTGTTCCATACAGTCATTATCTTAATAGAACATGCAAACATACTTCATGCCACTGCTTTCATACCAATATTAACTAGGTATATAGATCTTACCCATATCATCATAACATAACATTACATTTGTAAGCACAATACAACATGATCCTTCATATCATACATACACTGGGAGGTCAACTATACTAATATACAGAACACACAATTAAAACAATAACTTTACATAAAAGACACATCAAATTGTCTTAAATTATTCGGGTCAGGTGGTTATCAGCTGACATTAGGCGCCGCCTCAACAATCTTTGCAAAATAAATTGATCCTTATCATCATTGTTACGCTCCTCTGAGAAGTTTTAAGGGCTTAATTGACTCGTAGTCCGCATTGTGATACGGAAATAAATAAAACATGTTACGTAAGTAATATACTTCAATCAATGCCACACATAATGCGCATTCATGTATTGTTTTATACTATTAAATATTGAAAATTCAAACTATACCGTGAAAGGTATTCCTTCAACTGATCCAACAGCGAAACATTGATCTCCCGCGTTGCACGCACCACTAAGCACTTGGTGACAATTCATGATTATAAACTATTTCAGGTTGATATAAATCAACCGTTTAACATTAATATAATAATTATGATTTCCACATTTTACAATAACACAATATCAAATATGACGTTTACGCCACTAGACGACATTTTACAAGACGGCGGACACAAATTTTGATAATCAGCAAATCAATGTTACCATGTTTAAAAAAAATCAATGTTAGGGAGATTTATTTATGGGCAGAAAGAATGAAAATTGGTTTTCATCAGTGTGTTGGTTCGACGAAAGGGATATAATTATTATATAACGTCAGAAAATCTTAACATAGTGAGTTATTTTACAATCCATTTGATTGGTCTGCAACGAGACTGGATTATCGTCTCCGTATTCTTGACTATTTTTAGCTATTTTAGTCTCTAACTCTACGTGTGTGCCACAGTTCATGTCCTTATTCTTTAGTTGGTCCATATAAGCGTCTCTTGATCACGACCTCTATCAAACATTTATAAATGCTAGGGATATATCCAGGACAATAAAATATAGGACTTTGATATTTTTATGAATGGAATAATGCGGGTTATCAACTACAACGTCAAAAAATCTTTAAATAGTAAGTTATAGTACAATCGATTTGGTCTGCAACGAGACTGGATTATCTTCTCCATTCCTGCCTATTTTTAGCTAGTCTCTTTAGTTCTACGTATGTGCCACAGTTCTTGAATCACAAAGTCAAAAGTCACCAGAATCTAAATAAAAATGCATCAAAACAAGCCCTTGGAAGTAGCCGTATCAGCAAATGTGGGTAAAAAAGAATAATTACTCCCTGTATCGATAGGAAAATCTGGGATATATGCTTCCAAAATTGGAAAATGAGTACGACCTGCCTGACTGCGATGATTGAGGATGAAGAATCTGCAGTTTTCCATAAGACAGTCAGAAGACGGTTGGCCGAAGACAACTTGATTGGTTGTATAGGCCAATCGAAAAATCACGCCTTATCAAAACAATGAAGAAGAAACGGCTGCAATGGTCACATCATCACCGGAATATGAATGTTGCAGATTGGAATCGAGTAAACACTACTTTATAAGTACCTACTGTTTAGTTCGAGAATACCATATTTTTAAAGCTTTTGTCGACAATTTTCCAGATTTTGGTCGAAAAAACTTGATTTGCTTGACGACGTCCTGGGGAGCAGGTTCCACCCTGACTGTCTTGTGGAAAGAGTCAAATCAATGGTTAGTGTCATGGCGTGGCTTGTCATTTCGGCCAAGGGCATGGGATACCTTTACATCGTGAAAGGGACGATGAGACAGGATCAGTATAAGCTAGTACTAGAAACTCAACTGCTTCTGCAACTTGAAAAATGGTTCCATGGTCACGATGAGTAAGCCTTTATATACGATTCGGTACCGTATCATAGAGGCAAGAGTAGGTATCACTACATTCTTGGAAGAAAAAACATAACCATTTTGCCCTGGCTGGGCAACTCACCTGACATGAACCCTACAGAAAATATGTGGGAACTCAATAAATGGGAGTTGCCAAGGACGTGGTCACAACCAAGCGCCAGCTGGTTGAAACTCTGATCAAATAATGCCATCACAATACGAAGCTTTAACAGAATGCAAAATTCTGGATAGACAGCATACCTTGACGTATAGAAGCTCTAATTGCAGCAAAAAGTGGCATCGCAAAATACTAGGATTACCTAATTCGATTAGACGATAGTGATGGTATTTTAAAAAAAAAATTACATAAAAAATAAATAGTTTCAATCATGTGACTTGTTGTTTTTATGATCTCAACAGTTTATTATTGCGTGGGGTATAACCAAAAATTAGATCAAAAACTTCAATCAAACTGGAAAATACAAGAAATTTTGTACTGTGAACTGACAAGATCACTAAATATATCACTCAAATAATATATTAAAAACTAAAGTAACATCCAGATTGTCTCACTTTGGATTCAAAATTTAACCTGGGTGGTGAACACGTCTCACTTATTCATTCCATGCTTTCATTGTCATCATGTAATGTATTGTCAATACTCACGGCCATGTTGTCTATAATATTATGACGTATCTCGTAAAAAAATATAGTTCTTAAAAGTTTAAACAATAAAGTAAAATAAGAACACAACAGGATGCTCAGTTTGTTTATGATTCTTACATTCTATACTAATTCATGGAGAACAAGATAAATATATATAACATAACATGTATAGACAATTCACACAGACCGAGCTAGTCCCAAACTAAGATATGAATCTTGTATTATGGGTACTAACACGACGATACACACATATAGAATGCACTGAACACATATACATGTAACACCCAGACCCAGGACAATTTGAAAAAGGTCTTTCTTCATATTTGCCCTGGCCGGGAATCGAACCCGGGACCTCGTGACTCAAAGACAAGTGCGTTAGCCTCCGCGCCACACCGGTCGTCTATATAATAAGTTACAATCCATTGGATTGGTCTGCAACGAGTTTGGTTTTTCTTCTCCATTCGTCTCTATTCTCAGCCAGTCTTTTCAGCTCTACGTATGAGCCACACAGTTCATGTCCCTCTTCAGTTGGTCCATATACGCGTCTCTTGGTCGGCCTCTGCCATTTGTCCCCTCGGTCTTACCCTCCGCGATGGCGATGAGTATTCCTAGGTGCCTGATGTTGTGGCCAATCCAGTTAGCTCGTTGTTGGCCGATTCTCTTAAGAAGTTGCCTTTTTTCGCCTACCCTGGTTAATACTTCTGCGTTTTCGACGTGTTCCGACCAATGGATCGTCATGGATCGCATGCGTCTGTAGCACCACATCTCAAAGGCCGCCAACCGTCCGCTTTCACTCTTGCTGATGGTCCACGTCTCACAACCATAAAGCAGAATGCTCCATACAAAGGCTTTAGTAAGGTTCTTCCTTACGCTTAAATCAATATTTGGGGATTCCAATATCTTCGATTTTTTGTTAAAGGCAATCTTTGCCTGGTTTATTCTGCTCACAATTTCCAATTTGGAGCGTCCATCCTGGTTTATTCTGCTGCCTAAGTAAACGAATTCTCTTACTTGTTTGATGCTCACTCCATTTATGGTAATGTTCGCAGTCGTTTCCTCTCTTCCCACGACCATACATTTTGTTTTTTTCTATATTTATTTTCATATGTTACAGTATTAAAGAACTTTTGTACAAGATAAATAATAGACCATTAAAGGTCACGTGGTCTTGTCTATGGATTTGCTTTTGCTTGGGGGGCAAACAGTCAGATTGCGCAAATCATCCTTGTAAGATGTTATGCCATAAGAGAAAAAAAAGAAAGTCAGACGACAAAATAATAACAAAATCGACACTGACAGTTTTTTTGATTATTAGGTATTCTTTAGGCGTTCCACCTAATGGGGTGTTCACATTTGGCGAATATCGCCAGCCGAATTTCAAAATATAACGCCAGGCGAAAAAACAAAATTCGCCGTACGCCCATTGATCGTCACACCTGTTCACACAAGTCCACCGATATAGAAACGATCTGTCAGATGCGTTTTGATTTTGACACTGTTTTCAAAATAGCGTCGAGATGGAGATCACGAAGTGTTTATTTTTAGTCGAAAATGTTATAGTAGAGGTTATAAGGCGCCTTTTAATTAAGGAAACAAACGCCACAAACCAACAACAAAGATAACAGCTGTCACGAAGCGGAAAACATTTATAAAATTTATAGGTTATGAAGTTTTTACCATAGATATGAACGCCGCGCACATCTGCGCATGCGCGAATCGTTCAATCGTCCGAAAATGTTGGAAGGTGGTCAACTCGAGACGATATCGTTTCTACTGGTTTTTATCGTTTCAGACTAGCTGTCATTTTCTTCACACGGTTCAAATGGCTGGCGATATTTTGGTGCCTGGCGATATTCGCCAAAATGAGAACACCACATAATATTACACCGTAATCGTCTGTTGTGTTGGGTTGCCTGATGCCCCTCAATGATTTTTCTGTGACGTCATCCTTTAATGGTCTATAGCGTTAAAAATCATGGTTATGGCTGTTTCAGTAGTTCTAGGTCCTACGACCTTTGTACATCCGTCATTAATCACCATTGTCATTAATCACCATTGATGATACGCGGCTATCGGTTATCCGAATCACACTTTCTCAAATATCATCCAGAGTGAACATTTTTTCAGTTCTTTGCACGTAGTAAAATCAGGTTGTCTCTTGTGATTAAGAGAGTGCTTTCTTCTTATTATATTTAACAATACGATCACGGCTAGTAGGGTGTTATAGTGGGTTTCCCACTTAAAGCCAATTTTCCATACTTTCCATGGACGTACCTACTCAGATTCTGTGTACCTACATAAATGGTACATTGCTTTATTAAGTTTAGGGACTCATAGTTGGAGGAAGTAATAAAATAAATATATAAATGTCATATTGTGAATAAAAACTATAACAATGCCAAATTATTGTGAATAAAATACAAATCATAAAAAAATTTAAATCATAAAATGTCGGGAAAATTAATTTATCAAGTATGGCAAGTACAAAGCCACCAACTGTCAACTCGTCTTCTACTTGCGTGAGTGGTTATCGCGGTTGGTGTTCTTGTTTTTTTTTATAAATTGAAAACTGTTTCGTAAATAGGATTAATTTTCTTGAAGGACTAATAGAATTCAAGTTTTTGGAAGGCTCTATCATAATTTGATTCAGGTAAGTACCAATTTGTTTCAAAAACCATATTGATAACGTTGATGGCCTTGAATTTTGACAACTTGTCCGGATAGACATTCAAAATACTGAAAACTGATGGTAAAAAGGGTGATATCAAATACAGAATAACGTTTTAGTTATATTTGAACAATATGCACCTTATAAAAATGTTTAATTCTTTTTATGTACATTATGAAGTTATAAATTTGGATGAATTCATTTTCTGTTGAGGTATGTGTGGTTATAGAACAATTGTTATTTATTCAATTTTACAAAAATATTAATTACAATATTTTTTCATCACTGTGTTGTTCCAATTTTATTAATCTTGTTTAAAAAAATCCCTTTACATGCTGTTTCAAACATTAACTTGAAAACTTCATATAAATAAGTATACAATATAATAAGTAAACATAACAACTCAGGTGCACTCAAAGTATTTTCAACAAATTTCTTGGATGAACTCCAGTTGCTTATTCCAGAATAAGTGTGCATGTATGTATACAGTACTAAAAAAACTGATGATTGAATAACTATGTCTTTATTCACTATAAGCTTATCTAATTTAAAGGCAGTCAGTCCACTACTTTTTGTCTAATTGTTGAAAAAATTTATAAACAAAATGCTTATTATAGATAAAATTGCCTCAATAATTGCTCTCTAATATTCTTGTTGGAAGCGCAGCAACAAGCCACTGCTTTCATTCTGAGTGACTCTGTGTCAGTTGTGTTATTACTTTTCAAACTTTTTTGTTATGATTTTATGATGGAAACGGCTAAAAATTAAATTAAAAATAAAATTATCTATTTTAAATTATCATCTTCTTTGAGTGCATATCAGGTCCTCCAAATCTGCCGTGGCTCAAGCCTCCCTGTTCTGTGTCATTAGAAATATTTTCTCCCCTTTCTAGTTTTCTGTTCATTCTCTAATATTTCATAGCTAGGGCATTTGGCTTGTCATAATTATGTTGTCTTCCTATTATTTCACCATTTTTCAATTCTATTCTTCTCAAGGCCATCCACTCATTTGCTAGTGATTTAGTTTTGCCTTTTTTGATTAAAAACAGCAGATCATACTTGTCATTTTGTAGAATGAGTACAATTAATACTCTGACATTCTTAATTTGATCACGGATAATAAAGAGGTGTTGGCTCTTGATGGGACTTGTATGTTGGTAATAATACCATCATCATCATCATCGCCCTCAACGCTCCTCTCGGGAGCACAGGGCAGAAACCAGCCTCCTCCATTCAGAGCGTCTCTGTGCCAATTGCGTCACCTCTTCCCACGACATTCCTTGCGCTCTGATAATACCAATGTAATAATACCACTCCCATGGTATTATTATTTGGATGATTTGTAAAGCGCCGTTTTGTGAAAAAAATCCACCTCAAGCTCTTTGCTAACTAAGGTTGTGTCTGGATTATTCCGTGAGATTTCTTGAATAGATAAGTCTTCAGTTGGTTCTTGAAACAAGATATGTCCTGCGTTTCTCTGATCATTTGTGGAAGCCTGTTCCAGACTACAGGTGCAGATATTGCAAAAGCACGCTCCACGTACACTGGTTTCGATACAGTACTGGTCACCTCCAATTTAGTTGTAATATCTTGACAAGACCTCAGTGTTGTCTGTCTATGACTTAACTCCTGTCTACCGCAGAGTTCCGTGATATATTCTGGGGCCATAGCATGAAGTGCCTTAAATACTGTCAAACACACTTTAAATTCGACTCTCTCCGGACATCTGAGTATATGGAAGATTCAGGGATGCAGCTATCACATTTCATAAGCTTCCAGTTTAACTTAGCTAGGTACTACTACTATTACTACTTCTATCCTATCACGGCATATCTCATAAGTGGGGTAGCCAGCAGATCAGCTGCATAGAACAAACTTGCAAACTCTCCTGTCTGTGCCAACAAAAAATAAGATATTCAGGATGGGTGACAAACCTCAATTCTGAATTTAAATGTCTTTATTTTTGACAGCTTAGTAGGTAACTTGTTATGTAAAATTGTAATGTGAGACCATTTTATGTATGTAAGTACATACATAAATACAACTTTTTCCCCTTGAACTATGGGGTGCTTATGTATTTCACTTATGTACTTCTTCCAGAGATTTTTGATCATATCTATTTAATTATATGACTTATTGCCGTAATGGTAAAGTATGTATATATGGACAATTTGTAAAGCGCCATTTAAGTATGCGTAACATTACCTCAAGGGCGCCGTATTCTACGTCTATCGTCCGAAACTTCCAGCAAAAAGGTGTGTCTTCAGCTTCCTTCAGAAATAGTAGTTATTATACTTACTTCCAATTCTCAAATATCTCTTGTAGAGCCTTAGCTTCCAAAAATTATGAATCTCCAAACCCTTGAATAAATGCATTGGATTAGCTATCGCCTCTAGAAAAATAAAAACTTGTTTTACCATCTTTTACAATGAGTATGAGATATATTTTTTTGTTTCTGCAAGTGTTGTTGAACTGAGATATGACACTTATTTGTTTACAACTATATTTACAAATGACCATACAGATGTGATAAGCACAATTTGTAGTCTAATCGAGATACTAAGATAAGTACACAAAAAAAAGTATTTTTTCCAAAGATTATTTTGCACGAATATGGTAAGCTGTAAATAATAAATCAGTGATTATGATAATGTATTAACCAAGTCATCAAATGCATAAACAAAGGAATAGTTAAACTTTCAAAATGCTCCCCTGTAAAATCACCTCTGTGGGACTTACCACATCTGTGCACTATGCCATCGATAGATTGATTAGTGTTGAATATGCACTATCTTCTTCTTCTTCTCCTTGGGCAATTATTAGTCCCACGTGGTGGTGGGGTCTGCCTTTCTTGTTTGATTATGCCACTTGGTTCTGTCGAACGCATCCTCATGGGAAACATCACAGCTCCTCATGTCTTGTCTCACTATTTGGCGCTATCTGCGCTTTGGCCTTCCTCTTGGTCTCTTGCCCGTAACCTCGATATATTACATCAATTATCTACTGATATATGCACTATATCAGTAGATAATTGATGTAATCTGTTTATGTTTTAAATACTCAATACAAGTTTATACTTAGTCAGGTGGCATTGGCTTTCACCGTTGTCTTATATATGTGTGTCTTCATTGTTCTAGTCTTCAGCATCTTGTTTATGTAGGCAACTAAATTAGATCTAAATAGGAAACTTGCATCAATATCTACTGCACCCGGTGTGACCAGGGAAAGTTTGTTATGACTTGTTACAATGTGTTCAGAATTTATATATTATGCTAAAACCGTAATTATTAATAATCAAACTGTTCTTCACTAGTATAATTTCTTTCGAATGTATTAAATATTTGAGTTTGTTTGCATGTGTGAACGATTATCCAATTTACTAAACAATTGATGGATTAACCAATCACTTCAGCTATGATTTTTATTTTATTTTTTTATTCGCTCTTGACTGTACATTGATCACAACATATTATATGTACAATTTTATAGAAGAATGCATTCATTATTAGATGTAATCAATATACAGATTTTGTTTGTTTTTATTATCTAATTCAATCACAGACTCCGCCTGCATAACTGATGTCCTCTTAAAAAACTTTTATTCTTGAATATTATGTGTATCTTATAAAGATATTACAAATGATAAGAAAGCGATCATAAAATAAAAGAAAAGGATACTTTTATATGTTCCGAAATTTGTTAAATTGAATTTGAAAGCTTTTTGGATGAATGGCAATAGCCACCATAGCTACTACTACAATATAGATACTCTGTGAGAAGATGGGTTGAAAACTTTTCATAAATAAAAATTGAACATTGAGTTTTTCATTTGTGAGTCGTGGAGCACCCTGTAAAGAATTGGTTTTCCACTCTTGTCCGTAAATTTTCGAGGGTCCTGTAAAAGGCAGGTGTTCGAAAAAATAAAGGCATTATACATCTCAAAATCAGCGATCAAGTTTGCCACCCATCTAAAATGTCTTAATTTTTTATTAACACAGAGACGACGACCTGCATGTTTATAACACTGCAGCTGTTCTGCTGGCTACCCCATTTGTGGGATATGTGTGATGGTATAGTAGTAGTAGTTTCTCATTTGTTTACAACGAAATAAATAGTCAAGTATTATCAATAAACTGAGATGTTTTCTTTAATTTCTGTCTTGGATACAATCCAGTTTTTTATTTGTATATTGCGCTCATAATAAGTAGATATATTATAGCTCTAGCATAGCCGGTAGCGTGATTCTTCATGTTATGAAGAAATAGGGAGGTTGGCTAGTAGCGCTAGTACTAGTGCACCCATACTCGTTTATTTGTACAGTGTGTGTGTGTAGTAATTCATATATTTTGCAGTCTTTTTGCTGCAGTTTATCTATTATTCCGGTTGAACGGAAGTAACTCCATCCTTTCCAGACAATGATTCTGTTAGCTACCACCCATATAATATATAATACAAATGATATACACCTACTTATATTGTTTTTACTGACTGTAAATGTACAAATAAAATTAACAGGCACACATTTCAAAATGCCAAAAGGAATAGTAGATTTTCTCTTAGCGAAATATTGTTTTTTCACAGGAATTAATGTAATGATTTAATATATACTCGTAATGTGCAAAGGCGACAAGAACTATCGAATTTGTATATTCAAAGTTTCTGAACCACAACAAATCACTCGTTCGGTTGGATTGTCGGAAATAAAGTGTCCGAACATCGATTCTCGATTGTGTACGTACTTCGATCGTGTTCCATTACTTCGTGAGCATAATCGAACTTGAAATAAATATAGTTTAATAGTAGGCATGTCAACATAATATAGTCAATTAGAGATAATATTGTGTGTTGTTATAAGCATGTTCGAAATAAACCGTATATCATAATATTTGATGCTAATTATAACATATGTTTTATTGAATAACACATTTGAATACATACATATTGTTATGTGAATATTGTGACGTAGTGTCACATTACGAACATATGTTTTATAATGACGCTTCCCCTACAGATGATAGTTCATTCTCCCCTCTAGCTTGTTGCATCTCTATGCACTATGCACTTGTGCCACTAGACGTAGTGATTTGTGCATAACGGTGTTATTTTGCTGAAGAATTCTATATCTATCTATCTATACCCTCACGCCGTGTCCCAGGAGGGGTAGGCGCAGAGAGAACGGAACACCATATAGATTTATCCTTACAAATTTCTTTCGCTTCCTCCACATTCATCCAGTTCCTCATACATGTTCGCCGATTTCTCTTACTCAACACGCGGCCGTCCTTTAGGATTTGATTCACGTGCTCAAGCCACGTGGTTCTTGGCCGTCCGCGCTTCCTCACACCTCCTCTTTCAGACAAATACATCTCTTCGTCATTCTTTCATCTTGCATTCGCTCAACATGTCCAAACCATCGTAACTTATTTACACGCATTCTATCCACAACACTCTTCTCGCATCCGCTCATTCTCCTGATATCCTCATTATTCACTCTATCCCGCAACGTTTTACCAACCATTCTTCTTAGTGAACGCATCTCCGCGGCATTTATTCCACTCTCCCTCTTCTTCAACCACGTCCATATTTCACTTGCATACATAAGTGTCGGTACCAGAATGGTATTGTGCACCAGCATTTTAGCCATGTTCGACACATTGCTGTTGCTAACAATGGGTCGAAGTGCACCATTCACTCTAGCACCGGTGACTTTTCTTCTTTCGATGTCCTTATCGTGTCTTCCATCCCTCGCAAACATACTTCTCTGAAGAATTCGATCGTTTACAAATAGTGGGCCTTTATTTAAAGTGACTCGAGTTTCGACATGTAATGTATTTTTCAAACCCTAATATTTTACCATTTGACTTGTCATTTTGTAACACGCCTCGACAAATTATTGTAAAATGTATCTATTGCTTTGACGTTTATTTTGTAAAACTCCATGTTTAGTTAAAACTAAAACCAATTGTGTTTTCTTCCATATATTGTAAAATGCCTGAATACGCTTTCGGCGTTTTGTTATACCCCTTCGTTTATAAACGGACGAAACATACACAACATGTGACTAGGTACAGTATTTTTTCTCCATTGGAAGTAATATCATCGTCGGTTCTATGAAACCTCTTATGTGCTCCAAACCAATTTTTACAAGGTATGCAAAAAAAAAATGTTCTAAAGTCCACAGATCAACAAATGTAATCAAATTTATTATCAATTTCATGTCTGATCTGTGGACTTTAAAACAGTTTTTTGGCGTCCCCTGTAAGAATTGGTTTGGAGCACATAAGAGGTTTCAAAGAACCGACGAGGATATGTTGTTATGGTTAAGGTATGTAAAGAGAGTTTTTAAGAATGTTACATTTTAAGGCTCTAATCACCGTATGCTCGGCCAGTTAAAAATAAATTCTGATTTGTGTAATATCTGTACATTATTGTTTCATATTTAAAAAAGCTAGACCTACCTTACAAATTTCCATTACTCAGTTGCATACGAGTTATATGAAAATTATGACACGTTTCGGCGAAAAAAAGGCTATCTAATCTGATATCGAACAGTCCGTTTTTTCCTGTACATCATGTATATTGAAAAATATAATTGCTAGTTGTAAGAAAACTGAACGAATTTGCAAGTAATGTTTCCAAAATGAATCGCAAGTAATGTTTTGTTGTGATAGTTCTAGATATCTGGTGTCGATAATACGTAACTTATCTTTCGATTAAAGGTGCATTGCTCGATTTAGATAGCGAGAACATGTTATCAGCATTATGTAGCTAGTACTGGATTAGTTTGTAAAAAAAACATTATTGTCTTTTTTTATTATTTTGCCTCCTTTGTCACTTCGTTTTGTGTTCAGTCGATGATTGTGACGAAATATAATATAAACATTATTATAGAAAATATTATCTAACTATTTATATAAATATCTTTTTTATATAATTATAGGTATATCTATCTATTCCTATCGTCTACATCAGTGGTCTTCAATCGCCGGTCCGCGGAAGAAACACGAAGATCAGTCTTTTTTGCTGTGCAAAATTTGTGACATATTTCTTAACAACAGTGAAGAGATCATGAAATATAATACGTAAAATTCCTATACCTTTTCGAAAATGTGGCAACGAAGAAGAAGGGGTAGTGAACATTTGAGTGCAAGGGAATTATGGTAATGTAAGACCTGAAAAAACAAATTCTGAGAAATAATTCTTCGGCAAAACGAGGAGAACATTAACATTTCAAATTTCGAAAAAATGACGACAGCGGAGTAGAAGTTTCTAGTGCAAGTGAAATTATGAAATTTTGGATTGTGATTCCTATAAAAAAATTAAAGGACTTCCGTCATTCAGGGTTCGCGGAGATTAAAAGCTTGGAGACCACTGGCTTACATTATTCTATTTATTATATCGCAGATTAAGTGCAGCGACGATATGTTAGGTGATTAATTTGCGATATTGTAAATTATAATTAATTATCTTTTTATCTATTCATACCTTATACTATCGGGTAGCCAGTGGAAAATCCAATTATGATTAATATTATTTTTACAATCTCCTTCTCATTTTACTTATTTTTTGCACATCATCAGTCACATAATAAAGCAACAAATCGATTTACTTTAAAAATATAGTGATACGCAGTTGTGAGATTACCACCGTTAAATTGATTTTTTCCTTGCAATATTTTCCTGTTCAGTGCATCTGAAAACCTTTCGTATATTTCTGCGGTAATATACCAAAAGTTGCCATGTCCGATTTTTATGAAAATCGTGATTTTTCATTAGATATCTACGTACCTATGTCTCTTGAAACCATTTTTTTATTGCGCTAAAAAAATACAAAAATAATATCACGAATAGCAAAAAAAAATGATAAGTATAAATATGAGTTCGTCGGTAGCCTGGAGGTAGAGTCTCGGCCTCGTGAACAAGGGGTCCGTGGTTCGATACCAGGTGCCGGCAAACTCCCCTTTCACGACACAAGCTTTTAGTAGCTTACTGTGAAAGGTGTATAAGGTTGTATTTGGGTTTATAACAAAATCCCAGATATACCTTTTATAAAAAAAAATAGCCAATGATTTTTTATGATGACAATGATTTTATGCTTTTTGAAATGTCTTCTTGTAAAGCTTGCTTTTTCGAATATATGCACTTTTGCCATATTACCACAGATTTGTGTATTATTTGTCTATTTACAATATTTAGAATATTAATTTTCCATTGTTGTAATTATTCACGAGAGTCCAAATGTCGGCCACCAAAGTTTATACACTCAAAGTTTATATACACTCACGACGACTCACCCGTATTCAAAATAAATGCACAAAATTGTTATTAAACCTAACTTGTTTAATGATGCAACTTAGTGATCTGCACCCCCTTCAATATGTTTTAAAGCATGTTTTCATATTGAAAGGAGTGCCCTTGACGTGCGAAATAATACATAGAAGGTATATGTACGATAATTTGAATGTACCTTCTATGAACATGTATGTAATCAATGTACCTTCTATGAACATGTTTGTAATCAATGTACCTTCTATGAACATGTATGTAATCAATGTACCTTCTATGAACATGTTTGTAATCAATGTACCTTCTATGAACATGTTTGTAATCAATGTACCTTCTATGAACATGTTTGTAATCAATGTACCTACAGTACGTAAAGAATGAATAAATAAATATTTTTTTATTATTTTTTAAAAGCTTTGAATGTAGATTAAAAGGAGATTTCTTTGCAAGTTTAATTGTCCTCTGGCATGAGTACCTACTTACTAACAAAACACCTACTTGGTAGAATCTATAATTAATTAATTAATGGCTATTAATATATACCTACGTATAATAAAGGTCAAACGTTTCTACGGGCTATGTAGGGTAAGGTCTGTATATTGTATTCCTTTATATAAGTAAGTAGGTACCTAGATTATGTTATTGTCTTCATAGAGCTACTATCATACTACACAATAATTAATGAGTTTCAGGTATATCTCGGTATTGATATCTTGTATCCATTTATACCGTGACTATTCCTTGCAATAAACATTTATATCCAGGATAATAAAATATATGGCTTTGATATTTTTATGAATGGAATAATCCCGGTGGCAATAAGTTCACAAATATATTTTTAATTCAATGGTTAATTGAAATACCGTGATACGAAAGAGACGATGGTTCCACTTGGATTATGCTCAAGCATTTCTTACTATTATTGGTTAAAAGAGAACTGCTTTTTGTCAATTAATACAATTGAAGGTAGGTACATTTTTAGTTTGACTGGCATTTTATGAATTAAGGTGATCCGGGTTTCGGATATTTAATGTCTTCATCAGCAAAACTGAAAACTGTACTTTTAATTGTATTAATATTTGTATCGATAGAGTTGACGTTTATTTTGTGAAACTATATTAATTTATGTAGAGTTTTACTATTTTTTAATAATTGAGTGACCTGGTTTCGACTTGCAAAGTCATTGTCAAACACAAGGTTTCCGATGGTCTGATCGACCTTCTCCACAGTAACCCGTTTCTTTGACATGAATTCCTTTTTGTCCATACCATGACTTCAATTTCCTCAAGCGGTATAGCCAGCAAATCAACCGCGGGCAATGAACATGTATGGTAACTATCTATGTCGTAAATTTAACGAGGATAAAGGTGCTATTTTCCTTTATATTGCTTTAATTTTTATTTTCCCTGAATTAAATTCTTCCATTTTCCATTTTATATTATTTAATGTCTACATGTGCATTTGTGTGTCTGTGTATGTATGTATTTATATATGTACGAGTATATGTTATTTATATTGACTCACATTGCATGTAGCGCACAAAATTTGGTTCTCTGTTTGCTGTTTGGTCATTTGGTTTTCTTAAATTTAATGTAATATTCTTTTGTTAAAATTAGTCACTGTTATACTTGTAAATTTTATGTATTTAGACATGTAATAGGCTTATGCCGTGAATTTTTGTTAAATAAAAATATAATAAAATAAATACAATTCCATTTTGAGAATATTGATTGAGTTGATGTTAATTTAGTAAAACTCCATATTAATTCATGGAAAAAAACATAAACAGTTTTGAGAATATTGATTGAGTTGACGTTAATTTAGTAAAACTCCATATTAATTCATGGAAATAAACAGAAACAGTTTTGAGTTTTACTTTATTTAATGATAGATACAGTAGGTAACCTAGTTTCGTTTGAAAATGACATTGTAAGTCAAAACTAGGTTACTGTACATATTGTTAAATGTAGTGAAACTCAAACAGTTTTCTAAATTTTGAGAATAATTAAAAGGGAATATGTATGTACATTTTACATTATTTATGTTGCTTGAAGAGGGAATGGTGTGACATGGTCGTGTAAATGCGCAACTATTATTATTATTTTAGATACACATTGATATTGCAGCCTGTGTTTTATATGAACATGAACAATTTGATTAACTGAACACTACATAATATCAGCTGTTTCTATCCGGTACATAGCCGATTAATAATATCTGACTATTCGGTAATATAACAAGCTGTGCATTAAGTTCCTGATCACCTACTGTGAGATGAATATTTGATATCTGTAAACCCAATAACAATATTTTCCTTTAGATACCTATATTTTTCAGACGAGTAGCCGATGAACTAACTATGTAGTGAAGTAACCGTTTTTTTATCGTATCGAATCGTCTAGGTATGATGAGTAAATATTTTTAACGTCTATTTATATTTCATTTATTTCTCAGAAACAAAAATATTTACTTTTGTTTAGAATTATTATCTGTTTGTAAGTCATGAAAATTACTTGTAAACAGATCCTAAATTAATTTAGAACAATTCGGAATGTTTCATATCACTATTTAAAATTACCCCGTATTATACTATATTAAATTATCTGTCTATCTGTATCATTACTGCATAAATACCATGGCATAATATACTACGTTTATGGGTTAGTTGGAAGATATCGCGCTTCTGCGATAAACAGGATTCTACGACTTAGATCTTTCTTCAATACCTGGTTTGTTAGATATACCGAAGTTTCATGGAGGTTTTTATATCCGACTAATCTCCGAAACAAATCTCACCGTATGTTGAGAGCCAATAACTGCATCCCAGTATTGTCTCTGTAATATCTATTAACATGTTCGTTAGTGCGTAACGAGTTCTACCACTATTGCAACTAGCTATCGTATTATATTGTATGTTACCTATGTGTTAGTTATTATCTAAGTACTAAGTACTCCTAGTCGATGAGTTACAGACTTGCTAATTTCAATGCCTGCTGTATAATAGTAATAGCCACACCATCATAATATCTTCAAAGTGAATCTTGCATCTGTGCCGGATTAGATTACGAGACTATCGATCATGTCATTTTCGATTGTTCGATTCGGGATTGCATTTGTTTATATTTTTTCTTGCGAGACATGCAATATCCCTCAGGCGTCGGTTAGTTGCTAATTTCTTTCAGTGCGGTAAGGTTTATGCAAGTAATTTTCAATATTCATTTTTGATGTATTGTCGTAATGGAAGAATGATGTCTTATAAAATACTATTAAGTAGCATACATTTTTATGGTTTTGGGAAAAAAATCCTTGGTCCATAAAAGGACTCATAACACAATAAATAATAGTTTTAGTATTTTTTATTGTTTTTAACTAAAATTTTAATAAAAGATAATAAATAAATAAATAAAATAACAATACAGCAAGACCTAGGTACTTAGTTAAAATGTTAATAATAATAAATGGTGTTTTTGAATACTAAAAATAAAATATACTCTCTTCAGTTCAGCGATGAGACATGACACCTATCCTGAATTCTATTGCCACGGAAAGAACCACTTGTATGTTTATTACATGCGTTTTATCCGTTGGCTACCCTAATTGTGGGAAATGCCGTGATGGTACGAATGAGTGAATTAGTAAGTGCGTAAGACACAGTCTCTTGATCTGTTCAAGAGTCGATTAAAGACACACTTGTTTGGTATATCATATAAATGATATAAATTGTACAACTTATTGTTATTTATATATGTTTAGTTTTTATAATAGCTTATTAATATTTGTACTATATGTATCAGCCTTCAATCATAGGTATAAACACGATATTTTAGGATGCGCCCTTGAAGTGAATATATTCCACAAAACGGCGCACTATAAATTGTCTAGTTATTATTATTAGTAGTTTATATTTTCTATGGGGATGCCTATTTTGTGATTGAACAGCCTTAAAAACGTCCTCCGCACCATCTTTATACTTTTCCTATGGATATAATATAACAGTGTTATATTCCACTAAAGGCCTCACGAGGCATACAAAAAGTAGTAAATAAGACTAATTTGCTGTAGTTCATTCAATAGTTTAAAAACGAAACCCAGACTTCACATCGCTTAGCTAAATTTTGTAAGTTATAAATTAGATCCTCAGAGAAGTCAACCAGATTTTTTAGGGTCCAAACAAATTGGAAAATAATATTGTAAATTGAGTAATCATAGGTTATTAGTGAATTTGTTATAATTATTTGGATAGTATTTTTTTTTACCTATAGTAAAAAAAACTTTTCTGGTTTTGTCTATATGAACACCTGTTCACATTGATACGTTCACATCACATGTGTGTAAACAGTAGATATCTATAATTACACATAATAAAAGGAAAAGATGCTACCTAGAAAAATATTATCGTTCATTTTCGCTTGAATAGCATAACGAATAAAAAACTAAAATTTAGGTATTTTATTTTAAGAATCACCAAAAATAAACGTAGTTTTTATAATTTATGTAAAAATCTAATAAGCAGCTACATCTGTATTAAAGGTAGTTTTGCTCTGTAGCTATGTTAGAAATTAAGCTCAGCTTTTACACTTCCATTCGAAAGCACCAACTGACTTTCAGCTTCTCGTTAGCTGTCGATAGTGTGAAAGCTACCAGCTTCCCTTTGACTCTCGGTAGCTCGAGTAGAGATATATAGAGAAAATGCTCTGTTTAGTATTGTCATTTTCAGATTCTCCAGTCCGTAAATAGAATATTTATCATTATAGACATTGCAAAGTAAATAAACTCTTTTTATCTATGTACTTTAAATTGTTTCTATCAAGAAGACCCACAGAAAATGATCTTGGATTCCAGTGGCGTATGCCATTGATATCATACACATTAATCAACTTGATGTGAAAAGGGTCTATTTAACAATTTTGCGACTTGTTGAACGTTTGTACTTACTTAATAATGGTAAAAATAATAATATATGTATTAATATATTTCCCAAAACACGTGTATTAAAAATAATTCACACAACACCTGTATATGAGTAGGTATGTGTTTACTTATTATAGTCAATTTCTACCCTAACTAAAATATCTCCAGGGGCTATAGGAATATTAGTAATGCCTTAAAATTTATTTTACGCCATTTAAATTATAATAATATCGGTCCTCATTTCTTTTTCCTGTGTTTGGAAGTGTTCTGTGAAGGTAGATTTTCGTAAAATGATGTCACTATATGTTATTCAGTATCTTCAACGATGATGTGGTTTGCCACCCTTTCTGAATGTCTAATATTATTATGACATAAAGAAGATGTTCTGTGTTGTGTCCATCACATGTCTTGTCCTGCGGCTACTCCATTTCTAGTAGAGATGCCGTGAATGTTTATCTCTCCATGCCATCTCTCGCAAGTGGGGTGGTCAGTGGACTAACTGGGTGAAATAAATATGCAAATCGTCCTCTCCGTGCCGTTCGAAAAAAATAAAGATACGGCGGAGGTTAGCATACTCATTGCAGAATTAAGGTGTTTTATTTTTGCAATATTTACAGGATCAGTCAAATACAGAATATTTAAACAAAATATACATTCAATATCTAAACCAGCAAAGGACCTAAATTCACCAGAGATGTTTTAAGTCTTAAAGGAAATCATGAAAGTTAAAAGAATTATATTAAAACTAGATAAATTTCAGTACTGAAAAGCTGACAACTTTCGAAATGAATAAGATATCAAAATACATCAAAAATGTCTTAAACCTGCCATCTGCAGACACGTAGAAAACTATCTGAAGAGATTTATTTATTTCAAAGAAAAATAATATTTAAACAATATAATACAGTGATGGGAGATCTGTTATTTGCCGGCAACTTCACGGAGCCGTGATTAAAAGGGAACTGATAAAATTACGATCAGAAGCTACGGTGTTGATAAGTGTATTTAAATGAAATTAACTTGACCCGAATAACAATATAATGTAAATAGACGTCCAATGTTTTATAGAAACACCGAGGCTGTATTTATTGTGAGTAGAGAAAATTCTCCAAAGAAATTTTTCGAGAACGAGAAATTTCTCCTCGAATTTCTCCTCTGATGGAAGAAAAAATTCTCTCTATAATTTTTCCTAGTGGTATTTTTTATTGATCATTGTAAAAATGATCAATATAAAATAAATCTGCCTCAAAATACATCATAATTCTCCACTTCGTGAAATTTACCGAGAAATTTCTCGGTAATTTTCTCGACAAATAATTTCTTGAGAATTCCACAACACTTATTATTGTGAGTACTACTATTATTTGTAAGTACTTACCAGTGGTGTGCTTTCCATATATGTAGAAAAGAACCGCATGCCTACAAAAGAAAAACTGTGTATTGTCTGATATTGTTATAAATAAAGGATGAGATCGTGAAAAATCATAAATTCCCACACCAAATTGACGCAGCGATTTATACTAATCTTTATGAGATGCACAATGTCATCTTATTTATTTACTAGCTGGCCCGGCGAACTTCGTACCGCCTAAGAATCAATGAACGATTTCATACATACATCTTCTTCCCCTTCCCCTAGTTCGGTCGGGGGCCCATTGCCCCTAAGTATCTCCTCCAGAGATAACTGTCCACCGCTGCTTCCAGGACCTCTGGCCACTCCAAACCAAGCCTTTCAACACATGTTCGACACCTGCCCTATCTTCTGCCCTATCTTCTGCCCTATCTTCTGCCCTCTCCCACTGACTTTATGAATGATTAATATTATTAATCTCTTTACAAACTCCCGTAATTGTCAAAGTGTGTCATCCAAGGTATAGTGTAAAAAAATATAATTCATTTGGAACTTTCGCAGTTTAGCGGCCCCACCCGTTGTCGAGTACTTTTTTCCATGTAAAAGTAATATTTTCGAAACTTGAAGAAATTGTTGCCATATGGTGAATTATTTTTTGGTCACCAAATTTTTGAAAAATTCTTTAATAGGAAAAAAAATCGCAACTATGAAACTTGAGCGGCCCCATCCGTTGTCGAGAAATATGTACGGAATTTTAGGAAATTAATTTTCGAAGTGGATTTTTTTTGCCGGCAAATTAAAATAATTCTACATATGGCAACAATTTCCTCAAGTTTCAAAAATATTACCTTTTCTATGGAAAAAAAGTACTCGACAACGGGTGGGGCCGCTAAACTGCGAAAGTTACATTCATTTTTTTTACATAGACAATTCACACACATCGAGCTAGTCCCAAACTTAGATTAATCTTGATTATAGGTACTAACGCGACGATACACACATATACAATGCACTATATACCTACATATATATGTAACACCCAGACCCAGGATAATTTGAAAAAGGTCATTCTTCACTTTGCCCTGTCCGGGAATCGAATCCGGGACCTCGTGACTCAAAAGAAAGAGCTCCGCGCCACACCGGCCGACATGAACAATTTATGTTGAACAATTATACTTAACTCAGATTTGTTTATAAATTATCTGCAGTATTATGTAGGTACTATTTTTTTTTAATTTATAAAATTCTTTCCATTATTTTTTAAAAATTGAAATATCAGAACTACAGATGTTAAATTGTATGGATAATTATTCTAATTTGAGAATGTATAGAAAAATTATCATATAAATAGGCCAATCTATTAAAAAAACTTCATTGTTGATTTTGTATAATTCTCCATATTGCATTTTTTATTGAAATTAAAAATGTATGGCGTAAATAATTTTCTTCGTAATTTTTCTTCTCTGTCTGCAAATTTCACTACACAATCTTGCATCAGAACTACCTACATGAACACATTCTTATTTTCATCTTTAATAGCACAATTTTTGGTTCAATAATAATTTACCATCTGCAAAAATAAAATACAATTTCAAATATAATCTGTGCACGTCCACATTTATGTGACAGAAGATCTATCGATACATAAATATTAGTCGAATAATTCGGTAGTTACATGGCAATAGGTTGTATCTCGCATTTTTTGCGTTATCAAGTTTGTTCCATAAAATGCTCAAAATAGTGTAATATTTGATGTGGCAAAAGGATATGTCTCTTTATAGTCAGAATAAAGAGAGAAAAGACGTAACTTATTGACATGTAGAAAGATTGTTTTCATCAACATGGCAAAAAAACTCAAATAAGTATTTTTAAACTGCAAGAAATTATTTAGTGAATGTTACATACATCTTGTAGAAGAAATTATTAAGAGAATGTTACATCTATCTTGTAGAAATAATAATTACCTTCATTTTGATATATAATGCTCGAAATTTGGCTGAAATATCTCTTTTGCAAACTTTGTTTTTGCTCTCCTGTAAAATTATGTTTTAGTGAGATACAACCTATTGCCATGTAACTACCGAATTATAGTAAACAAATATTAGTACACATTTCGTTCATATTAGTTATAGTAATTTGGTTCTTAATATAGCAGAACCTACGGATTATTTTAGCACAATGCAACAGGCGACGTGGGGGCGCTAATAGCTTCTCCATATTGTTTTTATTTTTGAAATTAAAAATGTATGGCGTAAATAATTTTCTTCATATTGTTTCTTCCCGTGAATTTGTAAGATGTTTTAATAGCCTATAGTTTATTCCGGGCGGAGAAGAATCCAACAAATCACAGATCATTCAAATCGGTACAGCCATTCTTGAGTTATAAGTGTTGTAACACACACGACTTCCTTTTATATATTAGATTTAGTATTAAAACATTTCACAATACGAGTACATACATTTTTCATTTTAACTACTACTACTACTAATATATCATCTCGGCATATCCAGCCGGTGGGGTAGCCAGCAGACCAGCTGCATGTTATAAACATGCCAATTGTCTTCTCTGTGCCAACAAAAATTAAGACACTCAGGATGGGTGGCAAACCTCATCGCTGAATTTGAGATGCAAAATGTCTTTATTTTTCGAACACCTGCCTCTTACAGGACACTCGAAAACTTACGGTGAAGAGTGGAAGACCTATTCTTTACCGGGTGCTCCACGGGATATGTTAATAAGTATATATAATAAAATTAAGCATAATTTATTAAAGTAGCATATTAAATTTTGCTCTAAGGAATTTTATTGCTCTATCAGTACTTTTATTTTTATATACATTTTTTTTTAAATAGTGAGCTTTTAATTCTTTACCTTTTCTCTGGATGTAGAATCGTTGTAAGAAGCAATTGCGGGGAAATCATTCAAATTTGGGTGCATCGCCAATATAAAAAACAAATACATCACGTTGAAAATTTCGCATTATTACGAACGCACGCCCAATATAAAAAGTCTTCTGCCGCCACTGGTAGGTGCTTACCTATTACATGTAGGGGAAGGTTACCTAAGACGGGACAATTTTTTTTGAAACGTTGTAATTTAGTCGTTAATTGATTTTTTTTTTAATATTTTTATTAAATATTAAAGTTTAAGGAGTGGCCAATCGATTGAGATAGAATAATCGTGTTTTGCTTCGTGTAGTTTTACACAATATCTTTTTTATTTTAATCTGTCTTTTTCCCGTTTTAGGTAACCGGTTACCCAAAACGGGACAAGGTGTTACCAAAGAAGCAACATGAGTACAAAAAAGTTCCTTAATTACTTTTGCTATAATTTATCAATAAAAACGTTTACATATATAAATATTAGAAAAAAGAATATTAAATGAATAAACATATAAAGTTTTACAACACAGTATAGAGACGGTCATTATCAGTTTTCGGTATTCCACTCATTTCGATTAGTTTATCGTGCATATGAATATTTTGAAAAAGTTGCAACCATCTGAAACAAAAAATAAATAAAGATGTACCTATAGTTGAAAAAACTGCTTAACTAAATGGTTTGTTCCTAATTACTTTATTTTGCACAGGAAAATAATTTCAATATATGGGTTACTTAAGACGGGAGATGTCCCGTCTTAAGTAACTCGTGTTTGTCTCGTTTTAGGTAACCGTAAGAAAAATAATAATTTGTTATCGTGTTCCTACATCTTCTCTCTCTCTCTCTCCCTGGGCAATTATTAATCCCACATGATGGTGGGGTCTGCCATTTTTGTCTTTCGCCGCCACTCGGCTCTATTCTGTGCGTCCTCCGGGGAAGCTCCGCAGTCTCTCATGTCTTGCTTAATTTATAAATAATTTATAAATAAAAGTTTATATATTATATTAAAAGAATGTAATACGTATACGTCAATGCATAAAACATTACCTACCTTGTAATTTTGAGGCGAAAGTAGACAAGATGGCGAAGATAAATATTGATTTAATAATGCAGAAATCATAAATTACACACGCATGCACTCAAACCTCAGTCAAATTGCGATCTGATTTAGGATTACCTTCATTGCGTCTAGTATCTACATTTCTGTATTGACAATAGTCTGCCATCTATAAGAGGATCGGAGAATTTAGCTTGCCCCGTCTTAGGTAAAATCCCGTCTTAGGTAACCTTCCCCTACTTCCTCTATTGTGCGTATTGTTATATTCGCGTTTTGTAATCAAATAACTTGAGATATGTTACGTGTTGAGGCATTTATAACATTCTCACACTACCGTATTTAGCTGTTTAAATTATCGCATTACCTTTTCAAAACTCACAAAACCCATACTTTCGCGACTTATCCTACAAGTGAGACAACCAGTAGATTTATTTTCGTAAACATACGAGACATTCAGGATGGGTAGCATCACACATCTCTGAATATATTTTTATTTATTTATTTATTATCCATATTTATACTCACGCCGCGTCCCTTTGTGGGCCCAGAGGCCTGAGTCAATAACACATTTTCACGTTACGTTTTCGTTACGTTAACGTTCGAGTATAGACGAAGTTGCAAGCAAGTATCAATTTCGTTGCTAAGATACACAATAGTTACGAAAATTGACACTTTGCGCAACATCCTCTGCATTTGAACGCTAACGGAACAAAAACGTAACGTGAAAATGTGTTATTGACTCAGGCCTCAGGACGTAATTTCAACATGTCTGATAAATCCTCAGCAGGTGGAAAAGTAAGTGTCACTTTAACCTCCTGACGACCAGAGGTCCTTTTTCTCTCCGATTTTCGTGAAACTTTCAGAAGTGGCTCCTTTTTGGTTTTATTTCTTGGGAAAAATAGTGAAAAAAATCCCTGGCCGGAAAATATCGCTTTTCTCTACGTACTACTCATAGGACATCTGACGCCAAGACAGTTGTCCTTCTCATAGTACATAGAAAGGTTTTCCACCATTTAAAACGATATCCCAGCGAATATTGAGAAAAAAAAACACTAAAGAATGTTTATTATTTATTAATAATAAATTTTTATTTTTGGTATGTTTAAATTTTAACAATCACAAATATTTACTACTGAAAAAACATGAAACTAAATTCTATGGTGATTCTACAGTCAGAATTAAAATACTTTGCTAAGAGATCAAAGGTTTCTTCTGAAAAGTCTTATTAATAAACGTATGATAATAATGTATTCAAAATAAGTTTAAAAAGTAAAATTAAAAAATCAGGTTAGAACACTTAGTCCAACTTTCACTAAAAAAATAAAGTTATACAATCGAAATACATCTAATCATCCGCATCCAATGGAAACTGAAAAAGCAGTTTCTTTCGGAGACGAAGCAAAGATTTACCTCGCATTTTGTGCAAAAAACTATTGTTTTCTTTCTACATCCAGTGTTTCTACATCTCGCTTCTTTTGGTCCATATTGAGGTAAGTGAGATGCTCCCTGTTGGCGTCGTTGTTTTGTGGGAATTGATTTGATTCTTCCACTTTTTGTGTCATGGTTCTAGTTCCCTCACTTGCTCGAAATCACTTTCTCCATCACTTGGTTTATCGTTGCCACATACAAGATCCATACCAAGATTTAGTTTGTACTCTCTGAGTTTCAAAATTTGAGATATCGTTTTTTTCTGAGCAACTTGAGAAATCCGATATTGAAACCATGAATTAACAACCGCCAAATCAATTAGATGGGCTATTACTCGAACTGTTCATTTTTAGTACGATTTCTTGACGGGCACAGAAAGCATACGATCAGCAAGATCAACACCGCCCATATTGGTCAAAATGCGGTCAAACAAAGGTTTTACTTTCCAGATTCTTTCTCTTTGCTCTTCTTGGGTTACTTCAGCATCATACATACATTTGAGTTGTGTTCTGATTGCATAAAATCTAGTGCGATTCATGGCACAGGCAATTACCGGAACCCTCCACTTTTCTGACCATTACATATTGATTTGAGGGTATTGAAGAGCTGACATTATCATAGTTATATTATTATCATACCAAAATATACTTTTTACTCTCTTATAGTTCGTCGGTAGCCTGGAGGTAGAGTATCGACCTCCAGAACAAGGGGTCCGGGGTTCGATCCCAGGTGCCGGCAAACTCCCCTTTCACGGCACAAGCTTTTAGCTTAGTGTGAAAGGTGTATAAGGTTATATTTGGGGTTATAACAGAACCCAGATATATCTTTAAAAAAAAATGTTAAACCCAGAGTTTTGCCTTTCAAGAGTATGCACGCTCTACTATGGTTTGCAGAATCTCGTCATCAGTGTACTGCTTAATTTTTTTTTTAATATTCCAATCTGTTATATCAAAGAACACATATGCTAGTTGCCTCAAATGGAACTCCTCTGATTCTAATTTTTCAGCTGTCCATCAATCAAATGATCCTATGTACTACGTTTAGGACAAGAGATGTTTAAATATTAAACTTTAACTGGCGACATTCGTCCTAATGGTAGAACATAGAAAATGTATAGGTTATGTCTCGTTAGTTTCCTAATAATTCAACGAAATATTGATACAAACAACTAGAAGGGTACTTTAACATTACTTTAAGAAAACATTTACACGAAAAAACTTGAAATCAGGCTGGATTAAAACTGATAAGGCTTACCTATGTGAGACCGCGAGCGTAGCTGCATTTCCTCCGACGCCATTTTTAATGAAATAGTAGCTGTCATTGGTGCGATTTTTATCTAAGTGTTGGCACAGGGTTGGACCAATAGCGGGAAATTCAAATTTGAACAATATCACAAAAAGTTTAGACCATAGATTTTTTTTAGTTCTATGTCCTGTCAGTAGTACGTTGGTCGTCAGGAGGTTATAATACCTACTTAATTTTCCCAACGTTTACGAATTGGCTCTACGCTGGCTTAAGTGATTACATTCGGTATTCATTGAAAACTTTCTCTAATTTTGTTATTCTCAGTGTAAGATCCACTAATCGAGAAACGTTTAATACAATGGAGGCGACCATTTTTTTGGGCTATCCAATTTCAAGTATCACAACCTTTTCACATAAACTGCTAAAGGTCTGTAAATTTTTCACGTACACATTTAAATGTTTTACAGGTAATATTAATCTTTTAATATCCTCTGAAAATACTTATACTATATTTCAGGATTATTTGATGAAGCTTTATTTATTAATTACTCTGGTCTACCTTTATTTTTCGGATATTTGAGAGCCTAAATTATGTATTATTTCAATGTGTTGTAAAATTAAAATCTCAGATCAGCACATGTAAGGACTATGTTAGAATATGCATCAGTGTGTTGTATAATGTATATCCATGGATGAATATTAAAACAGGCCTCCTACAGTACTTCGTAAAATTTGGAGTTTGTAATATTATATTATTTACACCTATTTTATACCTCATGCCTCAAGATATTTATGGCTGTAATGGGATGCAATACGATTTTCTTAATTAAACAAAAATAATTTTAATATTAATAAGTAAATGAAATTTAAAAGAAACAATAAAAAAAATATTGTAAAGATGTCTATAAATATAAATCGTGTGCCTGTTGACGTATATTTATTTTAAATAAATAAATAAGACATTTAACGGTTAAATTCAGCGATGAGACGTGAAACTTATCATGTGTGTCTAATTTTAATAACATGGAGAAGGCGATTTGTATGTGCAATGCAATTATACAGTGAATCTACGGTTTACATCGTGGTAGATATCATGATGATATATAGTGAAATTGTGGTATTAATTTTTTCACTCGTCTTTGTATTAGTTATACATATTTATAACTATGGCAGTTTTATATTAACACTCTATCATTAATATTTTAACATAATAATAATAATAATAATAATAAACTTTATTGTGCAGAATATGATAACAGGAATTATATAACATGCATGAAAAAATCTGTACAATGGGCGAGTTTATCGCAGAGTTGCGATATCTTCCAACTAACCCAAATAAAATAAAATACATGAAAATGAAATTAAATAAAATATATGAAAATGAAATAAAATAAAATAGATAGATATATGCAAACAGAATACTATACATATAATGTAGGTACATGAACACAAGCAAAAGCTAAAATATATGTGTAAAATAACGATAACAGGCTACATGTGAAAAAGAATACAACATTAGGGCGAAGGAGTAGAGCAAAAGAGGGTAGGGAAGAGGGTTAAGGGGTAGGGTTGCCCATTGTGTATAAAGAACACGAAGAAGGTGGCAAATTATAACCGAAAAAGGACTTTTGTGCACAGTTACAGCAGAAGACTACAATTTTTCACTTCCCTCTTAAAAGTATAAAAAGACGTACAAGTACGAATTTTTGGTGGAAGCTGGTTCCACAATCTGGCCCCATGGACGGTGAAGGAGTCTGTGTAGCAACTGGAATGATGTGGCGGTATTGCCAGAAGATTATTGGATGCTGATCGCAGTGGGAGACCGTGAGAACTCAAAAATTCAAATCTCTCCTTAAGATATACGGGAGCAGTTGGAACAAAAATAATCTTATACAATAAGAGAAGCGTGTGAATATCCCGGCGTTGAGGAATTTTACTCCAACCAAGGCGCTCACGATACTCAGACACATGATCGTATTTTTTGAGATTAAAAATATAACATCTATTAGGTACA
This sequence comes from Athripsodes cinereus, assembly GCA_947579605.1. Taxonomy (NCBI): domain Eukaryota; kingdom Metazoa; phylum Arthropoda; class Insecta; order Trichoptera; family Leptoceridae; genus Athripsodes; species Athripsodes cinereus. The sequence goes on along the minus strand of OX388323.1, from coordinate 22,468,155 downwards.
ATCAATATAGAATTAGTTTGCGGTGGTATATGTACCATAGTATTAATATTTATTGCGGGAGAAACTTGCGAACATTTGAAGCTGAAACTATAGATAACTCCTGATTTTATGCAACATTTACAACAGATTACAGGAACTGTGATGGATGATTTGGCGCCAGATTGCTATTACAACAATCTATACTCTTTTATTGATTCCATCGTTGTCCTCTTCTTGAGATGATCGATTTGTGAAACTGCCTACGCAGCCCATTTGAGATAAGCTGTCGCCTTGTGTATAAAGAATTTCTGTTTTAATATTTAGTAAAAGCTCTCAAAAATAGTAGTAAAATATTCTAATAATGCGAATAGGTTTAAGGTGTTACTACTAGTTTCCACGCATGTATTTGTACTTTTAGTATGAATCTTTTGATGTATATTATCATGGTTGATTATATCATACTACATTTTATTTTACGAAGGAATGATTTTGTCTTTTTATTAATAATAACGTAATTATTTGGTTTACAATCGGTTGTCAGGGTTTTTTAAGAAATATTTTAGGGATTTTCTGGGCTGACAGCGCTAATCCAGATGATCTCCTCATTATTATTATAAGATTATTTTAATCTTGTTGCTTGAGGAAAATACCGAACATAAAGACTTAAAACTGAAGATGTACAAATTTATATTTATTTTGTGTAAAATATATATTATTCAAAATGCTTTTAAAAGTTAGTTAAATATATTTTGTACATTCCTTCGATCTTGAGGTATTATTATTGAAAAGACACCACATTCTACTGGGACCATTACAATTTTTGGCCAATGGGATCCCAAAGAAAACAAAATATTAACAATAGTGTTTCTTGTTTCCTTATAAATTCAGCGTACGTTATGTCTGTATTCTACGTCTATATAAAATTTCTTTTTATATTTTATGATGTCTATATCTTTCTAAAGAGAGTAATAGGTATGGAAACGGGCGTATAATTCTATGATACCTATCTAATACATATATGGCATCATCTTACGTATTTGAAGAGTGGAGTGAAGATAAAGTTAATACGTAATAGATAAGGCAAAATACACAGATTAAGTTGGTATTGTAAATGCAGATATGCTTAAAAGTTTACAGCAAGCGGATAATACTTTAAATATTATTAATAATAGGCGATAGTTGGGCTTAACATTATATTATTAGATATCTAAAGTAATTTATCGAGTGGCGTTTAAGCTTCCCTCGCTGTGACCCGATCCTTTGTGTAATGCGTATTCCCCGTTCCAGTAACATTTTTCCTCTCGATACCGCAATGTCTGGCGCCTGTAAATTACATAGGTATAATAACCTAAATAGTGTTTATATATATATAACTGGATCACTGCTACATATTAATACAGTTCTTATAATTTTGGCAAAATAATTTGTTGCTGGGCATTTTTTTGTTGTTGAGAATATCTAGTTTACCAAAAAGAGCACAATTCTGATTGTTCTTCAACGACCTTGACGACCCTCTTTAACAAGGCGCTGCGACTGTCGTAGAAAGTAATAACTTAGTTAATATCCTCATTTTTCAAATTTTCTCGGAACGTTTTACCAACCATCATTCTCAGTGATCGCTTCTCGACAACATTTAATTCACTTTCGCTCTTTTTCAGCCACGTTCATATTTTGCTTGCGTACGTAGCGTGTGTGCACCAGAATCGTATTGTGCACTAGCATTTTTGCCATGTTCGACACATTGCTATTGTTAGCCATGGATTGACGTGCACCTTTCACTCCAGTATCATCTACTTTTCTTCTTTCGATATTTCTATTTACAACATAATTGATATTAAGGCATCATTTTTCATTGAATTACAATATTTAAGATGTTCAATTATCTAGTAAAACATCAATGCTCTGCTTTTAGTTGAAAATCATTTTCATAATTTATTCCGATTTGAACAAATTTAATATCCTAACATAAACAGCTACAAATTTATTTTTGTTATAAGTAATATTGCGAAGTTTACTCATAGAGGATTTACCCATAGTTTACTCATAACATGTAAAATTGAGTTTTTAAGGGCCAATATTATAAAAGTCCGTTAGCTCAAGTTATTTTAATATGGTCCAAAATGTGATATAACTACTCGTTTTTCAGTATTATAAACATCCGTTAATATTATTTCAGTAAAATGTTACCATCGGCTCTAACTGGCCGACCGACCAGGGGTTAGTTTTGACAACTAGCATTGCTGTCTCACTATTTGCCTGAAGAGAGAAAGAAATAACAATAGATGAATCTACGCACGTGTTTTGTTAGGATATATGTACTCTCATAGCATCGCTGTCATTCACTCATTTGTTTTGTGTAAATTATGAGATTGTTGGGTGAAGTTTTTATGAATGGGGAGTAGATAGATAAAAGGGACAGGCAAGATCTTATGTGACCGGTTGAAAACAATTTGTACAGTAGGCAAAAATATTTCTTTTTAACGAATTGTCAAAATAGTTTTATAATACAGTATTTAGTAGAATGAACGAACAGATCGCCATCCGTTCGTAAAGTGTCGATATACTTACGAATATGGGTTCCTCGTTTATAATATCGGCCCTAAGAGTTCTCGGTTTTAAGTTATACGAGTCGAACTTTTCTAAATGGACAAGCTCGATCTGTAGGTATGTATTGTCTATACATGTTATCTTTGTTATTTGTTTTGAACAATATACGGCATTTGCTTGTAACAGTGTGCACACACATTAAAGGTTGCACCCTCCCTCACCCATGGATGTTGCAGAAATGTCAATCCCTATGTCATCCATACTCTTCATGCAAATTTTCACCTATTGTGAATTTATTTGTGAAATATGGAAATATAATGTACAATGTACAGTGAAGAATAAAAAAATCTCCTAAATTCTTGTCAAGGAAGGGCTCAAGGTTAGCCTGAGGGGCTATCCCCGACAAAACCCTCCCCAAAATTAAATACATCCGTTAATGTCCACCGACTCCATTGTTTTACAAAAAGAACTTAAAATTAACTAACAGTTACGTATTTACTATGTCCTAGTTGTTTTCCTAAATTAATACGAAATATGCAGATAATCTTAAATATTTCTATGTGATAATTCAACACACAAAAATGAAAATCGGTTTAAAACAAAAACAAATATAAAAAAAAAACATGGCGAACTACAGGTTTAAGTCAAAAAAGTAAAAACAAATACAATTGAATAAATTAAAAATAAATTCATTCATCATAAAACATAAATAAAGATATAGATAGGTATATATCTTTAGACACCATCACAAACCAACACGCAACATTTCCCAAAAAATCCAATTCTTTTCTACAATTATTCAATCAATTACAATAATTTAATGTAATATTATTTTATTACTGAGTATCTATAGGCTTCATATATTTTCTATGTGATAGATATTTTTATTATGTCTTGATTTTATTATGTTACCACGGCAACATTGTGATGTAATGATATCATTTTATCAATAAGAAGAAGACAGAAAGTAAGTAGCTCAAAGACATGTGAAGAAATAGAATATTACTTCTTTGATGTGGAGAATATTGAAATGGATTACTGTGTACCTACTTGCTTATATTTTGAGTATTTAGTTTTTATGTCTTCATTTACTAATTAGTGGGTAGCGGATGTGAAATAGAAAATTTAAGGAGATGATTATGAACATATTATTTCGTTTTATTTATTGCTAGTTTTGAACCCGGCTTGATATTATTATTTTTTGTTTTTTCCATGATGTCTGAGGATGGTGGCAGTCCTCTGGATAATCGGAATAAAATATACTTATCTATTACTTTCTGGAGCCTAGTTGATTTATTGTCATGTACATTATTAGCAATATTTAAAAAAGAAAGAAAAACAATTCGTTATTTTTCAGTTCATATCCATTTTCTGATCTTTATTATATCCACTCCTCATGATCTTCTTATGGGCATGCCACATATTATATTCTCTATCAGAAAATATGTGCTATATTTCCTATAAATGGAGGAAAATGTGTGAAATATAATTATGAGTGTGTAAAAATGTGTGAAATATAGTGTGAGGAATCGCGAACGTCACCAAGAACCACGTGGTTTGATCACGTGGATCAAATTCTCAAGATCGGTCACTTGTTGAGTAAAAGAAATCGGCGTGCATGTATGAGAAATTGGATGAATGTGGATGAAGCGAAAGAAGTTTGTAAGGATAGATCTATATGGCGTTCCGTTCTCTCTGCCTACCCCTCCTGGGACATAGCGTGAGGGTATAGATAGATATAGATAAATAGAATTTAAAAAACTGCAAACCATAGAGATAAGAAGAAGTAAGAATTAAAAATTCAATTAACATGTATCTACTATGAAATCCCTTGCCAATGAAGAAGAAGAGGGGGGGAAGAAGGGAAGGAAACCTACCTGTCTCGACCGGTAATACCTAGTTCATATGAAAAAAGAGATTCTTTTTTACAGAAAATGATTTAGTATTTTTTTAATTCTCTGTGTTACGGCGTATTTTAATTATGTATTTTAAATTTAGATGGAGATTATATTGTAAGGAATCACGGTGAAGGTTCTTAATTTCTATTCTTGATGTTTCGAAGTATTTTAATTATTTTGAACGATATGCTATAATATAATGTATAATTAACGTTATCACAAAGATAATAATCTCTGGTACTATCGTTATTAAGTATTATAAAAGTCGCTACTCATTTATTTCTAACCACTAAACTTTAGAATAATATTATTGATGGATTCTAAATTATCATAAAAAAAATCTTCTTGTTCGGTTTTTTGGGTTTTCTGTTGTACATTTGTTTCCCTTTTTCTCTCTTTTTGGTCACTTTGGGTTAACTGTTGTACATTTGTCTCCCTTTTTGGTCACATTATAATAACTGTTTTATGTTTGTCTCCCTTTTTTTGTCACATCATGGTTACTGTTTTATATTTGTCTCCCATTTTGGTCACATTATAGTAACTGTTTTATATTTGTCTCCTTTTTTGGTCACTTTCGGTTTACTGTTGTATATTTGTCACTCTTTATTGGTCACATTATAATAACTGTTTTGTATTTGTGTCCCTATTTGGTCGTTTTGGGGTGACTGTTGTTTATTTGTTTCCCTTTTTTCTTTTTTTCACAGCTCAGAAGAAAATATCCAAAAAAAGTTGTTGCTTCTACTTTTTTTTAATTTTTTTTTTGCTAAAGATATATCTGGGTTTTGTTATAAACCCAAGTACAACCTTATACACCTTTCATTGTAAGCTACTAAAAGCTTGTGTCGTGAAAGGGGAGTTTGCCGGCACCTGGTATCGAACCCCTTGTTCACGAAGCCGAGATTCTACCTCCAGGCTATCGACGAACTCGCATCTATGTTTCTCAATAGGTGGTTTTCGCATCATATATTTTATTCGGAATGGTTTTACATTGATTTTTTAGATTTGGATTTTCGTATTGATTAATATCGTTTTCTGTATCGGTAGAAGTAGGATTACAGTTTGTGAGGGAGTTTTAGGAATCATAACTCATCTTCTTGAATTTAAAGGCAAAACTCTTGATTTGGTGTGGATCATTCCTTTTTTGTAGTGGATCACGACTATATTTCTATTAAATAATTATAACGGTAATTTATGATAAAATCTATTCAATATTGTATGTACGCAGAAGATTACTACATTCTATAATATATTATCATAGTACGTTACTCTTTATAACCAGGAGAGTTCCTGAATACAATTTTTATGTATAGTGAGTAATATAATTTAAGTACAATGCTATCTGTTATTTAGTTTTGGGAAACACTAGTTAAAACCTGTATAACAGCAATCATTTGCAGGTATTTTAATAGCCATAGACCAAGTATGAATTATTGACAGCGACGGAAGTAAAAAGTGTATGTAAGGATAGGATTTAGTTGCGCTCGATCCTTTCTACCTACCCCGAAAGGAAAGCGGCATGATGGTTATTATGATGTTAATTATGATGATGATATAGAACTATAATAAATATAAAGTATTAATAAAAAATATGCTTTTCATTTCATTTTCAGTCGGAAGTCGCTTCAAATTTATATTGCGTCTTTAATTTCCTGTTGTATCTTAAATATAGAAAAATGTATACCTATATGTTTACAAATTTATCGATATTGCAAAGAGGTAAATAGAGGATAGAAAAATGATAAACTTTCGATTTCGATATCGGAAAATGAAATATTTGTATCAATTAGAACAGTATAATAGATTCGTATTTTCATAATACCTATAGAAATGTTGATGATAGATCACAAAATGTTATCCCACAAATTAATATTGCTTCAGGAAATATTTATATAAACTTGCGTTTATTGAAAATGACCCACCGATTGTTTGGATATCATTGAAGTCCGGATACTAACATTTTTTTAATTCAGTGAGGTTGGTTTTCTTCCAAATTATTTGTGAAATTCCGTAACTTTCGCATTATCGCATTATATATAAGCGCCGTTTAGTCATGACCTCAAGAGCACCCTATTGTGTGTCTGTCGTTCGAAGCCCTCATCAGAAAGGTGTGTTTTCAGCTTCCTTCTGAAGCTCTCTCCATTTGCCATCTGTCCCAGACCCAACATTTGCCAGAGACGTTCAAGCAAACACTCCGACCTTTGCTCACATCTCTCGCCTCTATCACATTCATTTATGAGCTTTTTCGTTCAATCTATTTAGTACCTACGTATCAACTTGTCATTTGGGATCTAGTGTAAATGGTTTAGCCAAATTGAACTTTCACAGCCATATGTATAATTTTTGTCATTCTTTTTAATTCGTCAATATTTATTCGGCAACTTTTTATAAGAAAATATTTCAAAATGCCATGGTTTTTATTTACAAAAGCATCTTGTACTGGTTTCTGTATATTGTTTAAATACCTACGTAGCTATTTTGTGGGTGAACCATTTTCTTGAGCGGTGCAAGTAATGGTCGAAGTTCCAGGATTAGTTTAATTACGGCACTCATTTGAAACAGCTCGCTACAAAACTCTCGTCTCGCATTGTTTTTAATCTCTGTATTCAATATTTTTTCTTTGAACGAGAAAAATAAACGTTGTTACACAATGTCGTCTTCTCATAAAATGTTGAGCTGTACTTTAATTTTTATACACTTATATAAAATGAGAATCGTGATAAACATTCCTTTAATTTTAATGAAGCAGAATTTGTTGTTTGTTTATTATTATTACTATTTAAATATTACAAATAAAGCCCTTCTTTCATTACATTGAGCTCAATGTCAAACATCTAGAGATATTTCTCAAAAAGATAAATCCTTGCACTGAAAGAACAAACAGAATTAATCACCATAACAACATCTTCTAAAATAGTAAATCAATATTTAAATTTGCCTTATATAATATGTTCAGTGAAGCATTCGGCAAAGAATTGGTCTCCCAATCTTTTTGGTAAGCTTTCGAGCGTCCTGTAAAAGGCGGGTGTTTGAAAAATAATGAAATTTTACATCTTTAATTCAGCCATGATATTTGCCACTCATCCTGAATGTCTTAATTGTTTGATGGCACGGAGAGAACAGCGTGTGTGTTTATTTACTTATTTTATTCTTTTTGCACATCATCATTAACATAACAAAATCATTAAAGCAATTTACAGAAAAAAAAGTGATGATATGCAGTGGCGAGATTATCTAATTACGAGAGTTTATTATATGCAACTAGTCTGCTGGCTACCGCACTTGTGATATAACATAACATAACATAACACGTGTAGACAATTCACACAGACCGAGCTAGTCCCAAACTAAGATATGAATCTTGTATTATGGGTACTAACACGGCGATACACATATACAATGCACTAAACACATATACATGTAACACCCAGACCCAGGACAATCTGAAAAAGGTCATTCTTCATTTTGACCTGGCCGGGAATCGAACCCGAGACCTCGTGACTTAAAGGCAAGTGCGTTAGCCTCCTCGCCACACCGGTCGCCATGCCATGATATTATAGTAATAGTAACCTTTTTTATAAATTAAACAACCCTCTAACTCTAACTAAGGTGTCTGTCCTACGAATTGATGTTTTTTTACACCCTACAAAAGCGCCTTTTATAACGTACAAATTTAATATTGTTGAACGGACCGTTTAAACTGTTTAGGAAACTTGAATCTGTAAAATTTTATAAATGATTCTTAATCGTTATATGTGGCGGGCAAAATAAATTTATAATTTCTTGTCTATGATTATTTCATGAATGCTGTCAAATTAACTAAACACTTTTATTTCTAATGTAAATATTGCTTTGGAGGATTTTGGATGTTGGGTATGTTACTAATGATACTATAAGCCAGCGCATTCAGCATAGATCTGTATTCTCTTTAATACAGGGGATAGACGATGATCCTGGCTGGGTCATGTTTGAAAAATGTTCGATGATAACTGGTCCAAAAGAGAGCTATTCTCTCATCCACAAAGTTTCCGACGATTTGGACGACTCTCTTTAACAATGATAACATCTCAACGTTAAGATTACGTGAGTAAAAGTGACTCGATTCAAGCGGAATCGCTTAAGGGACTTTATTTCTGTTCTGAGTATTCGAAAGGAGCGGTGAAATATGAAAGGAAGAACAGATGATGAAATTCAACTAAATTATGCATGGTTTTGAAGTCATTTAAAGTCAGATTGTCCTGATTAGTTCTAATTATATTGTTGCTCTACATTGTAACTGCTTTAGACAGCCGCACCGGTGTAGCGTGGACTCAACTCTCTTGCCTTTGAGTCATGAGGTCCTGGGTTTGATTCCTAACCCGGGCAAATTGAAAAATGCCTTTCAAATACTCCTGGGTCTCGTGAGTTCCCATACTTGTGCACTATTCGGGTGGTGGGTGGTACCTCAATAGCAGAGTGTTACATGTATGTATTTAGTGCTAATTTCAATATTCATAACTTGTATGTTGGGACTTGCTTGATTTGTGCGAGTTGTCCATACGCTATGTTATCTTATACTAATATGACATTGTGATCATAACTAATAAGTTAAAATGCGTTGTAATAGATATGAGAATTACATACATACAATATTTTTTTAAATTATTTATTTATTTATTTTCCAAAAATATTACATACAAAAATAACATAAAAACATCATTATGGAATAATGATGTTTTTATGTTAGACCAAAATCTGTTCTGGGGTAATACTAAGAAAAATAAAACAATTAAATAACTAAGCAAAAATAACACAATTAAAAATATAACCATACTCTCCGACGAAATACCCGAATAAGCGCCCCTGCTACCCGTCCATGAGACGCAGCGAGGCACTCACCCGAACATATTACATTAGGTACTTTGTGAATTAGGTTCTATATTTATGTTTTCTTATTATTTTATATATACACACTAGAGTTGCTTTTGATGCATTTCTGGGTGACCTTTTATACATGCTCTAGTTTGAGGTTACGTTCCTGTAACTCCCACCTCCCCTCCCCCCCGTCCTCTGCGTCATCTCGCGTGCCAATGTCTTTTCCATCCCACACAGGGTGTTAAATAATAAAATATTTCTATTTATATTTCATATATAAGATATCATATTTCATATATAATGTATCATAATTTTATTAATAATATATCAGAAAATGTACTTTTTCAAATTGTCCTGGGTCTGGGTGTTACATGTACATGTATGTGTTTAGTGCATTGTATATATGTGTATCGTCGCGTTAGTACCCATAATGCAGGATTCATATCTTAGTTTGGGACTAGCTCGATCTGTGTGAATTGTTATGTTGTATGCTCATATCAGTCATTCCCTCTTCACTCATCATTTCATATTCTCGGGAATAAAAGGTGATGTACACCCTCTGCAATTAAAATGATTTTTTTTGTCAATCGGGCTACCTTACAGCACGATAATTGTAATATTGTGATACTATTATCATAGGAATGGTGCATTGTGAAGGAGTGTCACCTAGTCCGTTGATTTATTTATAGAGAATAAAAATATTTAGAAATGGAAAACATAATATTTTTTTTAAATTGAGATGTGTAACAAATTATATAATTGTATAAATATTACTTCAATTATGCATCTGCATTTTTGCCTTTTTGTGATACGGGCAATACTTTAAATAAATAGGTATCTCTTTAATTTGACATAATTATAAAACATTCAATTTTATTTATTTATTTCAGTATAACAAACTTTATTAAATATGCTGTTTATATTATTCGTGGTAAGTTTATTTTTTAACTAGCCTAAGTTTGTTTTGAACCATAAACCGTACGCCACGCGGAGCTTGGGTGTTTCCTCACCCACGCCACACTCCCCTGGAGAATCAATATCCTCCCTGCAGACTGGAGAACTAGCACCAAACAGTTTTATAAATATTATCTAATATTCGGAATGTTTTGCGACACGAGTATATTCCGCTACTATAACAAATCACAGTATCTTATTTGAAAGCATTTTTGTGTTTATTTACTTGTAGGCGGATAATTAAATTTGCTGTGAATATATTAGAAGTATTATAGTTCAGGTAGTTATTTATTTAATTATGTACATAATGGAACGTTTTAAGAAAACCAAAATTAAATTTTACGCCTGGTAACATTTTAATTTTAACAATGGTTCTAATATATCTATTTCTCAATTAATGGGCCACTTGCAGTCGTGGGGGATTTTAATAAAAATGATTGAATTAAGTAAATTTGAGGTCGGAAAACACAAATATGTCAGTTAAATTTTTTTTAAACATCTAAATTATAGAGAATTTTCAAAAATAAAATCCAAAATTTTTGACGTTTGGCTAAACACGTAAAATGGGTTTTGACAGCTGATGACGTCACGGAGTCCCATGTGTGTATGACATTATAATCTGTGGTGCGAAAGTTATTATGGTTTACCGGACACCGTGACGTCACAGTGCCGCCATATTGTTTTTGACCATTCCGAGAATATTCAATTTTTAAATGCTATTATCTATGAAAATAGTGCAATAAGAATTAAAATAAATTGTGGTTGTGTTTCTTTCATACTAATTAACGATTTTATATAATAAAAAAAAAACTGCAATTGGTCCATTATTCTCTTTGTCATCTTGATAAGTTCGTCTGAGTGGTAAGTGAAGATACACCTTTTTTATCACCGGTATTCATATCATAATATTGCTACGCAAGTAGGTAGTAGAATTCCATAATTAGATAAATAGACGGTAGATTCATCTTATTAAAAATGGATACAAGATAAAGAATTTTACATTGCAATACGAATGCAAATCTATGTATAGTAAGTTGTGTTTATCGGTGCGACCAGTGAAGTTGCACTGACACGGAAATGTGCCACGATATTTTAAGTATTGAAATTGATATTTTTTCACGCTATCGGAATGGTATCAATACCATCAGCAGGGCTACTCTTGAAAAAACTAAACACGATCTTAATCTAGTCTTGATCTTGATCATACGACGCACGAAGTGACTATTGGCCAAAATACACGCAAACCGATTGCGCGTTAGCGGTAACGCGGTGTTTTTAACCATAGTCCCTTCGTGCGTCGTATGATCAAGATCAAGACTAGATTAAGATCGTGTTTAGTTTTGTCAAGAGTAACCCTGCAGAGGCATACACATCGACCAGTATACATGTATTCAAATATTACGCTCTCTCTTTTTCACTATATTGCTTATTTGTTAGAAGTGCTACTACCTGACAACCTGAACTTTTATTGTGAATTACGTCCGCATGTGTTACGATTGTTGTTGATATTATTACAGACTATTTTTCATCCCTTGTTTTTTACTTATGTCATTTTGTATTTTTGTTTCAGGTTTTCAGACTGTACCTTGATTCGTGGTACTCAAGAGGTAAGAATCACAAATTTATTCCTAATTTAATCATCAGAAATTTTAAGTCACTTAATCAAATTATATTTTGCGGCTGAGCTGTGGCCCGTCCATGAGACGTAACGAAGGCATTCATTCCAATATTTCTTCGGAGAATGCTCCGAATTGTCGCCGAAAGTTTTAAGATTTTTGCTTGATGATTGACGTTCGCATCCAGCTGTCTGTACGCCGTCATTTAAAAGCGTTTGCAATATTTACATGATTGTTATCATTAAGCTTGAAAACTTGTTGTGGGTCTTGGCCTTCTCCAGTGAACGTCACTACTCCCTTCTATCTTGATGTTATAGTTCCCCATTTGTTGAATCTCAAAACTTCGTGTTTCCTTTGTCACTCCATTCTGAGTTGACTGAATCGTTTCTCGACACTTCTTCTATAGTATATCATTGAGCTCTGTGAATAATATTTTTTATGGTTATTATTCGACATTCTTGCAATATTTATCGTCCATGAATATATGTCGTATCGCTTTTGGAATAATTGCAGATTCTTGCAAGTTCGATTTCGAATATAGTCGTGAAGAGTTGTTTAAAAGGTCCACTTCATTTCTAATTGTATGTAATGTAATGTCGCGTTGTAAGCGTCTCGAATCAAGTGATCTGATTAAAATAATACAAAGTGGTTACCATATATGTATATACATTCATAATACCACACGTCTACGGCGTAATTATGTGTTTGAGACATTTCTTTAGTTTCTTACTCACTGATGATGTTCGTTGGGGTCAACGGGGAGCAATCTCCTGTCTGACCTTTGTCTGTCTGTTAGTTTTAACCTATCGAATGTTCTAATAAATCTTCTCATAACACCTTTACGCTTTGGAATCGTTCGTTTTCATCTTACTTTTATTTTTACACCGTATTGATTTCATAGAGATTAGAAAAAAGTATATAGGTATTTATTTATTCAATAAATAACAAGTCAACAAGTGCAATACACCAATAAATATATAGAGAAGAACTACATAAATGTTTTTATGGCCACTAATTCGGAACTTACCATCTTCAGCTCTTGATCCCTCGTTAGGTGCCAAGACAAGATCAGGATAATACAGGTATTGAACAGGTTGCATTTTGTCCTGATAAATATTTTATTTTTATTTATTTATTGAATCAACAGAACACCAAAATCTTTTTTTTAATATTATTTTGAATCATATTATTTTGAAAGAAAATTGTTTATTTTTTATTAAAATCTTAGAATTTTTATTGTATGAATTCCTATATATTTTGTAGGCACATTGTACGAATATTTTGCTTTTTGTGAGTGTAAAATTACAGATATAAAGTAAATAATATTAAAGAAAGTGTAACGCAAAAACATAAGAAATAGATTAATAAAATAACCGATACTAAAATATGTCCTACAGAAAGTAATTCGTATATAAGGCAACTTTATCCCATCGCCAATAATGTTGTTATGTAGAGTATACATCTTGAACTTTCTATAGAGGATATAATATGAACATGAAATTGTATACAAATATTTCATACAAATCTGTCTAGATACGGAAACGTGAATAATTCAATAATACTTATCTACATATCTTTTCATTCCGTTACATTTTTCTGACAGAACAAGAAAACATTTCTGACTTTTGGACAAGCTGTCAATTATTATTGTACAGTTGTTGTAACATTTTTTTTTTTTTTTTTTAAAAAGATATATCTGGGTTTTGTTATAAACCCAAATACAACCTTTTGCACCTTTCACACTAAGCTAAAAGCTTGTGCCGTGAAAGGGGAGTTTGCCGGCACCTGGGATCGAACCACGGACCCCTTGTTCTGGAGGCCGAGACTCTACCTCCAGGCTACCGACGAACTCATTTATTTTATTTATTCTACTATTAATATTATTTTTTGCTTTCGTAGTATTGGTATACCTGTGGTTATACATATTTTTCATTTCTGTCTGTGGTGTTTACCATTTTACATTGATTTGATATACTTTTTTTATTAAAGAAATTATCATAATATTCCGTCCAGTGTGGCGTAGAGGTAACGCTCTTGAGTCACGAGGTCCCGGGTTCGATTCCCGGCCAGGGCAGATTGAGGAATGACCTTTTTAAAATTGTCCTGGGTCTGGGTGTTACTTGTATATGTGTTTAGTGCATTGTATATATTATTTGTATCGTCGCGCTGGTACCCATAATACAAGATTCAATATTAGTTTGGGACTAGCTCGATCTGTGTGAATTGTCTATGCGTGTTATGCTATGTTATGTCTTTAAGGGATGATTTGTGCCAAGTTCAACGCAAGTAGCAACTTTGACAAAATAACTGCAAAAAGAGAGAGGCGAGCTTATCACGTAAAGTGATTGGTAGTGGAAGGATTTCAGCCTGGGCGCCTTGACCACGTTGATTCCTTTGTATTTGTGTAGGTATATTATATTATTTAAATGAAAAAAATATTTTCTCTTGGAGTACGTCACTGGATAATGAAAAATATTATCTTAAACTTTTGTAAGTTTTTGATGAATTTTTGATCATTGTTTAATTTTAAACCTTAAATGTCTTATAATTTTAAATAAAGTTCTACAAATACCTGTCTTTTTCAGAACCTTTGAAAACTTTGACTTAAAAGAGTGGGAGATATAGTCTTTTCTGGAAATTACCTACGCATTTTCATTTCCTTTGGTTTGTTAATCTAACGAATTTCTACTTAAATTGTTCTCAATTTCACCCTTAGGCAGTAGAAAGTTGTTTGTTACACATTTCATTGAAAGTACATTAAGGGTTTCCCACCATTTTCTCCTGGATGTTTTTAGAGCTCAGCTTCTATGCCATCCAGACTTGCCATGCCATTTTTTTTTCAAAGGGAGGACATCTGAAGGGCTCCCCCCTACCCGACAAAAACCTTCCCTAAATCACATCCTCTAATGCTCCTAGTCTTACAAACTATATTTTTACAGTTACGTATTGCTACGTACTGAAATTCTCAACACTAGAGACAACGTTTCAAAGTTTACTATAGAAACTGTGGTGCAATTAAAAATAATAACAATGGCTACTTACTGATCTTACTCACCACTGCCATACTTCCAATTTCCTCCGTGTTGAATTTGATGGAAATAAAGAAAGGGATTAATATACGTAAAACATCTAAGGTTAGAGCATGATAAGGGAAAACAAGGGACAGAGGAAAAAGAAAAGCTAGAAATCAGAAGATGACAGCCGAGAAGTCAATCTAAGCCATATCTGTGTTGAGGAGTATCCACAGATACTGCATCCAACGGGATAAGTCCATCCAGAAGACCGCGCATGGTAGCCTCAATGCCCAAAGTTTCGCCGGAACTCATTGAGTTGGTAGGCCCCAATGTCAGATATCTGTCAAATATAGTTTTGTATGGAGGAAAATTGTTGCTACAATAATATTATTTGGATTTTTTGGCGAAATATTTTTATATTTACAAAAATAAAATGAAATCGGCAAAAATAAAATCTAATTCGAATACAAATTTCCTAAAGCTTATATTCGAGGTAGGTTTTATTTTAGCCGGTTTTATTTTATTTTTGCCAGCAAAAATAAAATAAAACCGGCAAAAATGAAATCTAATTCGAATATAAACTTTAAGAAAATCGTATTTGAGTTAGATTTTATTTTTGCTGGTTTTATTTTATTTTTGCCGGCAAAAATAAAATAAAACCAGCAAAAATAAAATCTAGCTCGAATGTAAAGTTTGCCGGTGTCGAAAAACTTGGTGTGTCCAAAAATAATTTAACGTGGTGATCAAAAAGTAATTCTACATATGGCAACAATTTCGTGAATATTACTTTTGCTATGAAATCTCACATTTGACAACAGTGGGGCCTACCATCTCATATAGTGCCGTTTCGCCATCATTATTAGTAATGTTTGAAGGTACAATGCAAAATAAAATTATCGATACAGTTTCAACATTGATCAAATCAACATGAAACTAACCATAGTAAGTTTGATAGCTAATAACTGGTATACGTTTTTTAAGTGCAATTGGAGGAAAAGGTTAATTAAAATTAATTTTTATCTTATTTAATTTAAGAACGACAAAGAGGATATATACTAATTGTCTGAAAGAAAGGGTGTGAGGAAGCTCGGGCGTCCGATAACCACGTGGATCAAATTCTTAAGGACGGCCATGTGTTGAGTAAGAGGAACCAACGTGTGTGTATGAGAAACTGTATGAATGTGGAGAAAGCGAAGGAAGTGTGTAAAGATAGATCTGTTTGGCGATCCGTTCTCTCTGTCTGCCCCACTTGGGACACGGCGTGAGGGTATAGTATAGTATAGTTTGATTAATTGAAATCAAAAGAGAGTGCACAAATCTAGCAGTTTTAATTTTGTAGGATTGCTAATATAGCAATATGTTTTTTTGTTTGAATGTTTTAGAACAGCGCTACCACGCACAGTATCAATTCGGAAAAGCAGAAAGAGGTCACAATTATGTTCATTTTTCAGTTTGCATGAGATTAGGTGATCAGTTAGCAAATTGTGAAATAAATAAACTTTATTTATATAGGTTACATATATGATGTAATTTTTTGGGCCGATCACGTTATTACTTAGCTATTAATATTGTGTATGTGTGTTTTAATGCGTACGTCTATTTATAGGTGAATGTATGTATACGTGTGTGTGTGTGTGAGAGAGAAAGAGAGGGGAGGTTTGGGTAAAAAGTGGGAGACAATTTGTTCGATCGAAACATTTAAGCTATATAAGGCGCATGCGTCCAAATACGTATTCCGATTTCTAACCCTTGTTTCAAAACATTTTTCTCCTTATTTGTAACGTGAATTTCATTATTCCCATCCCTTTCGGGTAAATTTGATTATGATATTTACGTCCCCTACGCAGACGAAGTAAAACACTTTAAAAACGTCATCGTCTCGTCTTGTTTGTTATTATTCTTTTATAGGTACCCGCTTATGAATGGTTTATCCTCTTTTTTTCTTTGAAAATATTTCGTCCTATTAATCTACAGTTGGGTAGATATTTTTAGACAGAATTTTCGTAAACACATAATTATTATGACTTCACATGTTTATTTTTTTTCACGTTTATATTTGAATTGTTTTTTATTTTACCGACAACGTATCGCAACCGTTATTTAAAGATGAAATTAAAAAAGTTTGTTTTATTTTTGTATTATACAAGTGCCTACGCTTTCCACGATAAAAATATATTTAAGTACGTGTTCCTTAAGTGACTGTTATTTAAAGGTTGTCACGGGTTTTTGTTAGTTACGTTTCGACCACCCACGTCATTTTCTGGATTTCGTCCACCCACGTCATTTTCTGGAGTTTGTCGACCTTTTTGAATGTTTTTCATATAAATATTTGACTCCGTTCATATATATGCATTTCATCTATGTTCTGGCGAATATCTTTGTCAAATGTGACATAAATGTTACATGGCAATGTTCTTGATAGTGAATGTTTTGTCGGTGCCCTTCAAAGGGCTTTCGACCATCTATTAGTATGACTTACTTATGTACCATTCAAAAGGCATTTGACCATCTTAATATGACTTACTCATGTACCATTCAAGAGGCATTTGACCATATTATTATTATTGTTGGCATTTACATTGTGATAATTTCGCGACATGATTAAAAGAAACGTGTTTTTCTTACTATGTTTTTAAATTATCATTATTAATTTTAATTTTGCGATCGGTTTCAAAACGTTAGTGTCATTGACGAGCACTTAGTTAAAATTAATATTCATAATTTAAAAACATCGTAGGGCATTTCACCACCTTAATATGACTTACTCATGTACCACTCAATAGGCATTTGACCACCTTAATATGACTTACTCATGTACCATTCAATAGGCATTTGACCACCTTAATACGATTTACTTGTGCACCATTCAAAAGGCATTTGACATTCTTAATCTGACTTACATACTCACGTAATTAATCTTATCTTGTATTCAGGGTCTTTCAGAATTACTAAGTGTATTTTACATAATTTTAAATAGTATATATTTAACGTATGAAGTTATTATTATTGAATGTGCTCAGGTCAAAGGCATGATGATTTTATATTGATTAACGCCTTGTACCTGATCACATATTTTCATTACTATACACTTCATTGAATGTTTTGATTAGTAGGTAGTGGCGCGGCGCCTGTTGCCTCAATTAATTAACTTGACGTATTATTATTATTTTTATCTCTCGCTCATCCATGAGGTGACTTTACTTTATAGGTTTTACACTATACCTACATGTATTTTGTACATATTAACTACTAGCTATAAAATCATGAAGTCTCGTATAAAATTGTTCATAGAATATTTTTTTTAAATTCTTTTAATATTATTACTTATTGATTTGGCGGTAACGTTATGGTAGTTTCAAAACATAATTACGAATGTTTGGACGAATATTTTAAGACCTTATCCTCAAAAATGTCCTATTCCACTGGATGTAAAGCATGTGTCAGTTCACAATGTTTTGACTCCAAACATTCGTAATTATATTCATTTAATATAATAGGGAAAAATCTGATTGGGCGATCGAAAAATTAATGAGCGGCTAACAATGTACTAACTCTAATATTATTTGTGTAACAAATATCAATGCTGGCGACTAATATTGAGTGACAAAGAAATTATAGCCGAGCTGCGAAAATGGGCGACTGTTATACTAGGCGAGCGATTAAAAATATTTAACGGGTTCCGAAAGATACTAACTGAGCGACTTCATACTTATATCGAATGATTGGCTGAAAACACTGTAAGGTGAAATAAATTTTTATTCTTGAATTTTCTGAGTTATTTTAAACGCTTTTTTGAGAAAAATTGCTTTTTTTTTAAATGTAAATACATCCTAACTTAAAACTGTATGCTTTTATGCTGAAGGTGGAGTACGTCAGCAGCGATAATCTCCCCATTGAAAATAGTATCCGGCTGCTGACCGTCTTAATTGTAGGAAAATATCCCCAATATTTTTATACATTTTAGTTAAAGTTGAGATTTGTTTAAGAATAATTTAAACACACCCTCAGATTAAGCAAGTGGAAGGATTCGATATCTGATTCTCTTATTGATTGTTGAGCGTATCATCAGGTTACCATGTTTAGTTAGGACTTTATGTAAGTACTGTTTTATTTTGATCTTTTGCTAAATCGGATATGCAAACATGCATAGATACATACAGTTCATTGCTGCCCCACTTGTGAGATTTGCTGTGTTGAAATAAATATATAGGTAATTACGTACATGAAGATATAAAAGAACGACTAGAATGTTGTAAAATCAACATTGAGACGTTTATTAACGCTGTTAAAGGTGGTAGGTAATATGGAATGGCGTAAAGGTGTATTATCCACAATGTAATCTGTAATGCTGGAAAGGTAGTTTCATTGTTATACCCTAACACTTTGTATATTATTAAATACATCGTACGGTGATATCAACCCTTATCAAGTCCGCATGATAGTTTTGTTGTATCATTTTATATTTGGATTTTGTTATCATTATAAAGGATATTTTTGCTCTCAATTTTCAAAAATTCAAAACTGGCGTAGTAAATTACTTAAAACTATGTAATTGACATTGGGCAGTTGAGTTTTGCGTCTAAGCTGTTGGTTCGTTCTTTGTATACCTATATTGTTTATTGAAAAATATATTATTATTTGTGTAACTATAGGCTTATTATGGTTTATTACATTATTTCTATTTTTCATTAATTTTTCTTGTTCATATGTCTTAATATTTTAATAACCTTAAATCTTATGTTGAATTTCCCATTTTTTATGATTTATTGCTAATTCTGTCTTTTATCAATAAATTTTTAACAAGTTTTATTAAATGGTATATATGTATTGTATTTATCATACTGTTTTTTTATTGTGTATTGTCCTTTTTTCATAGTTACTCCTTGTCTAGTTTGAATGTACTGTCTGTTATGCATTTTCTATAATTATATTTTATACATGTAAAAGGCTCACGCCGTATATTGATATAAATAAATTGCTTATTTAATTCTCATCGTGTAATTTGATCAGGCAAAATTTATCATTATTATAATTGTTAAAAGTATAACTAGTTTCAACCAGAATTTCTGTTCATTGTTGTATCGTGATATTTTATTAATTACATGTAGTTAATAAACGCAGTTGCATACTTATTCCTCTAAAAGGATTAAAAAAAAATGTTTTTATAATCGCGTCATCTAGGTACAAGTTATGTAATCAGAGGTCCCATTGTATGTATTGAGCCTGCAGTTTATCCTCTTCATGCCAAAAATGCGATATAAAATAACATATTCCAGATCTTTGAATTTAAAGATATTAAATGCTTTACACAACACATTAAGGATGTAATATGTAATATCCTTGATAATAAAATATTTATTTATTTATTTATTTTGGACAATAAAGGGCATCTGCCTTTTACAATACATGACAAATTAACAACATCATACAGTCTTCAAACATCAAAATATGTGTACACATCAATTAAAAATAAAACAAATTACACCATAACAGAAAAAAAAACCAATAACAATTTAACAGAACTACAATAAAATATTACAGGCATCATTCGGTTAGTTAAAAATTACAAATTAAATATATTGTATTAATTATTCAAATATTCATCTAAGTACTTTGCGTTTTTTACGAAAGCTTATTTATCAATGTCTGCAAGTATATTGGTTTTAATTTGTAAGATTTATATATTATTTAGTCAGTGATCACTGAATGTACCATTTTTATTTAGAGTATATTTTTTTCTCTTTAATACAACAATAATTGTAAGTTATACGGTTTAAATTGCGTAACGTAGATAAAACACTGGCTGTGAGATGACCATGATGTAACCTTGAAAATAAATGGGAACACAGATGGATGTGGGGATTTTAGTGGTGCAATGCAGGAATGTTGCAAAGATAAAAAATGCATTGATCCAAAAAAGTAATATTATTTGTTTTGATTGAATTCATTGAGAAAGTTATAAGTATAGTTTGTCGTATCGCTGACAAAGATAAGTATTGTTGATAATATCATGACTAGTATTCATAGTATTTGAGTAATAGTGTCGATGTAGAAGGATGCGCTTTGTCGCTTGCGCATCTCTTCGCCTACACTCTCGTAGTCTCGTAGATTCATTAAGTCTATTCTGTCGTAGCGATACGGTTAGTATTATACCGCACACGGAACGTAACAGTACGACCGAGTTAGCTTTGCCAGCCAATACATAATATTACAATATCTTTAGTAAGTAAGAATAAGGAGATTCCGCAAAGTTATTCATTGTCAATTCTTTTTACGTTTTTTGAGCTTTTTATTATTATCATTTAGAATTGTTTTATGAATTATTTGTATTTTCTTTATACATCATTTATTTCGTCGTCTTCTGTTGACAAATTTTGGTGCGGCTATATACGATTTCTTTTGTTTTTTTCGGGGTTCGTGAAGTATTGATGTAAGTGTTTCTTTATTTTCATCGGGGTTTTGTTTTGTGTTTCAGAGTTTGTTATTTTTGACATATATAATAGTAATCAATCTAGTGTTTGGAATCATTACTAAACGGATTACTTCAACTGTCGTGGGAGTTGTTTGGTGAGTGACTCACAGTTGCACATTCAGGTAGGCATAATAGTACCTACATACTATATTATACATATTATTTATATCGTCCTATTGATTTGGGAATCATTTATATGAATAATTCGTTGATCACGTTTTCATCTATCTTTAATACGTATCTTTAAAATGAACAGTATACTTATTTGCTACTTTGACATTATCCAATTTGACACAATGCTTATGTAATGAATACACTTTTCGATCCAGATAGCGTTGTAGTCTTGGGGTTGTATTTTTTTAAAAGAGTGTAAAATGTACACGTCATTTGGTTTTACAAGCCCGCCTTTTTGTAATCACTATTGATGTACGAATTATTCATATAAATGTATTATATTATTTTATGTTTACCTTTTAGATCGATTCGCCAGTAAGGTCTTGTTTACTTATTCGGTTCTCTTTGTTTTTGTGTAATACGTAATGAAATTTGGTTTATAAATGTTTTCTTTTCTCTTTCTAAACTACCATAGTATATCTCATAGGTAAGTGAGTTAGCCAGCAAACTTATTGCCTGTAAGAAACGTTGAATAGAAGATATACAATGACATATTTGTGATTTACCCTCCCATTATAGGACGTTAATTTATATGTTTATTCACTGTGTCGGTGTTTAGGTAGTAGAATTTCAAAACGAAATTAAAAAACCAATGTTTACTTCTACTTTATGTTCTTTAACTTCTTTATTGGCGAGAGTGACGTCTTTCGTCTTATAAGGATATTTTCATTCTATATGCCGTTTCACCTTTGATAACGTATAGAAAATATTGTGAGACGCACTCTCTTCCGGGGGCTTTGTGGCGATTAGATTTTTTTACGCGCATAAAAATATTATGGTTAGTTGCCCAGTGAATTCCGTCCGCAAAGCGAAAAAATGCGGCATTGATAATAGGAAATATCGACTGTATTTTGTTTTGATTACATCATCATATGCCCTTTGATGTTCTTCTCAGAAACACACAATGGAAACAAGCCTCTTCGATTTAAAAGATCGCTAGAGGTCGCTATGCTTGTGTAAAGAATAGGTATTATTTATACAAGCATAGCGACCTCAATTCATACCTAATAATAATTGTTATGCTTTGATATCAATTTGAAAAATTGTATATCTTTTTTTTACCTTTATATTATTCATCGTTAACAAAAAAAGAGAAAACAAAATACAACGAGCATTATGTTACCAATTTTTTTTATCTGTATTTATATTGACACAATTAAATACATAACTGAAATAACCAACTAAAAATATATCAAAATATGAAACATGATATTAAAAAAACAAGTTTAATCATTTTGTAACACAAAAACCGATAAAATAAAAAAAAACTTGCTACAAAGTGGAAAAAGGTGAGAGGGTAAAGTGCTCTCCTGAAGGAATGGAAGTAATTAATTTTATTAGTAGGTATGTAATGTTGTTGCATATACCTATTTGATCCGAAAAAAAGAGTTCTGTATGTTGCTGATTATTGGTTAAGTATCAACTAATATTTGACATACATAGCTTTTTAGTATCATATACAGTAATAGTTACCAAGCCCATGTTTTTTAAGTAGGTAATGTAAATTTTGAGAATATTTTTCGAATTTATTACAACCATATATTATATTCATCTTTATTTATTATTGTGTTGTCAGTTTTCTGTGAGTGGCTCTATTAAATCAAATAAAATAAAACAGAGATCGCAATATTTTCTTATGAGATAGCATTAGCTTATATCTGTAATTATTCTAGCAAGATTTGTGTTGTTGTGTATAATAATAATTTCTCACCAGGTAGGTAGAGGATGAAACTCTAAACCGCACATTTATTCACTTCGTCCACACTCATTGAATTCTTTATTCTGAGACAATGATTTTTCTCACTCAATACACGGCTGTCCTAGAGAATATCAATTTAATCTTTCATTTATTCGAAAACATTTGAATACATATGAATAAAAATAATATACAAAATCACAAAACAAGAAAATGCATTGTACTACTCAATTTGCATATATATTTGAACACTTTGCTGTATTACACTAAGCCCACAAGGTTGTCATTTACAATAAAAATTATATAATAAATAATAGAACACCAAATTAATATGCACAAAAAACACTAATAATTCATATTGTAATCTTATTATTATACCTAGCGCTTTTTTGGGGCATACATTTACTTCTTCAGTTCTCATCATTCACTTGCTCTACATGTCCGGATTTGGTGGTATTACTAGGCCATCCTTTCAGGTTGCTCACTATGGCAGCTCCGGTGTGGACAGGATTTGCGTAGTGTAGAAATTTGGAAAAACGAAAGTTCCCAGACTTCTGCGCTATCCGGTTGGTCGCTCGGTGGGTTTCCTTCGACCGTCTACGTGTGTTCAAATACCTAAATAAAACTTATGTAAATCACGTTTTTTCCATGAGTTTTATTAGTTTCAACGATTTAGTACATTATAGGATTCAGTCCGTTTTTAATGCGGCTGCACGTTTCATTTATCAACTGAATCGCTCTTCACACATATCTGCCACCCTTCAATCTCTTCACTGGCTCAGCAGGGCTACTCTTGACAAAACTAAACACGATCTTAATCTAGTCTTGATCTTGATCATACGACGCACGAAGTGACTATTGGCCAAAAATACACTCAAACCGATCGCGCGTTAGCGGTAGCGCGATGTTTTTGACCATAGTCCCTTCGTGCGTCGTATGATCAAGATCAAGACTAGATTAAGATCGTGTTTAGTTTTGTCAAGAGTAACCCCGCTGATGTCCGGAGAGAGTTGAATTTAAAGTGTGTTTGACAGTATTTAAGGCACTTCATGCTATGGCCCCAGAATATATCATGGAACTCTGTGGTAGACAGGCGTTAAGTCATAGACAGACAACACTTAGGTCTTGTCAAGATATAACAACTAAATTGGAGGTGACCAGTACTGTATCGAAACCAGTGTGCGTGGAGCGTGCTTTTGCAATATCTGCACCTGTAGTCTGGAACAGGCTTCCACAAACGATCAGAGAAACGCAGGACATATCTCGTTTCAAGAACCAACTGAAAACTTATCTATTCAAGAAATCTCACGGAATAATTCAAGCACAACCTTAGTTAGCAAAGAGCGCCCTTGAGGTGGATTTTTTTTCACAAAACGGCGCTTTACAAATCATTTAAATAATAATAATAAATAATAATAATAAAGATAAACTCAATGCTTCCACATAGGCTTCTTCATCATATATGTATTATTATTTGTTACAATGCAGATGTTTTATCAACATTTTGTTGCGACAGACGTAGGGTTGTTTGCTTAGGACTATTTGAGAAGGACTTGTGATCTATGTTGGTAGTAGGTACTAATATATTTACCAAATATAATATATAATCCGAATTCATATTATTAAGAAAAAAGATTATAGGTATTATAATATTTTCTTTGACAGGATTTTCTCGGAAGGATTTTTGTTAGGCTCATTACTAAATATCTCAATTAGGGATTGTTTGATTTTGCTATATTTTATATTATATTTTTTTCAGTATTATATCCATGTAAAATTTATCATAAAATTTAAAGTGGATGTCTTAAACCTTTGCATATTAATACAGATGAACTGCTGGCTTACCCCACTTATTTCTTCCTTTAACACTCCTCTGGATAGCACAGGGCAGAAACCATTTTCCTTCGTCATGAACGATTCTGCGCCAATCAAGTGACCTCTTCTCACGACATTCATAGACATTGCAGATCTTTTAGAGTGCGTCGGTATGCAGTATAATAATATTTATGTTACCATGGAAAAACTTAACTTGTTAAGAAACAAGAGCTGTTAAAAAATATTTATTGTTGAACTTTCGTAAAGTGAATGTATATTTCTCCGTATAAGATTGTAAAATTGTATATATTGTGTATATTTGTGTGTCATCCTCGGTTTGAGATTTTCCACCAAGGGTACATCAAGAGAGTATTAATTTTCATTTAATTTCAACTTCAAGCTCACTCTTGGATAAAAAAAAAATTGCACTAGACTTACTGGATGACATGAGAATTGATGTTCTTGAGACATCCAGTGGTATGTAGTGGGAACCCATCCTTTAATGTAATGACGAATTTTCGTGTAATATATCAAACAAAATATTCGTTCGTTGAGTACCATAATACACCAAACGCCTACGTGTTTCAACAAATTGTTCAAAATTTAGTTTGCTTTTGTAGCAATTTACGTTAATAAAATATACCTAAGCCTCAGAACATTCACAAGACAAATTCATATACTTAGTGATACTTTACAAACGGATTGTTTCAAACCACCTTACTAAAAATATTTCTCATCAATGTCTATTTATATTTCTTAAACTTTAATAAACGATTTAGGTAATGTTTAGTATAGTATGCACCAAAGAAAAAAAATGTGAGTAAGATTTTTAATATCATCAGGGTTAACTTGAGACATGTTTAGTTTGCTAAGTCTCTGTGTGCGTTTTCTTTGCAAATATGGCTGCACGATTTCATTACATTTAATTAATACCATATGTCTTCCAGTAATAATGTCACAACTGCATAATAATTATTATCTTCATCATTAGCAGCATCCACACAGCTGGATGAAATAAATGCCTTTGTTACCCTTCTTGGGACGGGTAACGATGGTATTCATTCGATTATCTCTTCGGAGAATGCTCCAAATTGTCACCGAATGATTGAAGATTGATGATTGACGTTTTCATCCAGCTATGTGGACGCTATTATTACCGAATTATATGCACAATAATGTTCAGAAAACTTGACAGGTCCACTACATGACTACAATACAATATAATACAACCTCGTACTACGTTATTTGTATGCAGTTTTGTCAGTTGACATCCATAGAATGCTATCGTTCAGGCATGATATTATTTTATGAGAATAGCCAGAAAAAAATACTGTGGTATAACAATATTTCAGAACATTGCAAAAATACTGAAATCCCTATTTTCATATTCGATATGATAAAATTATTTTATAGTATTTTAGCTTTTATTTTAAAATTATTTTGTAGATATTATTTCACTTTATATTTATGAGATAACTTTTGTTAATTTTTTTCAGTTTTCAATTCAAATATCTCAAGTAATAATCGTTGTACAGGGAGAAAGAGTTCTAGTTGTTCCGGTGGTAAGTAATTGCTCGTGAACGGTGGATGTACCACTGAATCCCCGAACGGGAGAACTCGCTCTCTTTTAATAATAATTAAAACATATTTTAATAAAAACCGTAAAATGTTTAATTTCTGAACAGAACAATAAAAAATAACTCATTTTTGGGCTCTAGTTCTCGTATATTTTTTTCAAGCGAACATAAATAATTCTGATTATCAAATAACATAACAAAACATGCATAGACAATTCACATAGATCGAGCTAGTCCCAAACTAAGATATGAATCTTGTATTATGGGTACTAACGCGACGATACACATATATTTTTTATTAGCGTTAGTTGGAAGACATCGCATTTTAGCGATAGATTCGCCCTCAGTACATTGAATTGTATAACTGATATTTTTATGATACTTTGTTTTGATTTGAAATTTTGTAACCAGTGTACAGTGAAGAATTAAATAAATAAATAAATCAATATGTAAAATGCACTAAACACATAATTATACATGAAACACCCAGATCCTAGACAATTTGAAAAAGGTCGTTCTTCAATCTTCCCTGGTCGGGAATCGAACTCGGGACTTCGTGACTCAAAGGCAAGAGCGTTACCTCCGCGCCACACCGGCCGTTATTTTTACTTACAAAATAAGTGTTTATCATTACATCGAATTAAAAAAGGTCTGTTTCTATTGATACCAATTTTACGTTTAAAGACACAGTTGCGTCTCGTTTTCATTCACTGAATATTAAATTTATTAGCAATCGTATTCTCCCATTTGTTAAATTTATTTAAAGTAGCTTTTCTTTTCAGTCGTAGGTATTTATTTGGTGTTTAATGTTTCAAATTATAGTACAATGGGGAAAAATGCATATGTTTCTAGTTCATTTAGCGTCGTAAATTAGATGATGAGGTATGCCAACTGTCCTGAATATCGTTTGTTTATCATGTTACTGAGAGAACAACACGTGTATTGAATTTAATTATTTTCTCACTTATGGGAGGTAGCGAGGTAATAAAGATAAACGTAGGTATGTGTCTGTGTTTAGATAGTAGAATACCATAAAGGAACGAATACGAACGTTTTTTTCTACCGTATTGTTTTGTTTTTTTTTTTAGACAGACGTCTTTTGTCTAATAAAGACGTTGCAAATCTCTAGATAAACTTGTAAAAATTCACCGTCACGAAAACTTGTATTCATTAAGAATGTTTTAGGTAGGTAATAAAAATGCATATCGTCGTTGCATATTCAAAAATGAGGGATGTTCGAACATTTTTATTTAGAAATACTCTTTAATAACTGTTCGTTAGGGCATTAAAATTGTTTTTTGAACTTATTATCGGTATGTGAATGCGATACTATTTTTAAAATATAAAATTTTAATATTTGATACTAAGAATCACTTTATAAAATGATAATGGTAATGTCATCATAATCAGTTTATTCTAGAAATGTCATAACATTTATAAATTTACATACCCCATTTTGAATATTGAACGACGATATATCTTATTTATATACGTATACATTTAAGACAGCATGATAGCTACCTAAAATATATAAAAGCCATTAAAATACACTTCCTTTTAAAATTCATTAATAAATTCTAAAATTTCCAACGTTTTTTTTTATTTTTAAGCTTTTAGATAGATGTCAATGGTTATTACTAGATAGTGATGCCGGCATCAAAACTAGTTTTAAAATATAGCTTTCTTACAGCTGTAATAATTCAGGACATTTTATTAAATCGGACGGCGGGTCTTGTATACCTATTGATTATCCTCGTTTACTCGACACTAGCATCTAATACACATACGTAGACTTAAATACAGTCATACGACAAAATAACATTTTGTATAGGTGTCTACTTTCTATACAATTCCTACACACATTATACGAAGCTTATAAGCTTACGCGCGCTTTTACTTCAATCGATTGTTTTGTCGTTAAGTTCTACCTCCTCTGTTGAATACACAATACATACCCAATGCTTCCGTTTACTCCTCATTGAGACGTTAGTATGTAATTTACTTAATTTTGTCATATAAATAGTTTGTATTTTTTTTTTTTAGATAAAAGGACAGCTTGTATGTTTGTTGAATGGAGCTGGTCTGCTGGCTGTCCCACTCGTGTGATATTCCGTGATTGTGTTGTAGTAGTAGAAGAAAATAATATTGTTTATACCGCGTACCGGCGTGCATTAAATTTTCAGACGTGTTCCTTCATTCTCATCGTTTTTTCCAAGAGGTTATCTAAAAAAATATTTTTGTAGTATATTTTTTCATGGAGGAAGAATGTACTAAATAATTATACATATCTACATAAAATTGACACGTTTTAATAAAACTTAGATAAATAAATATTTCGGACATCTCGATTGCAGAACCACGTTTACACAATGTAACATTGTGCAAAATCTAATCGCAAGAAGTGAGAAAGGCGTCCCAACACTGACGAATTTGCTCTAGGCTGGATTAAGTGATTACTTTCGGTGTCCATGGAAATCTTTCACCCATTCCGTCATTCTCACTGTCACTACGTAAGGTCCCCCAATCGAGAAACATTTTATGCAAACTATTTTTTGAATCTCATGTTGGTATAACTTCCAATATTCCTATTATATTATGTATACGTACTCATGAAGTATGGCACTTGTTAGTTGTTAATACCGATTGTTTTGTCATAATATAATTATTATTGTATGAAAACAATATTGACCGATGTTTATAATTAAAACACAATAACCTAGGGATAGATAGCACTTGATTACAATAAAGCTTATGGTAGGTACTTATATTATGGCCGTTGCTTTTGTGTAGCGACATGCAATTTATTAACGAACCACTCTGCTCCCTTTATGCGTTGTACGTCACCAAAATGCTCGTAGATTAATATTGCATTGTTGTAAAGTAATGGAAGTATGTAACTGAATTGTGGCATGTCAAACCTGCTATTACTATTATTACGAATTCAGCATTTATTTAGCCGATGGATATTAAAGTAATTATTTTAAATTTGTATACGCGTATTGGAACCAGTAGGTACAAAAGCTTTGTGAATCAGTATAAATGAATTACCTATTTATCTTTTATTTTCTGTAGCGTATACTTTTTTTTCATGTGCATATTGATAATCTATTTAAATGTCTCATAAGTCTCATAATGTGTCATAAGCGGGATAAATCAGTAAACAAGTCGCATACAAATAATACGCAGGTCATCATATTCATGCCATAAAAATTAAGATCTCTAGGATGGTATTTATTATCGTTGAACTTAAAGGTTTGGTTTGTCTTATGCGTTCAAAATGGTCTCGAACAGATGAACGAAGTGATTTCAAAGAAATGAAAAATGTTTTCAAACAAATGGATTGGTCATCTCCAAGTTGTCGACAACACATGGTATTTTGACCAAGACCGCAAAAAAATTGGGTGTAAAAATATGTCAGGAGTAAAAATTTACGGACATCTACAAATTTGTTTGACATTGTTTCAATATGTAGAAATCTCTTATAAACAGATCCCCGTAGGCTCCCATATGATACCTGTAATTTTTATTGTACACCTACTAAGCAATCATCCATCATTTATTAGGAATGATGTACATTATGTATTTCCCCTCCACCGTTCTATATATTATATAGAGCGTAGTTGACCCCGCTAATTGTGTTTAATTACAATGTCTGTGATATACCTACGTTTTACTTTCTACGGAGTAGTGTACCATAATAATAATATCTATTACTCACACTATTAGTTATACATACATTAACGCACACTCGTAACTCTCACCCACGCGTTTATACAACACTAGACATGTTCTTTGACATTCTATACACAACTTTTAGTCTCTATTATATTACCTTTACCGTCACACCACATACATGGTTCTATATGTCACAAGTTAGTGCGTAAACTATTTCGTGGTAAACTACAAATCATGCTTCGCTCAGCACAGGGTGAGGCAAAATGCAGACTAATTGAGCTATCTCGATCTCGCAAAACAGGCTTTGGAGATAGAGCGTTTAGTGTTGCGGGTCCCAGATGTTGGAACAAGCTGCCTCTGTGTCTGCGAGAGGAGGTGAATGGAGAGAGTTTTAAAAGAGGGCTGAAGACACACCTTTTTGCTGGGAGTTTCGGGTGATGGATACGATATACAGCGCCCTTGAGGTCATATTATGAGTAAACGGCGTTAAGTAAAGAATTTTTGTGACATTAATTTAAAATATCCTCTGCATGATTGCGAAACACAAATTTGTTTTTGAAACACGGTAGAGGGAATTTTTAATCCCTTTGACTTAAATTTGACTACATATCAGATCACCTGATATTATAACATGTTTTTCAATTTAATATTTAGTTATTGTATATCAAAATTTATTTGAAATAGTGAACAGTGCGCGGTAACTGAACATAATAATTGTCCAGCCTTATTTTTATTTTCGATGGAAATCTGTTTCGATTACGTAAATTTAACACAGTCATGAAACTACCGTATATGGCTTTGAAAAGACAATGTCACCTTATTCGGTAGTTAGTGCCCCGGATGGGACACTATAACATTTTCATTTTTATTTTAAAAAGATAATACTAAAAGGTTTTCCAGTTTACTTGCATATTTGTCTCCATAGCCTCTTTTCAAAAACAGTAAATACATTGACAAATCACGTTCGACAAAATATGTTCGGTTACCTAATTTATTTTTGAGGAAAAGATTTAATGTCATCTTATTGACAACGTATTTGAAATGAGTTTTGTAATAAATGAATAAGGAAGGTGTCACGTAAAACAAAATACTTATAATGTCGGAAAATCTGTTTCTCATCCATCTCATCTCAATCCAATAATAGCTCTCAATCAATAATTCCTATGTGACGAACAAAACTGTATCGAGTTGTTGTAATACAGTTATTATTTAACGTTTAGATGTGTTTGTGTATTATGTAACATTAGTCATATCCATTAATTTATTGTGGAATGAATAGCTACACGTGACGCTATTTTTGTATCTCATACAACCTGTAATACCTTTTTGGCACTAAGAGGACGATATGCATATTTTTTTGCATGCAATAATCCTTTGGTTACCCTACTAATTGTTAAAAATGCCGTGATGGTGTAATTGAATCTTCTTCCTGGCACTGTCCCAACTTATTGGCGCTGAAGGCTGTTGGGGTCGGTTTTTCTCGTTCTATGGTTCTGTATTCTTCTGTTCTCTATGTCGTGTTCATCTGGGCCATTTTTCCGCAGGATTCTATTACATTGTGTCATCCAGGTATTCTCTGGTCTCCCTCTTGTTGGTTATCGAGGAAGATTTATTTACTTGACTTTGTTAGCAATGTTTTCTGGTGGTCTCCGCCTAATGTGCCCATTCCATTTTAGTTGTCTCTCTTCTAACTTGAAGTATTATAATTATACTTTTTTCAATTGAGGGAAATAAATAATAATGTAAAACAGTGATGCCGTAGTGGTCAACACCAAAATAAATGGACCGTTTCAGCTGAATATATTTGAAACAAATAGGTAATTATACCTATATGAAAAAAAAAACATTATTCACAAAGCCATTCGGGTCCGTTCTTTGAGAATTAGAATAGAATGTATATTTACTTGTTAGATTTTTCGAAATAATTTTGTGAGAGAAATGACATTTTGTTGCGGTTTCTTGTATTAGTTTCGTTACGCGCCACAGCGTTCTTTGAAGTGATATTTTATGTGGTCAGGTCGCGATCATATTAATCCTCGTTACCATAGCCGTCCTTTTGGAAAGTTTACAGACATGTGGGCAGTAGAATAACTAACTCACTCATAAAAAAGTTCTTTATTAGTCTATTATCATCCACGTGCCAGTGATTTTTTTTATTATTATTTTGTTGATGGCACACCTACGCTACGCGACCCCCAGAACCTTGCTATCGGTAATAGAATTAGCCAGCATTACAACGCAGAACCAAATTTGAAAATAAATTAACGAAAAATAAAGAGATTATTACGTGCCGGGGTAAATAATAACAAATATAGGACATGTATAATTTGTAATTCAGTAATTATCTTTTTTAAACAATGAAATATTTCAGTACTTGACTCAATGTTGAAACAACCACTTTTCCCGGATAAACAGGAGTCCAAGAACTCCTGTTTATCCGTAAGAGCTAATGACAAGTGTCAATTTTTTTACTCACTCAAGTCCAGCAGTATCATTGAGCCAGTACCTACTTTACTCAATTAGGTAATTCTAATTTAATTTATTTTTCATGTTTTTTTAAGTTAGTTTAATATCTTTTTTTCAGTAGAAGTAGTCATCGCTTTCTATTGAAAAATATTTTATATTTGACCTGTGAGCCTATTTGCGTTGATAATATCACTTTTTTTTTTACAAAAATATTCACAATATTTGTAATCTATTTGAAGGCGCTCATTGCTGGATACAAATCATTTTAGATAGCATTGGTTTTAATATTACAAGTTTAATGAAGGTTTACGAGCATCCGTCTGCATGAAAATGAACCAAGTCATTTATGGGGAGAATGATATTAGTATGTATGATTTTTTTTGTTTTTTTTTTTATAGTTAGAGTTAAATGTTTAGTTGGAAGATATCGCAATCTTTTTTTTAATATGCATAGATAATTCACACAAATCGAACTAGTCCCAAACTAATATATGAATCTTGTAATATGGGCACCAACGCAACGACACACATATACAATGCACTAAACACATACATGCAACACCCAGATCCAGGACAATCTAGCGATAGACTCGCCCTCCGTGCATTGTATAACTGATAATTTTACGATACTTTGGTATGATGTTTCATGTTATAACCATTGTTACAGTAAAGAATAAGAAAATAAAAAAATAAAATTAAGGGATGTTTCAAGAAGATATGTTTAAAAAAAGAATAGAGATAAAATAGAACAACCTTTTTTCACCATTGCACACGCCTTGGTGTAATATTTATTGTTAATTAACCCTGTAAATATTTATTTATATTTCGTGGAGCTCCGGAATCTTTTATGCAAGTAAATAAGCAATTGATTTCTGAAAAATTTTAGCCGAATAGTTTAAATATGTGAAATTTAAGTGTATAATCTGTTTGAATTGATTTCTACCATCATGATTCAATTTTATTGTATTTGACATTCCTATAAATTTTAATCAAATTTTATTCTATAATGTTTCAAATTTTACTTTTTCGTGATATTTTTATTTTTTCATTCCTATAAGTTTTTTTTTAATATGATCAAGTAATATTTCAAATTTTATTTTTTTTGTGATTTTTTAATTTGTATTTGAAAAGGATTGTTGTATTGCATCAAACTGTTACTTTTTTATATGTTTAATGGCCTCGTGCCGTATATTTAATTAAAAAAAAAGTTTTCTAATGTTTACCTCTTATTAGTACGTAGAAAACACTTTATGTACTTATTTCATGCAATTATTCACGACAACTTGTAAAAGGTTTTGGCCTTAGATGATAGAAATAAATAAATAAACTTGTCCTATTGTGTTAGTGAAGTTTTTCCAATTATTTTTATTCGTTATTATATGGTTTTAGCACTTCATTATTTTTCTCTGAATGTGGATTTGTATTTCCAATCAAACTTCTTGATTCTTTTAATCTTGTTTTTAAGGATTCGTTGCGGTAGTGATTCAAGGATTTCAATACGTAAAACTTTTTTGAGGATTAAATACAACAAGACCGGAAAATTTCTAAAGCCGGATTGTTTATTAATAATGACATAATGGGGAATTATTATTATTATGAGGAATTAATTATTATTTTTTTATTATTAATATAAGGAATCTGTACCAAGAACCGTCGGTCGAAAAATTGAACACAAAAATATTAAAGTTGTATATAAATAAAAATAAAGGATGTGTGGTAGAAGTCTGAGAGATCGTGTGCAGTGTAACAGTGTATACGAGAGGAATGTGGGATGGAAGTTAATGTAATAACAAAGATGAATTAATTCACCTAGACGTAGATAATCCTCCACCAAATCGCCTAATATCTCGACGTTCTTACTGGAAAGCCGTTGCTCAAACCTCGGACTTCAGTACTGAAGATAGGTGGAGAGAACTTTGGAAATTATCGTCAGTAAGAAACCAAACCCTAGTACCAGATCCAACAGAAGAACTGCCTGGATTTATACTTCCCAGGAAAATATGGTGTACAATAAATCGTTTAAGATATGATGTAGGCTGTACAGCTTCCAATTTATATCAATGGGGATGGATTGATTTACCAGCGTGTACAAGTGGAATGACACAAACTATCGACCATCTGATAAATGAGTGTCCCACGTGTGCATTCCAAGGAGAACTTCAGGACTTACATGCACTTACAGATGACGCGATCCGGTGGCTGCAGGATTTGGAGGTCAAGTTGTGAGCGACCATAAGTAGAATGAATGTAAATAAGTAACGATAGTTTGGGCGTGTGGAAAGTATGAACGAGGACACAATGACCAGGAAGATGTATTTGGCTGAGAGGAATGGTGCTCGGAGACGTGGCCGTCCGAGGATCAAATGGTAAGATCATTTAAATCAAATCCTACCGGACGGTCACTGTTGACCACATTAAACAGTGACGAAAGCAAAAATGTACGCAAGGATAGAAGGAAGTGGGGCTCGATCATTTCTGCCTACCCCTTGACGAAAGCGGCGTGATATGATGTATGTGTATAAATAATTATATTCAGTAGCATTTTGATCTCTCTCCTCTACACTCTACAGTACTGTGTGTACATTGTGTGATTCACAGTCCGGAGTTGGATTTTATCAATGTTTGTTTCAGGATATCACTATTTCCTCTTCTATATTCTGTCTCTAAAGTTCAGTGTTTACATTTTAGTTTCGGTTTGATGACTTAGTTTTAACATTTATTTCATTATCTCTTCAATAGGAAGTAGTTTGCGGCTATCTAACACATTATATGAACTGATTACATACTTACACATATCATTTATCGTATATATTTCAATGGATGAATTACATACGTCTATATATATTTTTTATACGATTAAGTAAGGTTTTTATAGTTTTTTAAAAAAAAGATATATCATCTGGGTTTTAGTTAAAAACACCTTTGTACACCTTTCACAGTAAACTAAAAGCTTGTGTCGTGAAAGGGAAGTTTGCTGGCACCTGTGATTAAACCGCGTACTTCTTGTGCAGGAGGTCGAGACTATGCCTCTTGGCTACCGAGAGTAATTTTCAAACAGTTCATTAAGGAGTAAACGATTCGGGTATTTTTATTAAATTTATTAATTTAGTATGTGAAACTTGAACCACGGAGTCCCCGGTAGATAATAGACCTCCTACTCTTTCTAGGATGTCTTCCAGTGCCTTATTAAAGACGTGTGTTCGCAAAACATCCCATTTAACATCTCATTTTAGCGATAAGTATGCCACTAATCCTGAAATATTATTTTTTATCGGAAAGGAAAGGATAATCTGCATGTTTATTACTTGCAGTTAGTCCGCTGGCTACCCCAATTGTGGAATATGTGTATTAAACTATAGTTATATAATTGATAGTTCTTATTAGAGATTAACCAATTATAAGTTGTACTCATAGTCGGCCGGTGTGGCGCGGAGGTAACGCTCTTTCCTTTGAGTCACGAGGTCCCGGGTTCGATTCCCGGCTAGGGCAAAGTGAAGAATGACCTTTTTCAAATTGTCCTGGGTCTGGGTGTTACATGTATATGTGTATAGTGCATTGTATATGTGTGTATCGTCGCGTTAGTACCCATAATACAAGATTCATCTTAGTTTGGGACTAGCTCGATCTGTGTGAATTGTCTATGTATGTATGTTATATTATTATTATTATTATTAATTATTGTTTATTGTACGTTTTGCGGCCACAACACTGTCACGAGGCTAGTGTGGCTTATCTGTAAATAATGCTTATTATATTTATATACCTACTTGTTTAATGTAAGTTGTACTCATAATGGGTAATGTTTTAATGAATATAAAATAGTAATAGCTTTAACACAGAGGTCGATAATTTTATTAATATGTACATATTTTCAATATGTGAGTATTGTTATGGTATCTAATGTTAAAGTAAATTTAAATATATTTGTGTTGTTTTGTTTGACCAATTTGTTTTGTTATGTGTAAGTGTTATTATTCAGACAGATAAATTTATATTAAATTTAGTTATCAAATTTGAAATCTTAAGCTTTCACGGACGGCGTTATAAGTCGGTACTTACTTGTTCCGGGCTGTTCGATATGTTTATTTTCCCCGTGTAGAAAATAAACTCATCGAACTTGGATGTTAGAAAGGAATGCTGGATAAAGGATATGGAAAAAAGACTTACCGAATCACAGGAGTTTCCGTACCGATATACGTTCGACCGATCCGAATTGATGGTTTTCTCTCTTTTCCTAAATCCGTGATGTATTGCTCTTCCTTCCTTCTTCTCGGAACCAATCCACAAGATGAAATGATGATGAAATCCACCGTACTGATGAAATGACCGACCGTACCCGAAATTGACGTTTGTCTTATTTTCCAAACAATGGCGGGAAGACAGGAGGTGGGTAAGGAGGGGAGAGATGGGAAAAGGAATGACCGACAGTGTTACCATACGCGATATTTATTTTGTTCGAACGAAACGGGTGCATACCGCAACAACATACTTTTTTGATACGAAAATATCAAACACGGGCTATGAAGCCGTGGTCTGGTGGGCAGAAATACTCCCGATTTTCCGTTTCACTCTACAGCTGTGGTAGGCATCTTCAATCTTCAAGAGGGGGGAGGTTGAGATTAATTTCTGCCCACTAGACCACGGCCACCTAGCCCGGAACAATTTAGTATTTACGAAATTTGAATTAAAAAATATTAATTTAGTGACGTTTATGTAGTTAAGTTTAGGCAATAATCTTCTATTGCTGCGTTTGAACGGTTTGTTCTAGTGTTTGTAACTATTTAAAACTTTTGTTTATAATATTTTGGTTTTTTGAAGTGTTCAAGAAAATGTTTGCGATGTACCTATCGAATAATAAAGAATGTGACCGAACAGAATTCCAACCGTCTCGAGGTCTTCGTATAACGTTTTTCACAATATTATATGGAAGTGCATTCCACGGTTTCTCTTTTGAAGGAATAACGATAACATTGATCATTGCATCAAGTACTAGAAGTTCCACTTTATATAATGCAGTCTTTATTATATAAGGAGTTTTAGAATTTCTATCACGTTATTTGTGCTTTTCATCTCGGTGAGCATTCACATCATGAAAATAATACTTACTTGAAACTTAAAAAT
The DNA here is from genome assembly GCA_947579605.1 of Athripsodes cinereus. Classification (NCBI taxonomy): domain Eukaryota; kingdom Metazoa; phylum Arthropoda; class Insecta; order Trichoptera; family Leptoceridae; genus Athripsodes; species Athripsodes cinereus. Next base: position 22,430,301 of record OX388323.1, on the reverse strand, counting down.
TCATAACACGATATCCCTACTTGTGAGTACTTCTTAAAGCACTCGCAAACGAGTAGATGGCATTAATCTAATATATAAAATTCTCGTGTCACGGTGTTTGTTATCATACTCCTCCGAAACGGCTGGACTGATTTTGATGAAATTTTGTGTGCTCATCGGGTAGGTCTGAAAATCGGCCAACATCTATTTTTCTTACCCCTAAAAGTTAAGGGTGGTCCACCTCGTATTTTTAATTTTTATTTTTTGGACAATTTTTTTTATTTATATTTTTTTATGGTGAGGCATTAAAAAATACGCAGCCCTAAATTTTCTCCTTTCTACCATCAATCCCTATTTTTTAATAGCGATATTAGTATATGGCAAAACAACGTTTGCCGGGTCATCTAGTAAGACTATAATATTATTTACATAGTTATGTGAACCATAGTATCACACATTATTTTGGTTAGCTGGAAGATATTGCCTCCAGGCAATAAGCTCGCCAATTGCTCATGATTTTTTTTTTCTGATCAATAAAGTGTTCTTATTATTATTATCTCATATCTCATTTATTAAACAAAACAATATTTGATTCTACATTTTGAACACAATATAAGATTAACAATAAAATTTAAAAATAACATTAAATAACAAAAACCATAAAATATTAAAATAAATTTATGTATATTCAAAATGTAGAACCCCAACATTATTCGAGTTGATTCTTCCATGATGTTCTATGAAATAGTACAATCATGGGAGATCACTTACAGAGCTACAGGGACAAAAACCTTCTTACTATCCTGGTGGACGATAGAAGTACGGCCTTCTGCATGCTGTATTTGAGCCTGTCATCTACTCCCAGTTTTCTGAGATTGCTTGACAGACTCTTAGGTATTAAACCATTCACAGACAACAATATAGGCACGATGATTGTGGTAGGTGTTCTCCACATATCTTTGATTTCATGAGCAAGATCAAGATATTTTATTATCTTATCTTGCTCAGCTTTATTTAAATTTTCATCGTGCGGTATAGTGATGTCTATGATGTATGTTTTACGGCATCTTACTTACTTACTTTTCGTATGGCGAGTCTTGGGCAGTATTCTTCACCACTTGTGGTTGCGTCTCAGTCATGTTTCATAGTCTCAGGTCCAGCTGCTGCAGCCAGTTGGTAACATCCTCTCCCGCTCCGTGCAGGCTGGATGGGTCCCCTGGGAATCTGCGCAATGGGCACTCCTCGACGATGATCTTACGGCATCTGCGATCAACCAACACAATATCTGGTCGATTAGCTATAATAGTTCGATCAGTTTGAATTGGTCGATCCCAGTAGAGTTTAGTGTCATTGTTTTCAAGTACCGATACTGGACAATAATTATAGTATGGTAATTTTGATTCCTGTTCAATTAATTTAAATTTCAAAGCTAAATTTTGATGTAATATTTTTGCTACCTGATCATGTCTTTTCAAATAGTCTGTTCCGGAAAGAAGAGAACATCCAGACATTATTATTATTATATGCGTATGAACCCGAGATTTTTTAAAATATTTATTTTAAAACATAACAACATTACACAATATATATTACACACTTAAAATTCTACTATTTACCATCCCATTTAAAGAATTAAACTTGTATAAGGGATAAGATTACGAATATTACTTATTTTACATATAAACAACAATAATAAATTCATCTTATATACTTACTCTAGACAAGTTCTATTTAACAACTACATTTTTACAGTCTGCCCTAAATTATTTTCTTGTTTCTTTATTAACGCAGTCTATTTTTAAATACCTTATGATTATTGATACTTTTATGTTCTTTTGGTAATTTATTAAAACACTTTGTTCCCTGATAAATAATATAGCGATGCTGCGAAATAGTTATGTTACATTTCGGCACTTAAAAATACCTGCAATATAAATGATTTTCGACTACGGATTATTCCAGCGACCCGACATAATAAACTAGGTATAGATACTCATATATTTTTGCATTCTACTCTTTTTAAAATCTCCTCATTCGCCTTCTTATAATAATAAGTTTGCTTTACAAATGCAGAAGTTTTTGTACTGATAATGTGAATAATCCCAGAGACGCAGCCGTTACTTTACATATTCCTTTAACTTTCTAGTCTCTTCTTGTATTTTTTCTCTAGTATGTGTATAGTCTCATTTAAAAAATCTTTGTAATATAAGTTTATTATGTTATTTGAAAACTTTTGGTATTAGGTTTGAGTCATGGATAAAAATCACTGCAGAATTATTATAGAGTTATAATAATACAAAGAGTACGTAATAAGAACATATTATGTAATGTAATTTGTATTAAACATAATATTGTATTATTAATTAGAGGCAGCAGCCGTTTATTGTATCAATAAATACATTTTTAATTATGAGATAAGTACTGAAGACATCCTGATTATCCTGTTTTCTATTTTATGTTTAAAAAAATATTAAATGCCTCAAATATACAATTAATTAGCTAACTAGGTACCCTTTAATTGATATTATAATACATACATCAATTCTTTTTTTAATATTACGTATTTGGCACATCTCTGTTAGAATATAAGTTTAAAATAATAGAATCGCTTCTTTCAGATCAGACCTAGTGGATTTTCCCATGTTCATGTATTTTTGTTTAGTTCTAAAATAATTATTACTATTTTTTGTTTTTTAATATCTTGACTAGTGACTAAATATGTCTTTTAATGAATTAATTGTATTTGTATTTAATTTTTTATTTTTTGACTTGAACTGGAGTACCTATGTTTTGTCTGTTTTTATATTTTTGTACATGTGTTGAATGATTGTGTGATCTTGTAAAGTTTATCTGTATACTTGTAAAGGCAATTGCCGTATATTGTGTTTCAATAAAATAAAAATAAAATAAAATAAAATTAATATAAGGGATGTGATGGTGAATTGCTGTAAAATAAAAATAGCATCAAGGAATAAAATGACGTCAAAGATAACATGCGTATATATTTTACTTCACTGGCCACCCCTCTCGTGGCAGACACTGTTATAGTGTGAAGATTGCGTAGATTAAGGCTTAGCTATCCTCTATCCTCCTATTAGCTATACCTTTTCTAGTTAATTTCAATGTGTTTCAAAGATCAAAATACGTATAACTGTCATGCAATGTTAGTAAAAAAAATATATAATATAGATCAATCTTTTATCTCGAGTTTAAGTTGTCTGTAAGTTTAAGTTCAGTGTTTTTAAATAATAATAATAAAAATATTTATTAATTTGAAATCAGTTACTAAAATTAATCCTCAGTTAGGAAAAAAAGGTCTTCTGACTCAGTATACGTTCCCTATCTATCCCATTCCACTTAAGTTATATTTTGTTTTTTCTTTTGGTATCTGTTATTGATAATATACGCAGGTATTAATATTTAAGTGATTTAGTTAAAAAACTGTAACTTTCACTTTTTAAATTTTATGGCAGAGGCCTTTCTGACTTAGTCCATCTTAAGTGCCGTTAACTTAGAAACTAAAACAAAATACGGACTTATTAATATAAATAAAAATGAACTTTCCTAAGGTTAACACCGAAAAAATAGGATGAACACATATAAAAATAGAATGAATAGAATACATAATTATACAGGTATATTAATTATTTTGATTTGTTAGATATAATTATGTAAATATTACGTGGTTTGATGAAAGAAATCACTTCATAGTGACAATCTCGTCACTGCATATCGTCACATTATTTTGCATTTTATATTAGGGCCAATTGTGAATCTTAATGAACTAACTAACTAAAAAGTTGATTAATATTAGTTATTATGTAGTATTCAGCATTAGTTATGAACTATAAACAACTATAAACTCGAGAACCACCAAGTGCAAACGGTAAAATCTATGGGACAAACTAATATTAGTCAGTGATGCCGCAATACAAAATGTTTTTCACGTTCCGATTTACACTTCTGGCAACAATTTAATAGTTGTCGCGCGTGAAAATTGTAAAATGTCAGATTTGCCGATATATTTTGGCGTTCGTATTTGCATCGGTGGTGGTGTAATTTTACAATTTATTCATGCTAAGATTTGCCCTAAAAATATAATTTTTTTCTTTTAATTGAAAAAACAACTCAACACTTCCAAAATATAGCAATATTCTGCGGTAAAATGACAGCAACTAATAATATTCGCACATTAAAAGTCGCGAATAAAATTCTGCCAAATCCAACTTATTTTAGTCGTCGGCTGTCAACTAAAATTTCATTCTGAATACGAAATCCATAGGTTCTCGAAATTTATAGTTGTACTAAGGTGTCAAAATGAACTAATGAACTAAATTAGTATGGAAAACTGTGAATACGAATTAGAACTAATTATCATGACTCGACTATCTTCTCACACTTAGTTGACTTAGTTAGTGCAACTAAACTATTTTATGATTCAGAATTGGCCATATTGTTATATTATGTTATTGTACAAAAATAAATAAATGAATAAATAAATTTCTTTACTTATGAGCATCAAAGTTCCTGCTTAAAGGGCGAAATAAAGAATGACCTTTTTCAAATTCTCCTTTGTCTGGGTGTTACATGTATCTATATGTGTTTAGTGCATCGTATATAATATATTTATGTGTATCGTTGCGTTTCTAACTATCTAGATCTGTGTGAATTGTCTGTGTTTGTTCTATTTTATTCTATTCTTCTCAAGACCATCCACTCATTTGCGAGTGATTTAGATGTCTATGTATGTTTATGTCCCGATTTATTCAAGTATATGTATTTGAACTATGTTTATAAAAACACACAATCCTTTACCGTTTAATTAATAAACGTGGATCAAATCAGGAAACGATTAACCATCAATCTTGGTTACAAATAAAATATTATCAAGACAGGTCTACAAAGGTCACACTTCGTACACCGAGATTAAGTATGCTAAAATAAAATTCTTTGCCATCTTTATTTCATCTATTTTTGCCGCTCATAAGAATGAGAAATTTCTCGGTAACCCGCTGTCGCCTCATCCCGACATTACTTATTACATCTTGATCTGAATAGCCGTGACCTTTTTTGTCGAGTGGTTTCTATTGATTTATGAAATGCATTATATTACGCTCGTATAGATGACTCCAGTAACACTGCGCCGCTGGTGTGGTACAGCAGTAAGTAGGTGGTACATATTGTTATTATACTAGTGTAGTGTAGCGTATGTAGCGGCATTATTATCAAGTTTTGTACCGGATATTTGGCACTATGCCAGCCTAGACACTATGAGTATGCACGTACCCGCCTAGCATAACATATCTGAAATTATATTTTATCAATTACATTGCACTACCGCATATTATAATACCCCTCGGTCTTCATATACTCAGCGTAAATGATATACCTGAAAAGTTTTCAATGTGTTGATATTGAAATGTTTTCCTGAAGTGTGTCGTAATCTCACCTACATATTTAGGCATGTTTCTGTCTCCTATGAATCTTTATTGCTAGTATGATTTTTGTCTGTTTTAAATCACATAAGAAAAATGTTTGTCAAATTGACAAACTAGGGTACCTTTTTAATTAGGTACTTAAAATATTGTTATGTACTTTGTATTATGTATCAATGTATTTTGTATGTAGCAATCCTTGTGATAATTAGTTGGCATTAAACTCGGCTGTTGCACGTACCTTTTGTTTATTATTTGCACTCCGTACTCGATTGTCCTTTAAACACTATAGTGTATAAATAGTCAAGCTGTCCTCATGTTACCTACGTTGTTACCATTACTTCTCGTAAAGTAAACTGCTCTCCTCCTTTACACAAGTTTAATTTTTAAGGAGGGTAGAACAGTAAGATACAAGATTTTTTAATATTATAGGTATTGTAATAAGGTTATATTTAATGTTGTTACTATTTTATATTCAATAAAATTGTTTAAAAAAACGTTGTGTTGTAAACTACAAATTGGAATATTGTACAGCAGTTTTTACAAAGCGCTCGGAGTTTTACACGGTATTTGGTCGAGCGTTCGATACATTGATAAGATATATAGAGGAGAATAATTTGGAACATATTGTAGGTACTTAAATAAAATAAAATAATCTTTATTGTGGAATAAATAAAGTAGCACAAATGGCGGGTTTATTGCCTTTATTTCTATTGCAATTTCTACCAACGAACCAAAGTACTTAGTATGTAGGTATATAGGATATTACGAGTTTTTTTAAGATTTTTTTAATTTTTGTTTTGTAAACTTCCATAAATTTATCAATATTTTTTTTAAATCTATTAAAAATTGATTGATACATTTAATTATTTCATTCCATCACGGGATTTTTCACAAGTGCCGGTAGCCAGAGGACCTATTACAGAACACTCGAAAAATACAGATAATAGTGGAAGACAAATACTTTCTGAGTTAATAAATATATAAAAGCAGACAACACAATGATTTTAATTTTAATTTGGGATTAAGACCGTTGTAAAGATAAATGTATTATAATTATTGTCCTGGGTCTGGGTGTAATATATTAAGCAGCCGTAGTCAAAACACATTTTAGCGTTATTTAGTCGTTCGACTATAGACGACTGTGGGAGAAAGTATAATTTTTCGTAGGTTATGTTACACAATATGTGCACAACAACTTGTGTATTTTAGCTACGAAATTAATATTTTCTCGCAAAGTCGTCTACAGTCGAACGACTGCATAACACCAAAATGTGTTTTGACTAAAGCTGCAGTGCATTATTATGTATGTATCATCATGTTAGTATCCATAATACATTGTATGTACATAGTATATTATATTAGGTTCAGTCTATTTATCAATCCCTGTGTTCCCGAGTAACGCACTAAAGGGTGAAAAGATGACAAAACATAATTTTATGTGATATAAACTTTGTAGAAAATAATTCGCTTATTGGATTTAAATTGCTGAAACTTCAAGTGGAGTCCTGAATATTCTACATTAGACCGATAAATAATTGAGTTTTAAAATATACTGCTAGAACTTATCTAGACAAAGAGAATAATTAATTGAGTAATAGATAAATTAGAACCATTGTTGAAATTAAAACGTTACCAGACGTACAATTTAATTTTGGTTTTCTTAAAACTTTCCATTATGTACATAATTAAATAAATAACTACCTCAACTATAATACTTCTAATATATTCACAGCAAATTTAATTATCCGCCTACAAGTTAGTAAGTAAACACAATGATGCTTTCAAATAAGATTTTGTGATTTGTTATAGTAGCGGAATAAACTTGTGTCACAAAACATTCCGAATATTAGATATTATTTATAAAACTGTTTTTATTTTTGGTGTTAGTTCTCCAATCTGCAGGGAGGATATTGATTCTCCAGGGGAGTGTGGCGTGGGTGAGGAAACACCCAAGCTCCGCGTGGTGTACGGTTTATGGTTCAAAACAAACTTAGACGAGTCTTAAAAGAAACTTACCACGAATAGTATAAACAGTACCTATATTTAAAATTTGTAATACTGAAATAAATATATTCACTGTGTCGGTGTTTAGGTAGTAGAATTCCATATCGAAATAAATAAAACAAGCGTTTTATTTTACTATTGATTTAATTTATAAGAGAGACGTCTTTCGTCTTATGAGGACATTGTCAATCGTCTTATGAGGATTGACAATGTCCTCATAAGACGAAAGACGTCTCTCTCATAAATTAAATCAATAGTAGAATAAAACGCTTGTTTTATTTATTTAAATAAATATATAATTAAAATTAAATTGATTTTTTTTGTCACGGTGATGCGGCTGTTTAATTTGATGTTTTATTCATGTGTTTTTTTTCATAATTATTTATTTATTTATTAACATAATATACGGCCTTTTAAAATAGTCTTTACATTACAATAACATAAAAAAAACTTACTTTACAAAACAATCAAAACATGATAACAGAAACTAAATGGGATTCTTAATGGAAAGCTTGTAGGTATGTACTTTCGAAATTAATCTTAAGTTATCACCATTGCATTTTGGAATATAAAATTAATAAATATTTTTGATTATGTGATTACTCTTATTTTAAAATAAATGGTTATTGATGGAAACACTAGGGAGTCAAGCAAGATATGAAATGAATTTCAGTATTCGTTTCTTTTTATTTGTGTAGTACCTATTCATCACGCAATAATTCTATTTTTGTATTTTCTGTGTGCACTTATGATATATTTCCTGAATAGAATTAAAATGAATAGTGTTACCATTAGATGATAAATTATTTTATTTTAGTTTTAAGTTAATTTGGACCATATCTAGTTAAGTGAATTGTTCTGCTACAATGCGTATGTAATTATTATGAAGTATATACTGTACGTACATGAACACTCCTTCTGAATCGTTGAAATTTCTCACCTTAATAACATACCATGAGTGGTACTCGTATTCCCGGTAAATATTCATATACACAAATATTGAAGGATTAGAATTTAACACAAAATTGAATTTAATATAAATACCTGTGTAGATAGTTTGAAATACCATTATGTACACTTAAGTATCTGTAATATATAGGTATATGTGTTACTTTGTAGTTTTATTTATATCATTATCACTTCCGTCGGTTCCTCATTTCTGAGCACCATGAACATCGTGCCGCGTGCAATAGACCATCCGTCTCCACCTCGAGCGATTCTCCGTCATCTGTGTGACCTCCTCAATCCTATCTCTCCATCTTGATGATATTCGGCTCTTCTACGTTTCTCCTCCACGGCCCCAGTTATTATTGCTTTTTCGTGGTTCTCAGGAATCTCCCTTTTCGCAATGTGTTATATTCAAACATCGCAAGACGCGCTGTCTGCATGCCTACATATAGTTCAGAGTCGTGTGGAAATGTTTATCTCCCTGAGGATAGACTCATTATTAGGTATATAATTTAGTATTCCATTAAGGAAATTTGGAATATTATACTTAGGTAGGTATATATCAGAATATGTATGTAAATTATTGTATGTAGGATTATAGCTAGTTGGTGGAATATTAAATGAATATGAATTATTATCTTTATGTTGTACTTGTGACTAAAATTGCTCGATTGTAACTTTCGTATCGTTTATAGCCCGCGGGTATAGCATAATTTAAACGAAGTTACCTTCTATTAAAAACCACAAAGGTTATATACCTAGATATTTATCCTTCAGTACGCAGTGGGTGAATTTGTTACTAGGATAATATCCGTTTTTATGTTTAAATTTGTGTGCTTACTGTTTCTATGGAATCAAGAATGTTTGTTTTGCAACACATCCTTATTTGAGTATGTATTGTAAAGTTGCCCTGGAATCGATAAAATTTATTTTATTGTTAGGACTTTTCCGAATAGTCCATACTTCTAAATTTTCCCTTCAATTTCCCTATTTTCCTGTGCTTATTGGCCTCGTTTTTTATGCATATGTATGTGTGTATGTATACGTGCCTAAGGTTCTAGTTATCCATTTTATTATATGTTATGGAATCTAAACGATTTTTATGATTTTGCTTGCTGTTGATTTATTTGATTATTTCATCTTTTGTTCTAGTTAATTGTTTGCTTCTAATTTTACTTTATATTTTAGAGTCACTTTTTTTTCTACGTAACGTTCACAATTATTTGTAAATGAAACAATAGTTTGTAGAGTTTTACGATGATCTTTTAAAGAAGGCATTTGGAAAATAATATTTTTAACATTTTCAAATTAGCATTGATGTGTACCACCCATTCTGAATAATTTATACTTTTATAGCACGATGAAGACGACTTGTAAATTTATAACATGCAATTAGTTAATGGTTCACCCCCCTTGTAGGAGATACCGTGAATCGTGATGGTATATGTTTTCGATTGCCACAAATTTTCGATAGTACAAAATTTCTATCGTATGTAAATCGTAAATTTCATATTTATAGAGCAAATATTTGAAAGGTTTATAAATGCAAAAACCTATTTAAAGTCAAAGCACTCGATACACAGTGGCGAGATTATTACTTTACTGTACATTGATTTCTTCCATCTTTTTGTATTTTTTTTTTTTTTTTTTTTTTTTTTTTTTTTTTTTTTTTTTTTTTTTTTTTTTTTTTTTTTTTTTTTTTTCTTTTTTTTTTTTTTTTAAAAGATATATCTGGGTTTTGTTTGTTATAAACCCAAATACAACCTTATACACCTTTCACAGTAAGCTACTAAAAGCTTGTGTCGTGAAAGGGGAGTTTGCCGGCACCTGGTATCGAACCATCGACCCCATGTTCACGAGGCCGAGACTCTATAATAAAGACAGTACTGTAGATTATAGAGAGTAGGAGGTAGGGTGGGCGGATAATGAGTATTTTGTCCTTAACTGAGGATAATAATTTTTCCTCTACTGAGGATTTGCAAACATTGAAAGATTGTGAAGAAGGAAGAATATTCCAAGTAACTAACAAATTGAGAATAATTGCCGTAAGACGCGCATTTGTATGTTATCTATGACTTGCTAAATACTAGGAAAAGAAGTGGAATAGAGTGTAGCGAGAACCAACAGTAGGTAGGTACCTATATAATTCTAGAGTCTGTACGTTCACAGAGTGAAAATTTATACTGATGATGGTATTTATTATTACTTATAACAAAACACAGTTAATTTTTCAGCAAAGGGAATAATTATAAAATGATCTGAAAGCACTAAATTAGTTAAGTAAAAAATATCTAAACTGTCTTGCATATTGTTTGATTCACGGCTCACAGATTGATATTCTACATAATATGAAGTGGATTGCAAAAAATATTATTTTTGGAAAATAACCTTCTGTAAACATGATATCGAGGTGGGCAGCTGCCCTCTTCCTGCAAAACCATTGGTGAGGTATGCCACCCATCATGAATATACCTCTTATTTATACAGTGTCACTATTAGTTATTTAATAATTAAAATAAATATCACAAAGATTTACAAATTCTCACTTTCAGTTGTGAGTGGGCTTAGTGTCAGCTGTCGGCGTCGAGACACCAATGTCGTTGGTTTCTTAATTATTGTTATAGGTATTGTCAGAATTTTAATTATTTTCTCGTCACATTTTTTAACAATTTGAAATTGTTTATAAGATATACATTTATTCAGTCAATTTTAATTAGAGAATTATTTATTTCATAATCATTGATGAATAATAAACAAGAAATTATCACTTGTCACTCTTTAGATTTTGGTGACCTTATAAAGTTCTTATTAAAAAAACTTAATTATTTAATAAATTCACTGCCTGGATATTAGGATACAATGACACCATCACCACCTAAACTTTCAGAGAGGTGGCTATATCTCTACACCATCCAAATATGAAGCAGAACTGGATATCTCAATGGACTGAGGTAGAGGTGTTGAATGGTCATCTAGTCATCGATCTCTCTGAACGAATACCGGAATTCAACGTGCCACGCGATGATACCTACTAAGTAGATCATGAAAAGACATGGCAGATATACCAGTAGCACAACCTTCTAGTCCTGACTGTAAATGCCAGGCAGTGAACCGGGTCGTAAAATTTCTTCTATATGGCTTTAAGTTTGATTGTGGGAATCCACATGATCTGACCACGGATGCAGCTAACTTGCCGAGAAATTCACCGTTAAATCTGAAAGCCAAATGAATTAAAAAGTACGTACCAAGTAAATATTTTATAAAGGAACCCAGAGCTTAGATAAATGCAGTGATGCGTCGTTTGCTTATTTTTTACCATAATGTCATTTTTATCGTATTTTGAACCAATCTAAATTAATCATTCCAGTTAATTTTCCTCACCTATCTGTCAACCTATCTGAATAGGTATTAACTTGGTAGGTATGTTTGGTACACATGCATATGTGAACTTCCTTTAGGAGTGCATGACACAGAGTTTCGACGCTTATGTATCGACTCAAGGCTTGGTTAAGAGTACTCTCCTAACATTCCCAATTCCTCTGTACCATGTTCATCACACAGCTTGAAATTTTGGAAAGTTTTTTTTTTTTTTTTTGTTATAAACCCAAATACAACCTTATACACCTTTCACAGTAAGCTAAAAGCTTGTGTCGTGAAAGGGGAGTTTGCCGGCACCTGGGATCGAACCCCGGACCCCTTGTTCACAAGGCCGAGACTCTACCTCCAGGCTACCGACGAACTCAATGTATTGTATATATAGTTCAACTCTATATTTTTCCATCAGTGAAAATAAGGTTTTTATATGATTAACATCTACATACGCTTCTTAGTAAGTAAAATCCAGAATGAATAATTTACGCCTATTTCTTTTTCTTGAAAATTTGATCCTCGTGGTTAAGCCGCGTAGTTCTCGGGCGCCCATGCTATTTACAACCCTCAGATGCATTCGTTTTCTTCATTATACTTTCTACTTATTCACACCACACGCATTCTCACATCTGTTCATTCTCTGATCGAGAGTTCAAGGTGAACGTTCATATGATAATAGTAAGGAGTAACTGAAGATGTTTTATTTTCTCCGGGTATTGCATAATATATTGGACTCGTATATTTTTAGTAACTGCTATACAATGCGTATGATTACTTCGATGGTTTTCTATTAATATTTTATCGTTTAGCAACAATACACGAGTACATAATTTATTAATATTACTTGTTAGTTGGTGTAGATGTAGGTATGTGTAATCACAAGTGTAGGTATCTATCTATATTAATGTTCTCAACATTGTTCTGTTTCAGACTAGTTGCGGTGGTAGTGAGGTGAGGTGAGGAGAGGGGCCCGCGGGGAACAGCATCTACCATGGCGTTCGCGGGGCTCAAGAAGCAGATCAACAAAGCTAATCAGGTCAGCATCTACATACAAACTTGTCTAATCATACACCTAAGTAATCCTGGTTAATCGAAGCTTAATTGGATTACAGTTCGAGTACCTACCTATTGTTGATTCGACCAAAGTACCAGTACCTACTACTAGCTATTCGTAAAACATGACATTTCCCCATGAATTGTTAGTGAACTTAGTGTGTGTAATATGTAAACATACAAGGTCTCCTCTTTGTGAATGGAAAGTGTTCAGGAGTTTATATATGCAATATGTATCAATTAGTTTATTCGTTATTCAAATTTCCTTTTGGAAAAAATTAATAGAACAAGTTCCTCCCTCTCGATTTTGAACGTCTTATGATCCTCCCACAATATCAATGCTTTGATATTATAATGACTTACAAAGAATCACAGAAAATAATACGCATTATTTTTATATTTAAGTAGGTTGCTTTTTTATTTATTTTTTTATATGTAGGTATATTTGTTTTAGTATCTATATGTATGTGTATGTCATTAAATTTGAATAAATTATTTTGATTTTATTTATTTATTACTTTTTATTTTAGTGTTTGTTTAATGGGTTAGTCGGAAAATATCGTGCTTCTGCGATAAACTCGCCCATTGCACTAATTTATTTGTCTGGTTTAAATTCTGCAGTGTTTATTTACTAATGTTGATTTTTTGTGCAATAAAGATTTTTATAATTTATTGTTAATAATTTTGAAAGCTGGTCGATGGGTTATCGGAAATCTTGTAAGCGAAAAAACTATATTCGATTATCATTGTAATTTTCATCTATTTAACCATCACCATTGTCATCATTATAATTTATTTCCTTTGTCGTAGTTGGGTCAGGGCTCCATTACCCCTAGGTATTTTCTCCAGAGATTTCTAGCCACTCCGAACCAAGTATTAATATTAATACACACATATTTGCTACATAGTCTTGTCAGTTTTCTCTGGGTTAGTCCACCGGCCTTGTCCCATCCTACTGCTACTCACGAACAAATTTATGTGTTTCGATGACTTTTTGTACTACTAAACTGCCCACTATTTGTGTGATATACCTATTTCATTGTATGAATACAATATATGGCTTTTAAAAATAGCCTTTACAGTACAATAACATTAAAAACACTTGAAACAAAACACAATGAACATATAAGATACAATGAAAACAAAACCATGATAACAGAAACTACATAGGATTCTTAATGGAAAGCATGTTCCTTCGAACAAATCCGCTCACAGCACATTTCCTCACGGTAAACTCCTGAATCGTTATAGATATTAACTTCAATACAGTAACTATTCCCAATTACATGGAGTCGATTCATTGCTGAATAATAACTATAGGTGGACGATGATCCTGTCGGATAAAACAAAAGCCTGACTTTTGGTGCTACTATTCGGGATGCGCAAGTTTACTAAAACTATTTCATTTTATGTGAATAACCCAGCATTTACCTTCGTTTTCGTTTAGTTTATCCTTACTATGTATGTTACGCTCGTTCGTCCGTACTACTATATTTATATATGTAGGTACTGGGGCTCCTTTTGTATTTTGACCTTTTAACTGTGGCAGAAACTTTTCACTGATTGAATAATGATACCTATATCCATTTTGCCTATCCACGTATTTCTCCTTTTCTGTTTTACTACTACCTCATCTAATGACAATATGTATCAAAAATATCTACACATCTACTTGACAAGTTACAAGAAAACTAATGCCATCTGTGGAAACTTGCTTTCTTTAACGTGTTCCTAGATGATTGTATCTCATTTATTAACAAAGATATTGACAGTAGTGAGAGGACGTTAGCCAATAATATGTTTTTTTTTTTCATGGAAATTTCCAAATCCAGCGTAAATAAAATAGATTCAGAAATTTGCTAAATTTAATTTCAAAGTTTGCGATATGTTATTTGCCACCATCTTTTTGAGCTATATTATCATGTTTTTAGTTTGTGTATTTCAATGAAGTTTGTAATACCTACCCATCTACATTTGTATCAAATTATATTATTCCCATCTCTGTTATTTTTCAAATTGAAATATCTTGAGAATCACAAAAGCATAATAATATGCTAATTAAGGTTTATGTACATCAAATTGTAAATTGAAACTTATAAGTATGTATAGTACAATATATTAAATCATTTCTTGGATAAACAATCCTGAATATATTAATATTTTGCACATGAATAGGAACATTATTTATTTCCTCATACTGTGTGTTTGTGTATGAGTGTTTAGTTTCCATCTCAATGACAGGAAAGTTTTGTTCAATATTCAGTGTTAGTACAGGAAGCTTTTGAGTAAAAGAAAACTTATGAAATCGTATTTATCACAAGTGGAAACATATTTTATTGTTTTTGACACTATTTATTATATGTCATAACATAACAGTAATCCCGTGGAGCACCCGGTAAAGAATTGGTCTCCCGCTGTGTCATGTAAAAAAGGCAGGTGTTCGAAAAAACTAAGACATTTTACATCTTAAATTCAGCGATGAGGTTTGCCACCTATTCTGAATGTCTTGACTTTATATTGGCACGAAGAGGACAGTTTGCATGTTTCTTACATGCAGCTGATCTGCTGGCTACCCCACTTGTGGGATATGCTTTGATGGTATAATAGTAGTAGCATAACAGTAATTCCGTCTAGCTGACCCGGCAAACGTTGTTTTGCCATAAACATTATGCCATATACTAATATTGTTACTAAAAAATAGGTGTCGATGGCAGAAGGGTGAAAATTTAGGGTTGTATGTATTTTTTAATGCCTCACCATAAACAAAATAAAATAAAAAAAATTGTCCCAAAATAAAAAAAAATCGGGGCGGACCATCTTTAACTTTAGTTAGCCGATTCTTAGACCTACCCAATAAGCACACAAAATTTCATCAAAATCGGTCGAGCCGTTTCGGAGGAGTATGACACGTGACACGAGAATTTTATATATTTGATTATTATTATTGGTCAACATTAATGTGTCGTTTACGTGCCAAAGCACCTCAAAGACACTATACAATTCATCAATTTTAAGATATTACATCCACATCATATTATAAATATAGATAAATACATAGATTAAATGAGAATCTCGGATACATAAAGGTATCCACGCCAAAAGTTCCAAATTATATTGAGTAACATTAAATATTATGGATACAATATGTATCCACAGAATGAACAGCTCATTCTCTCCATTCCATTCATTACAGCTGTTATTAAATTTTCCTAGTAAATTCGTTATGGGTCGTGTCAAATATGTCGATATTATTAGCTGGCAATGAATTTTATATTGCTGTTAATTGTAGTGTTACTAATTATATTCGTACGCCCCCGTTGAAAATAAAATATTAAATGGTTACGAGATCTGTCACAAGAATGTGGGACGTATAAGGAGATTTCAGATAGTTATTGAGGGTTGCTAAAATGATCGTTTATTTATTTAATAAACCACTTCAAACCTTTCTCTAGCGAAATATTGTTCATTCGTTAGGCAATTGTATCCAGCCTTCGCTATCTAACGAAATTATTTTAAACAAAATTTAGTAAAAACTCGAATCTACTTACGTTGCTACTTTTACTTTTCTTTAGAGGAATTCTTTTACACCATTACAAAAGTTTGTATTAGGTACATTTTGGTGATTGTAACTTTATTAAGTCAAATATAAATATATAATATACATATTACTGCTGCTTGCTTTGTGTAAACTTTTCAGTATAAAAATAACTATGAAGTTTATGTTATGAATTTTTTGACACAATTGGATGTCGGGAACTGGATTTTTTACTTACTAGTGGTGTAGATGGGATAGTAGTCGATTCATAAGCCTCGAAACTCTGTGTTGTGCACTCCTTAAGGAGGTTCACACATGCATGTGTATCATATACAACATACCTACCTAGTTATTACCTATTCAAATAGGTTGACTATGGATGAGTGTGATCAATTGGAATGATTACCTAATCTGAAGTGGTTCAAAATATGTTTGACAACTATGAAGTTTTCTTTGAGAGATTATAAGATAATATAGGTCATGTGTGACTTTAGAAATGTGTAACTAAATTACTTTTTTAAGAAGTCTTCAGGACTATATAGCCTTCTCTCATTAGTAGAATAATAATGCCAAAGAAGTAGACTGCTCCTTTATAAGATATCCCAGAACGACGTGTGATTTCCTTCTACTTCTCGTGCCATGGCGAGTCTTCCCAATTATGTTCCTCCTTCCTTTCTGACCTAAACAAGACCAGAAATCAAATTGATGTTCTTCTAATAAATTCATACGCATTTAGGTTCTGGGAATTCTTTAGATTCTTTAGGGGTGCTAGGGTGAATATGGACTGGGGGTCGGGTGGTTCGGGTTACGTTATGTTTATGGCTGTAACGGGGTGCAGAATCAACTATTTTATTAGTATTCCCATTGTAAAAATAATCTTTACATTGTGCCTGTAATGGTTGTAAATAAATAAATAAATATAACATTCGTTTTATATTTATTGTATTTATTTATGGATTATATTTAATATCAGAAAAATAAGCTTGTATATGATTTTATTTCTTTATAATTTTCATTGATTATAAAAGGTTACATGGAAAACTAAGTAAGTAGGTTGCTATAGTGATATCAAAAATAAAATTGTGTATTTATGATCGATTTATGCAAATACGCTTGCTCCGGGGAAATTTCTGGAGAAATATTCTTCTTGTATAAACAAGGAAACGTAGCTTGTAGTGCTATCTACTCAATATTTATTATTATTTCAATACCTATACAATAATTATTCAGTCTGTTTTAGAGATGCAACGAATAGTAATTCGCATTCGCGAATATTCGCATATTTCAAAGTATTCGCATTCGCATTCGTATTCGCAAAAAAATATGCGAATGTTTTGCGAATATTATTTCGGTAATAAAGTATCGGATATTCGGTAAAAGTACCGGATACTTACCCGGTACATTGTAGAAGAAGGTACTGCATAAAATGTTCTCTAAGAAAACCGAGGAGTTTTGAAATATTTTAAATTACTATACCATTTTGAAAAATTCGGCGACGGGGGGTAGAAATTTTAATGATTGAGCAATATTGTAGAAATCTAAGCAAGTCAGTATTCGCTATTCGCATTCGCATTCGCATTCGCGAATATCCAAAATCACACATTCGTTACATCACTAGTACCTACATACATCATAGACATAATATGTACTAGATTCGCAGCGCGGGACATTTATTCGAAATTTTTGTGTTCCAACATTAATAATAACAATAATAATGTTGTTTCACTCCGTATCAAATTAAATCAATTAATTAGATATTTGAAGATTAATAATTATGCATCTACAGCTGATAATGAAATGGCAACAATCTACTAGCTATTAGTTTCTTCCAGTTTTACATTTAAACGATTAGGCAGAACACCGAATAATAGACTAAATATTAGGTATTCGGCCGAATAGTTAAAATGTTGCCGAATAGGCAGAATACCGAATAGTTGCCGAATATTCGTCGCATCTCTGGTCTTTATAATTATTATCTGTACCTAACCGATGCCTGAAATGAAACAGGACCGAAGAGTTTAAATTAGAAAATCTCTGTTAGCTCAATTCAAATTATTTATCATTAAAATATTATATTTATAGCTCTGGGAATATTTCCGTAAAATAATACAGCTGTTTTTCTTTTTGCTAAATTTTTTGTTCGTTTACGAAGTAAAATAATTTAAGGCTTAATAGCTACGTATTTCAATCAGTGGCGGGACTAGACTTTTTATATCGGTTCTATTCACTGTGTCGGTGTTCTATATTTGCAATACTAAAAAAAATGACTATTTCCACAACTTTGTACCTAAAGTACTATAGAGTTCGTCGGTAGCCTGGAGGTAGAGTCTCGGCCTCCAGAACAGGGGGACCGTGGTTCGATCCCAGGTGCCGGCAAACTTCCCTTTCACGGGCAAGTGGGGTAGCAGACTAATAAACCAGCCGCATGTTATAACGATATAAGACATTGTCAATCGATTGACAATGTCCTAACAAGACGAAGGACGTCTCTCTCGTTAATAAATCTAATAGTAGAATAAAACATTTGTTTTATTTATTTCACTATGGAATTCTACTACCTGAACACGGACACAGTGAATGCATATTATAAATTGCAAGCTATTACACGACCTCATCAATCTTGTTTTCAGATTTTTCTGCTTTTTCTTCAGGCATGTGGTGCTTTTTTGCATATATAGAAAGCACGGTACTGATTTCAATATAAACATCGCAAATAT
Organism: Athripsodes cinereus; assembly: GCA_947579605.1. Lineage (NCBI taxonomy): Eukaryota > Metazoa > Arthropoda > Insecta > Trichoptera > Leptoceridae > Athripsodes > Athripsodes cinereus. Next base: position 22,411,258 of record OX388323.1, on the reverse strand, counting down.
AATTTAGTTACAAAGGGGTCAATTAATTGATAGTGGTACTGTTAATTCAATTCACCTCTGCGGCTGATTGCGGAACATATTATATAATAGCATAGCTGACCCGGCAAACGTTGTTTTGCCATATACATTAGTTTATCGCTATTAAAAATAGGGGTTGATGCTAGAAGCGTGAAAATTTAGGGCTGTATGTATTTTTTAATGCCTCACCATAAAAAATAATATTGGGGTGGGCCACCCTTAACTTTTAGGGGTATCAAAAATAGATTTTGGCCGATTCTCAGACCTACCCGATAAGCACACAAAATTTTATCAAAATCGGCCCAGCCGTTTCGGAAGAGTATGATAACAAACACCGTGACACGTGAATTTTATATATTAGACAATACTGTCCGATTGGGTGTGTTTATATAATATACCCACATTAGCGTTTTTCACATAGGCGGCGTACAGACAGCTGGATGCGAACGTCAATCATCAACATCAAGCAAAAATCTTAAATCTTTTGGCGACAATTCGGAGCATTTTTCGAAGAAATATTGGAATGAATGCCTTCATTGCGTCTCATGGACGGGTAACGAAGGCATTCATTCCAATATTTCTTCGGAAAATGCTCCGAATTGTCGCCAAAAGATTTAAGATTTTTGCTTGATGATTGACGTTCGCATCCAGCTGTCTGTACGCCGCCATATACCTGTGTAACAATTGTCATCAAACTGAGTATAACATAACATAACATAACATAACATGTATAGACAATTCACACAGACCGAGCTAGTCCCAAACTAAGATATGAATCTTGTATTATGGGTACTAACACGACGATGCACTGAACACATATACATGTAACACCCAGACCCAGGACAATTTGAAAAATGTCATTCTTCATTTTGCCCTGGCCGGGAATCGAACCCGGGACCTCGTGACTCAAAGGCAAGTGCGCTAGCCTCCGCGCCACACCGGTTGTCATAATACATACATCTAAGAAAATAATGTCCTATTCTAAGTAAAGTCTTATTATCATAGACCAAAAACGTTGTACTAATTCTCTCAGAATTCAAGATCCGAAATTAATTTCAATGCAGTAGACATTTGAGATTTCACTCCGTGACGACATTAATGTTCTATGGTTGTTTCATTCTCATTTGTCGTAAGTTTTGTATGTGATACCATATTCGTAACAATAAACTATTTCGAAATCACGGGTCAACGCTTATTCAAGATTGATTTGAAATATTTTGTTCCCAATATTCGTTTGGACCTAATACAATTCGGTTCAAAAAAATTTACAGTAAGAATTTTACGTTTTCAAGTTGTATTGTGTGTGTACCTAGCTCTGTCTACTTTACGTAGTATTGTTCTCTGAAGAATATAAGGTTTGTTTGTTATCGATGCTCTTTATCATATTATTATATTTCCCTCTGGAAATTTGGATTATGGAATTAGCTACCCTGAGGGAAGCACTTTAGCTGGGCATAGCTGTACTGATCATTTTACTTCACAAGACTAAAAATATCTACTCGGACTTAAATTGTGTAGGTAGAAGATCGGGTGACTGGCGTTAAAAAGAAATCATCAAACAATCCTTTCTGTATTGAGTATTTCAGTTCGTATCAAACTAAATTATTATAAATGAAACATTTGAAATTGGCGATGTAAATAATTCAAATTAATTCAAATTAAATATTTTTATTTAAATAAAATTAACAACTTAATTACATATATTATATACACACCTTATTACTAAAAAAACACATTTATTACATATTTGACCCTCAAAATTGAGCAGTGCTCGTGCTTTGAGGGTTTAAACATAATTAACTGTATTGTATTATTCATTGTCAAAGCTGTTGTATCTGTTGAAATAAATAAATAAACACTGAAGTACTAAATCAGTAATAAGTATAAACATAAGCCAGCCTACAGCCAATTCGTAAACGTTGGGACACCTTTCTCACTAATTCCAATTGGATTTCACACAATGTTACATTGTTTAAATATGGTTCTCCAATTGAGATGCCTGATTGTTTTTTTTTCCTAAATAAATATTTGTATTTTTGAAATCAATTTGACAATGTCTTAACAAGATGAAAGACGCCTCTCTCGTGAATGAATCGAACAGTAGAATAAAACATTTGTTTTAAATGATCTAGAGTTTGTGTGTTCACATTGTGAAAAGACATTTTAAGCATATTTGTTATCAATAAAACACTGTTTTACTTTTCACTATTAATTTATTATTACTCAAGCGCTTTCGTCAAGTTAGCTTGACATTTTCAAGAGAACTAATTACAAGAAATTTTTTTCTTAAAGTCACATGCAACAACAATATTTTTATATGTAGGTACCTAAAAACAGAAAAGAAGGGGTAAGGAAGTAGGAGTAGCTAAGACAATGGTGGATGAACAATTGGTTTCAACAATGGTGATGAATGGGGTATTTGAATATTTACTATATTTTTAATATTTCCATGCATTTCCAATGTTTCCAAAGCAATTAATTTTCTATACCGGTTTTCTGAATGTAGGACCCTTACACTATTCACATCAAAATTGTGATTATGACTAATGCAATGATCCGCCATCTCCGAACAATTAGATAAACCCCTAAGTGCTCTGGAATGTTCTTTGATACGAGTGTCTATCGATCGACTGGTCTGTCCGACATATTTGGCATCACAATCATTGCAATCAATACAATAGACACCGCTGCTATTAATTATATTGTTACGGTCCTTATTATTAAAAAGAAGTTTGCTTAAATTGTTGTTGGTATAAAATGCTGGATTAAAATATGGTTTTGTAATATTATTTACTTTTTCAGTCAAACTATTGACGTACAAAATCTTTCTCATCAAATCTCCCACTCTTCTCCGTAAGTTTTCGAGGCAGGTGTTCGAAAAAATTAAGACATTTTACATCTTAAATTCAGCGATGAGGTTTGCCACCCATCCTGAATGTCTTGATTTTATATTAATGCTATTTAATGCCTACTGTACAAACCTTTACACATGCCAACTATGGACGAACTACAGACTGACTACAATAAACAAATTAAGGGTACAATACAATGACGCATACCGTATACTATTTGGACATCGTAGATACACTAGTGCATCACAAATGTTTACAGAAGGTAGGACAAATGACTTTAGGGCGACAATGAGACTGAAAATTCACGGTGTTAGGACACGACTAATATTAATAAATAACGAACTTTTACGAGCTGCTTCCGAAAGACAAGTACAACAACTGACACAAAGGTGGATTGCTTATTTAATTAATTAAGAAAGTCTGTAGGTATATTGAACCGATACCAGTTTAGCTGCCTGCTATTGTTGCTGTTGTGTTTGAATCTATGATCTTCTTTCTACTTATTTCTACTCTAATATGTATTATTTTTTTTATCATTTGTATTATATTGTATGTATTTTGATATGGACTTGAGAGGTTTGCACACTCCACCTTCAAGTCTGGAGTAAATATAAAATAAATAAATATTGGCACGGAGAGGACAGCTTGCATGTTTCTTACATGCAGCTGGTCTGCTGGTTACCCCACTTGTGGGATATGCCGTGATGGTATAGTAGTAGTATTTATAATAATTTAACATGAATTTTCACCAAGAACCGTCGGTTGAAAAAATATCGGCTTTATTTTATCAAATTGTTGTGTAATACCATTATTACTCTAAGAAAAGGAGGAAAGAATAATATAATGTTTTTATGATCAATAACGTAGCACTTCTGTATCCATTAGGTTAGTCTTACGTAATGTATCTCCTCGGTGATATTGCGGTCTGTACACTTTTAACGTTGTAACTCGTATGATACACATTTTTACGATCGGAGAAAACTTATATACGATATTACGATAAAATTACGAAATATAAAGAAAGAAAAATCTTTTGGATAGAAAGTTTTTCTATTAAGATATGTTCACATCGACAGTTGGCTCTAGGTGAAGTTAGTTCGAAACTTGTACACTGCGTCTAGCATATTGTAATAATTAGAAATGTGACAGTCATCTGGTTACCATCCGGCAGCTCAATATTCGGCCGAATTCGATAGTCTTTGAAATAAAATAAAATATATACGTTTTGTTAATTGTTGTGAAACTCAATTTTCGTGATATTAAACTTATTTATTGGTTGAGAATTAAATAATAACACAAAATGAATTCATATCTTTTAGGTAGCCCACTATGGCACCTCCTCTGTGGTTGAAGATTTGTTAAGTGTAGAAATTTGGATGTTGAAGGAGACACACCGACCACCCGGATAGCTCAGAAGTCTGGAGACTTCCGTTTGTCCAAAAAAATAAAATTAAATTCGGGTAGGATGTAAATCGCCAGACTTGTGCGGTATCCGCAATAAACACACCTTGATAAAATAACTCGATTTAAATTAAACGATGGCCGGGTATCCAGTGAAGGATTTCCCCAGATATCTATCCGGTCAAATAGCTGTATGCTTCATCACTAGTAGTAATATACTCGTCTTGTTGAAACTGTGAAGGTACAAGTTGGTTGTGGAGAACACTGAGTTCCAATATTGTACATATTAACATTGTGCAGTATTTGTACTAGGTATCTCAAGTCTCGTACATTTCGTTTTATATTTAACTTGTGCCGCGTGACACTTTTAGTTTTGAGATTTGTTCTCGATTATTCCTCCTTTTCTTTTTCAATTTGTTTTATAACTTGTACTTTACTTTCGCTACAGACCTTATTTCATTCTTATTGTAATCTTTGATATCCTAGTGATGTCATCTGTATTCGAATTCACCAATTTTTTTCTTCTTTGAATACGATGTCGTTTCTGTATTTTTTTAAAATAAATCTAGATTTCGTACAAATCAAAATACACCATTAGACATTCCAGTAATAAGCATTTGGATTGTTCAGTTGTTAAGTTTTTGTTGCGAAAAAAAAATCTTTTTCTTGTTCTTTTGTCCTACTCCATTCCTGTGACTGCGATAGTTTTTGTAAAATGTGACAATGGGGGGGGGGGAGGTAGAATATAAATTTCGAGTGCTAGAAAAATCACAAAATTCTGATAATTGGGACCATGTTGAAAGGTCTCCACAATTCCAAAACCAGCCGAATTTACTTGATCCACGTCTTTTCAAAATTCTAGTTGGTAACACTGGTAGAAGGCTGAACTCAGATGTACTGTTACTTGGGAATTCTCATTCTTATTTTATCTTTCTATGTATCTACTCCATCTTACGATGTTTCATAAGATGTTATGCAGATTTACAAAATACTTACTTAATTCTGTATATCATCATATTGCTATAAACTGATCTCCACAATTCATCACCAACAAATAAAATACCCAAGCTTACTACGTGAGTTTACAATAAAAAACTTCTACATTTCAAATATCATGAAAATTATATAAATGTTTCTGTACATGTACGCTACGAATGTATGAATTTTTGCAATACCTTCGTACGTGAGATGGTTGGAATGGAGTAGGTAACGCTAACGGTATGGAATATATTCTGTACCTCTTCTCTGTCCTCCATATCTCACCCTCTCAACGACCCCGTCTGCATTCCATCCATGAAGCGGAAATTATATTCTACAAAGGGCTGCCTTGCATCGCACCGTGGGTGATATTATACTTTCTCTAACGATTACATTTATCCACTAGTTGATCATAGTAAGCGAGGCTTCTCTAATAGATTCTATTATTGTGTTATAATAATATTTTATAATATTTGACTGATCACATAATGAGAAGGTGAACGTTATTATTAGATAACTTCTTTATATTAAGTGTAGCAGACGACAGGAAATTAGTACAACGCGTTACACAATTATCATTTTATCTTCGCTTTTTCTTTAATTTTAATATTGAAATAAACGGTTTCAAGTATTTAATTTCATTTATGAATTTGGTTTTTTATCTTAATATTTTCTTTTAAAGATCTATTCCATATTTGATTATGTAATTTTCTTTGGTTTTGTATGTAGAATTTTTTTTTTTTTTAACTTTTTTTATTGTTTTGGACCAGAGTGCCCTTTTTAAACCGTATCTGTCTATTTTGTTCTTCATTTCAATATGTACAATGTTAAATGAAAAAAACTGCACCGTGGCGAGATATTCGGAAATTTCACTACAGCGTTATAACTCTTGAGTTGCTATTATTATTATTGGATGAAATTAAAGTGTCATTTACGTGCCAAAGCACCTCAAGGACACTGCACTATTCATCAATTCTTAGACATTAAATAATTTAAATAGATTACATGAGAATCACTATTCAACTATCAATGGGTGAGAGTGGTTACTTTGATGATGATGATGGTTCTGGATGATTTTGTTTTGACGCCGTTTTGCTGGTCTTTTTACTGTTAGGTATATTTTTTATATGTTTAGATATTTGCTCTGACTGATTATACCTGGAAAATTGATTAAATAAATGGATATTTGACGACATGATAAGTTTATTTCAAAATGAAGTTTTTCACTTTCATATTGTCGGTACATTTCCCAGGCTATTTTGCATAATACACCCACATAGATACCTGTTCATAGCGCCCTCCGGGTATGTTATATAATAAATACATATTGTGATGAAGTATATCAATAGAAGGTACAATGTATCACAATTTGTTTGATAATACTCGTTATGATACGTCCATGGTAAAATCCTTGCTAACTCAGTACTCGAATGTATGTATGTGTAATGTTTCTCCTTGATCACCCACTCTCAGGAGGGCAGCAGGCAGCGCGGGGACGCGAGGGGTGTCCTGGTAACCCAGTTGCCATCGACCGTGACCCTCATTCCATTCTCTCCAAATATCTCATCTCATCCCTATCTCATATCTCTCTTCCTCCTCTACGCGACCCATATTATTATTATTATCATCTACCGTACCGCGGTTGTTGTACCAAGAGCCGTTGTATTTTTGGAATTCTATTATGAAGTTTCGACTATCTGATTTTGTCTACAGATTAATATTTTTATTCAATATTATACGACAATGAATTCCAAATTACTTTTTATTTACTTTGACTTACATTCTATGGGTGCCGTCACAGTTAAAAAGTAGGTAAGCTACTATTTATTTACTAAATATTTTTTTATAGGCGTTAATATTACAGTATACCTAACCTTACATTATTCTTTTTCTAGATTTTATCCCCAAATTCTTAGAATTGATGTATTTCCAGGAAAAGGTACTACTAATGGTACTAAATTATAAATTTGTTCATTAAATTTATTAAAAAATAGTAGTTTAAAAGGATCATGTCAATTAGGGAAGACAAACATTGAGTACATTCACCCTATGTTTATCGATTTACATACATTAACCTTGTCTGTCAGAAATCTTCATCTCATAAATGTATTAACTATACAGGTGCTTTCAGACGTGTAATGTAAAATTTCACCAATGTAATGTTATGTTATGCACCCCAGAGGGGATATTAATAAGAAAATGTATTAACCTTTTCAATATGACACATTAGAAATGTGTGGGCGTAGTTTTATAAGCAACATCATGACACGAAGTTTCATAAATTCCCGAAACGATAATAATTTTTGGTGTTTTTTTTTGTTACTTTTTATTTTAATAAAATAAGAAAAATCATAAATACACGATGTTGTCTAATCCTTATAGTTATCAACAGACACGCTCGATATCTTGTTTCACAATTTTTGGGTCAAAATACACATCCTTTATTAGATATTTATGTGGTTATGGGAAGTTTAAAGAAATTTCAACTTCTTTTAACCAGATTTTTAATGTCAGTTTTGAAAGTCTTATTTTTTTCTTCCCACTTGGCTACAGTTACAGTAATGTATGATTGTATTGTTCGTCGGTAGCCTGGAGGTAAGAGTCTCGGCCTCGTGCATAAGAGGTGTACGATTCGATTCCAGGTGGCGGCAAACTCTCCTTTCATGACACAAGCTTTTAACTTACTGTGAAAGATGTGTAGAGTTGTATTTGGGTTTATAACAAAAACCCAGATACATTATACTATACTATACTCTTACGCCGTGTCCCAAGTGGGGTAGGCAGAGAGAACGGAACGCCAAACAGATCTATCTTTACACACTTCCTTCGCTTCCTCCACATTCATACAGTTTCTCATACACGCACGTCGGTTCCTCTTACTCAACACGCGTCCGTCCTTGAGAATTTGATCCACGTGGTTCTCGGACGCCCGCGTTTCCTCACACCCTTTCTTTCAGACAAGTATATCCTATTTGTCATTCTTATGATACCCAGATACATCTGAAAAAAAAATGCAGAGGAGCATTAGAAATTACATAAATATTTAATATATACATGTATGCTCAATTGATGTGGAACATAGTGGTTTAAAACTAAAATTGGTGGCATTGGAGAATGTACCATGGGCAAAGTGCTCTTAAACCAGTCTAAGCAGATTCGTAAGCATCGAAACTCCTTTCATCGGAGTTTACACAATCTATTGACTGTGTAGACGAGGTGTCTGTTGAGTAATATGTTTATTTGGTTATTATATACAGTCACATCTACTGTAGGTAAATCGAGTCATGTTCGTTACAGCGATGTATTCGTTCATGTTAGTTTATAATAGTTACAATAATGTATCATTTACGATCATTGCTCGCATTGAAATCTTTATCTAGCCATAATATATACAATGTTTATCAAATCAATGTAAGGTGAACTGTCCCGTGAATTAATTTATTAAATTATCTACCATTATTTGCAACGTCTTGTTGTGGTGTGGCGACTGTGGAATTGTTGATGACAACTACTTGATTTGAGTCTTGTTATATTGTATCTAATGTACTATGTCTGTGCGGTATCAAGTGTTGTAATGTATCTAGGTATTGTGCTGTGTCTGTGCGGTATAGAGTCGTACAATTTTTTTTTTTTTTTTTTTTTTTTTTTTATTTATTAATAAAAAAATATGGTAACAAAGTCTATATTATTTGCCTAATCCCTTATGGGGATTTTGGGCTGTGATCTTAAATATCTACAAAATCTACAAAAACAACAATCACGTGTTCACCGTTATTCAAACGTGTATTAATATAATTTGAAAATCGCTTGAGAAGTGTTATAGTGCTTTTACCGCTTTGGAAACCATATTGTTGTTCAGCTATTATATTATTATTCGACAGAAACAATTTAATTTGATCAACAATATATTTTTCCATTATTTTATCAATAGATGGTAATATAGAAATTGGTCTGTAGTTTTTATAATCAGAATGTGAACCTTTTTTATAAATTGGTCTAATTACAGCAGTTTTTAATTCATTTGGTACAGTTCCTTCCTTTACACTTTTATTTATTAGAGCAGTTATTATTGGAGATAATTTTTCTGAGATTTCTTGTATATCCTCCATTTTTATACCATCTATACCTGCAGACTTTTTTTTACATGATTTTATGATTTTTTTAATATCATTTTCCGTAGCTTTTTTAAAATAGATTGATTTATCACACTCAGCAATGTGATTATTTCGACTTAAATCGACTTGACACGATATTGTGATTTTATTTACCTCAGATATAAATGTTTGGCAAAAGTTTTGTGCAATAGTTGTTTCGTCGTTCTTAAAATATCTTAAAAGATCTTCATCTATATTTTGTTTAGTTTTGCCTAATATACTATTAATTTCCTTCCATAATAATTTGCTATTTCCCTCTGCTTCCACAATTTTTGACTTGTAAAAAGAATTTTTCGCTTTTGATATATCTTTATTAATTTTGTTCCGAAGTTTTTTATATTCCAATTTTAATATTGCATTATTAGGGTCCTTTAATAATATTTTTTTAAGAGAATCTCTATGTTTCATTTGTATTATTAAATTCCGTGTAAACCATTTATTTGTTACTGTTTTATGTTTATATTTTACAGTCTCGGAAGCTTCTCTCAACGCACTATCAAAATTTGATTTTATATTTTTGTATATATCCTCAACACCTAGGTTATCATCGATACATTTGGACCAATCTGAGTTATTTAGAACATTATAAAAAATTCTTTTGTTAATCTTATCAATGTATTGATTTGTATTATTTACTACGTGATTATGTTTTATAGTAACTGCTGTCATGTAGTGGTCACTAACGTTCATTTTAATCGTAGCCGAGACACAATCATACTTAGGACATCGCACGAAAATATGATCAATGCAAGAGTGAGATAGTCTTCCGTTTCTCACTTCCTCACGCGTGTAGTTAGTTATCAGCTGTGCTAAGCCAAACGCACTCATAATGTAACTCAAATTGTAACTCAATCATTGGGAGATCTGGAATAGGTATACCTATTAAATTATGTTCATGTAAATGTCTTGTCTATTTATTTATTGCGGGTGTTGTTTGTGATATTCCTATTGAAGCTATTTCACCAAGTTACCAGAATAAAGAATGTCAAAGGTGCCATAATTTGACAACGTATATAATATTATTTATATCTTGTCAAATTCTGGTACCTAAAACATTTTACTCATTTAGAAACGTATTATTTAAACACTCGTATTTTGTGTTTTTCCAATTCCTTACGTTTGAAAATGGTATTTTTTTTATCGAGAATTTTATTTTTATTGAAAGAAATTATATATGAAGACTGAATGGCGAAAATAATATTTAGAGAAGAATGAACTTCACAGAATTTTTGTTTTATAAGCGTGTATTTCATAAGGAAGGAGTGCTGGTAGATTTTTATGAAAGAAAATAATTTTCTTGTTTCCTTTGACACAACTCTACTAGGATTATGGTTCATAGAATATGATATTTTTACTGTAAAGCGATATTTTCTAACAACCCGAGTTTTTTCCTTGTAATGAATAAATGATAGGTAGATACCCATTGTTGTTATATTTCGATTTGAGATTTCTTTGTGTATTCTATTTTTTATTATTCTTTTTTCAGTATGTCACAGAGAAAATGGGTGGTGCCGAGGGCACCAAACTGGATTTGGACTTCATGGATATGGAAAGAGTGAGTACTTTCTTTTATTTCACTGATTTTCTATTTCTTTGAAAATTGTCTAGGCATAAAATACTAGATAATCAAAACATTTCATATTTGTTGAACATGAGAATTTTTTTCATTCTATTTTAACAAGTTTTTCCAATATTTCTCTTCTCCATGATATTTATCGACATATGTCATATAATTTTATAGAGAACTGATGTGACAGTAGAGCTGGTGGAAGAATTACAATTGAAGACAAAGGAATTCCTTCAGCCCAACCCAACAGCTCGAGCGAAGATGGCAGCTGTTAAAGGCATCTCCAAGTTGTCGGGGCAAGCCAAGAGTAACACCTATCCACAACCAGAGGGAGTACTAGGCGACTGTATGTTGCTCTATGGAAAGAAACTGGGGGAGGATTCAATTTTCGGTAATTTATTGTTTTACGTCTTGAAGCTAACTTACATCCGACCTTTTATGTAAAAAAGTGATACACCTACTTTAAGAATGAAAATATGGAAAATAATGTTAATTAATAAAAAACAAAATCAAATAATACTTTATATAGATAAAGGTAATATACTTGTTATCATCTGTTAGGTGAGATTACTATTCAAATATAGCTTGATAGATAATGAATTTATAGAGAACCTAGGTTTGTAACCTGGCAAAGGTGTGGCATTTTCATTAAAAGATTCATGATTGAGATGACGTGCAGTTAGTTGGACATAGTTGCTATACAGCGCACACCCGCATTTTATATTTGGAGTGAAAAGTTGAAAGACAAAAAATTGTACATTATTAACAAGAATACTGTGAACTAGAAATCAGGATATGCAAGCGGGTTATATTTTGCCGTTATATGATCAAAGACTAACTAATTCGCAAAGATCCTGGAAATTCTGGATGTACCTATTCTAAGCAAAATTAAAGACTTTATTATTCAGAAAATGTTATGGCTCGTATTTAATATAAGCCTTTGTGGTAATTTTCTACACGCATTTCAAAATATATTTTCGAAGTTTTTATTTTCATTGCTGCATTTGTTTTACAGCCCAGAGTTTGATTGAGATGGGTGAATCAATGAAACAGATGGCTGATAATAAATATGCACTGGACGACAATATCAAACAGAACTTCCTGGAACCACTGCATCATCTGCAGACCAAGGACTTGAAGGAGGTCATGGTGAGTTATATATTTATTCAGGAACAATATCTATTAATTTGTTCCTAACTATATGGCTATGGTCTAGTGAACGGAATATCTCTTTATGTTAAGCCTACAACCACAACTGTAGTAGGGATCTTTAGGGGGGGTTTGTAGTGTGGGTGTCTAGTTATCCTGAAACGGTACGAAAGATGAGACAATATGGTAGAGGACGCAGTCCTTTACTAATGTGCATGAGAAATTGTATGAACGTGGAGAAAGCAAAGGAAGTGTGTAAGGATAGATCTATTTGGCAATCCATTCTCTCTATCTACCACACTTGGGACACGGTTTGAGGGTATAGCGTAGTATAGTAATTTTACTAATTCCGAATCAAATGGTAGCTGCATAGAGATTTACAAGAATGTATTCATCATCTATTAGAACATCAGGAAAATGAGGGGATGTGAGAGGAATGTTGTGACAGAATGCGTGTAAATAAGTTATCGTGTTTTGGACATGTTGAGCAAATGAACGATAAAAGGATGTATTTATCTGAAAGAGGAGGTGTGAGGAAAATCGGACGTCCAAGAACTATGTGGCTTGATCACGTGGATGAAAATTCTTAAGGACGTCCGTTTGTTGAGTAAGAGAAAACGGCGTGCATGTATGAGAAACTGGATGAATGTAGAGGAAGCGAAAGAAGTATGTAAGGATAGACCTATATGGTGTTCCGTTCTCTCTGCCTACCCCACCTGGGACACGGTGTGAGTGTATAGATAGAACATCATATGAACATGAAATAAAAAACAAATTAAAAAAAAGGGTTTTGCCACTATTACTGGCAATGCCTCGGTTGTTAATGAAGATAAATACAAAGAATTAAGTATCAATGTAAAAGTGCAAGGCAGGTGTTTATGAAGTTAGTGACATTGTTTCAATTGTAATCTAGAAATATTTTAATGGTTAACGTAAATATTGCAATTGTGTTCTAGCATCACCGTAAGAAGCTTCAGGGCAGACGACTGGACTTTGATTGTAAGAAGAGGAGACAAGCGAAAGGTAAACAGTTTATCTTTTTGTACAGACTAGACGCGAGGCTGGTTGTGTTACTAGGATTATTGTGTGATGCTATAGCATAGTGATGCTACTACCAAACATGCTACGTACTACACAATCATGATACATAATAAATATCTACAGCTAGAAAATCAATGGTGACTTTGTGTAAATACTCAGCACTACATAACTGATGTACATAAGGGATTTTAAATACAAATTTAAAGTAATTTTTACTATGCTAGAATAATGAATTGTTCTGTGTTACAAATTATTATATTGTTTTTGTAATATTTAATTTAAACACATATGTACTCTTTTATAATTTCTTCTATACTTTTGTGTTTGAAATATTTCTATATTATTTATTTTTCCTTACAAGATATCTTACCAACAATTTTTTATTTCTTTTATGTGTTACCTCCACTTGACTTCTACAGAATATAAAGTGTCTGATTTGATGACTTCTTTATAGTCTGAAGATGCTTGATGGTTATAGTGGGGTACAATATTATTTATTTTTTTGTTGAATTACTTTATTATCAGTTTTTGGCCGAGGTAGTCCATATGGCAGCCCAGCTCACAGTCAAGCTGCGAGACCGGGTATGTTTACACTGTTGAAACAAAGCTCCCTGTTTATTTTTGTTTGTTTTAGTCCTGTGTTATTGTAGGCTTGTCTCTCAGATACACACATTATACAACATACAAATATTTTCTTATTATCTAATATCATATAATTGACAATTACACTTAGGCCACGCCCACTGCATTAATTAACTGTGCGTATTTAGCAGATATGCAATATTGGGTCTTCATTATAAAACTTATTAGTTTGTGGAAATTTTGTGGTTGAAGATAGGGTAAAATAAATTTACTTTTAATTATAATAGCACTATATATAACTTCAATACAAAAACATTATATCAGACGAAGATGGGTTTAGTGAAATACCTTTGAGAGATACAGAAAAAATATTTTTGCAATAACTTCTAGAATGGAACTTTCCCATTATAAAAAATTATATCACCAGCATGTGAACTTCTGGGTATACTTAGTGTTCTTTTTTTTATTTTTAACATACTAGAAAATCATGTACCCAGAAATGCATGATGTATTTAAAAATTGCATTAATCTTTCATTTTTCATTGGGATGTTTTGCTTGGCCTTTGTGGTGGGTTTGTTTGAATCTGTACACAATACAATTAATACAGAGTTACAAAGAAAATCTTACCATTTAGTACCTAAATTGTTTCCATCATTGGATCATACGCATAAATAATGTTTCCTACATACATTGTATAAGAACACAGTTCTCTGCTTGTTTCTGAGTTAAACTGCTATTTGGCTGGTTGAATGTGAGAGGGGGGTAGTGTCAGTGGTGAATTTGCAATGAACTAATTTGCTCTCCCGTATTTTGTTTCATGTTTCCTTGTTATTTTGGACCCCGTATCTCCATGTATATTAAATGCACTCCACTCTGGGTATATTGTGGATGGAATGATCGGCTCTGCTCTTCATTCACGGCTGTACCAATCATATTGCCTACATTTTAATACACATTGTATCCAATGCACTCGCATACCCGGGAACATCCCATGGCTTGCAAATACTCCTACTTTTGTATATTTGGTCTGTATTATTTCTTTTTATATATTGCTTTGTGTTTGACTGTTATATGTTTTCATTTATTATTTTTATGTTTTATATTTTTACTATTATTTCTTCCCCATTTTGTTTATGTTTTACATCACTGTATTTTGTTTATGTAACTGTTATTTTAAATATAAATGTAATTACTATACCTGGAATATAAATATCTTTTTTTAATTGTGATGGTTATGAATAATCAATTTTTTATTTGTCATCAAAATTTGATTTGGTTCGACTATGTTTGATGTCTCAATGTCTGCGTGTGTATATGTGTGTATGTGTATTGTTGTTATTGGCTCGCAACAATACACTGTATGTTCTGGATTCATATTGTCCGAGAACGGTATCTTGTTGATCAGGCTCGCATATTTCAGATGATGAGATAAAGCAAGCGGAAGAGAAATTTGCGGAATCTTTGCACCTGGCACAGCTCGGCATGTTCAACCTGTTGGATAATGAGGTATTAATCATATGAATAATTTCTATATTTATTTATAATTTTGTACACGGCACACAAGGCCATTTAATCCAAAAATAATATATTTTTCTTACAATTTAATGTAAACTAACAAAAAGTAATAACAGTTAGCATAAAACTTTCAAATTTCTGATAATCCTAGAACGAACAGAGAGAGAAATAGTTTTTTATATACAGCTATTGGATTGTTCAATTCACTACCAGATAATATAAAGCGACTGAATAATATTGATCAATTTAAGAAATATTTGAAAAACTACATACTAAGAAGCCGAACAGAGACAATTATGTAAGAAGCAATTTTTGTGAGAAGACATTTTGTGCTTGAGTTTTAGAATTACATCCTCCCCTCATACCAGCATTTCATTGCTGTTTGGGGAATACGAAATGTTTATTGTTAACCTATAATAAAATATCAATATAAATGTATCGAAATATAAGTTGTGTAATATTAAATAAATAAATAATTGTCTTGAATTGTCTTGAAAACTCATAAAAAAAAAAAAGTATATATCCTCGTCGATTCTATGAAACCTCTTATGTGCTCCAAACCAATTTTCACAGGGTACGCAAAAAAACCTTTTTTTAAGCCCACAGATCAACAAATGTAATCAAATTTATTATCAGTTTCATGTAAAACGTCTAAATTTTTACATGAATTTGATAATAATTTTGATTACATTTGTTGATCTGTGGACTATAAAACAGTTTTTTTGCGTCGCCTGTAAAATTTGGTTTGGAGCACATAAGAGGTTTCATAGAACCGACGACGATATGCAGGAATGGTAAAAGTTTGAACTAAAAACAGGAATTGTGGAAAATTATAAAATATTAATGTTTTATTTTGGAAATAAAAATCTTACAAATTTAGTAAATTATATTTTTTTAAATTTAGAATGAATTATTTATCTATTTGGTTGATTCGTCTGTTTCAGGTGGAGCAGTTGGCTCAGATGCAGTGCTTTGCAGAGAGTCTCCTGGAGTATCATCAGCAGTGCAATGAGATCCTCAATGTTTTGGTGCAGAATTTACGAGAGAAGTGAGTCACGTCTCATTTTCGATTTCTTCGCATTCAATGCATTTATTTATTTATTTTAATTAAAAAAAACACAACTCACCATGACAGTGTTCACCTTTTCGATGAGTGAGGCACATAACAAAAGTACAGTAAAATTCACATTATTAAACACAATTAAAAACAGAAAGAAGTGAGATTAAAACAAAGATAAATACACACACACACTTATTTACATAACTTAAATAAGATAAATTTAAACAATGCACTATTTAAATTCGATCAAAATATCAAATAATTCGTGCTATACGTACTATTGGTGTACATATGCACTGGCTAATCTATCCAATAAGAAGTGACGGACACATATATATGATATGTTATGCTGTTTCTAGGAAATTTATTTGATATATTAAAGTAAAAAATAATAATTTCCATCTGGATTAAGTACCTACTGTAATATTTATTTTAATTATCACGTTAAACATCATACAGTTTTGGTAGTTATGGACAAGTAAATATAAAAATTAAGTCATAAATTTTGTGAAGGGCCTTTAACGTAATGTTTGTTGATTGTTTGATTTCAGGACAGAAGAAGCCGCCTCCCGTCCCAAAATGGAGTTTGTCCCCAAAACATTGGCCGATCTCGGCATTGACGGTGTGGGAGATTCACACGGTCTGAATAATGGTAGATCATTCCACTCCTCTTTCCATAATAAACCATTAGGCAGTACACATGGCTCCAATCAGAATCTCTCTTCCCAATCACAACACAACACATCTAACCTCAGGCATAGTTCTTCCATTGGTAACCTATCCTCTAAGAATCAATCTGCAGGATGGTCGGTTCACAATCCTAAGATGCCAAACAGTTCGTCATTCAATGAACGAAGGCCAAAGAGTAATAACATAGATCCATTTGATGCGTGGAGCACTCCTGATTCTAATAATGGGAATATGTGGAATTCAAATGCACGGAGTTCAAATGCTCCAACACGGCCCACTCCACAACATCGTAATTTGGACCCGTGGTCAGGTGATTGGTTTTCTTTTTTTTTATTTATATTATTTCATTTCTGTTTTTCTATTTTATTTTCACATCTTCATAAATTAGGGTTTGGGAGTAAATTTCAATAACCATTGTTCTAAATAAACTGGTGATGGGCTTTTTTATTTGGTAATGCTTTATATAGTTTACAGAGAAACATGGTGGTAAGTAACTCTGACAGTATAGCTTCCCTTGTCAAAACTATCTTGGAAGCCATGGACCAAAAACGAGACACTTATGGTGTGTTTTGTGATCTTTCAAAAGCCTTCGACTGTGTGGACTATGACATTCTTATACAAAAATTGGAATACTATGGTATTACTAACAAAGAAATTGTTTTTTTCCGATCATACTTAGATAATCGTCAACAGGTGACCGAAATGGGTAGTGTCCGATCGCAAACATCAGTGGTAAAACGTGGCGTTCCACAAGGTTCTATACTTGGTCCTATTTTGTTTTTAATTTATATAAATGATTTACCAATAGCTATACCAAAGGATCAAACAGTAATAATGTTCGCTGACGATACATCTCTCTTAATTAGGGATGATAAATCTAAAGAAAAAGTTGTAGAAAATGTTCACATGGTGTTAGATCGCATGGGTGAATGGTTCGGTGCCAACGGTCTCGTGCTTAATGTGACGAAAACAAATACCGTTCATTTCTCTCTGAGAAAGAATACAAATGCTGACCCAGTGATAGCGTCACTGTGTGAGCAAGGGTTGCAGACAACTAGGGAGACAAAATTCCTAGGTGTGACAATAGATGAAAAATTGCAATGGTCACCACATATTGAATGTATTTCTAAAAAATTGTGCTCTGCAATCTACGCCATTAGAAAAACTAAAGAAGTTTGTGGATTTGATGCAGCCAAATTTGTTTACTTTGCATATTTTCATAGTATCATGTCCTATGGAGTATTGTTCTGGGGAAGGGGAGCTGACTGGAATAGAGTATTTATATTACAAAAAAGGGCAGTACGAGAACTAATGAATATAAAACCCAGAGATACATGTAAGATTGCCTTCAGTGAACTGGGAGTACTTACATTACCAAGTTTATACATATATGAGTGCCTACTTTATTCCTATAAGAACATATCTAATACGCCCCTGAACTCAGACTATCACAAATACAATACTCGTTGTAAGCGAGATGTAAGACCCCTAGAACATAGATTGGCTAAAGTTTCAAAAAGCTTTATTTGTCTTAGCATAAGTTTATATAATAAATTGCCCAGTAATATTAAGGCACTCAATTATGTAGAATATCAGAGAGAAGTGAAAAGGTATCTTGTTGGAAAAGCTTTTTACAATATCGACGAAATGCTAAATGGGACTGTTCAGTCTAATTGGCATTGATTCAATTAATTTATTTATGTATAATTATTAGAATTTATTTTTTACATACACTGACGAGAAGTTATTTTGGACCTTTTACACTCGAAAAACTTTGATTCAATGGAATTTCTTTATTTATTTATTCATTGTATTGTTGTAATTTGATTATTTTGTCATTTGTAAAAAAAAAAAAAACTATATAATTGTCTGACGATTCCAAGTGCCAAATCAATGGCCTACGGATGATAAGAAAGAATAAAGAATAAAATAAAGAATAACAAATTGAAATGCAAAATGCTATATGGGTGATAGACCAACTGCTGTAAAGTTTATCTGTGTATGTGTTACAAAAGGAATATTCATATCTGTTATCGCTATTGCACAAAAGACATTCCTTTATTTTCTCTGAAGTTTTTAGTTCAAAAGTCGTTTGACTTATTTATCAGCACTGTAATAAATTATTGTTAATATGTGATGAAGTTAATAAAATATTCGAAAAAACATTCTTGTGAGACACACCTTTTGGTTCTAAAGCTGTTGTTAATATTAATTGAAGAGGAAAACAGTGTTAAGTGTTGTTTAGAACATTTTAGGGTGTATGCCAAATACTGCATAAACCGGAGGTTGTGTAGAGTCTCGCATATCATAGTTGTGCACTTTTGGTTAAACTTAGTTTGCTTTCACATTAACAATCTCTGTCTTCGTATGGAGCCGCTAGACAGGAGGAATGCATGTCCCGATCCTTAACTCACTTGCAGCACATCTATACACAAGGTGATATTGTCACACTGGGGAATGTTCTACTGTACCTACTACATTTCTGCACTTGGCTAACTAAAAAATAAAAAAAAAAACAAAAGTTTTTAGTATTGTTTTTAAGTTTATCGTTTATATTTCTTTTGTTTTTAGTATTGTTTTATTTATTTAATTGATTTTTATTTAGAATCACTTATCTACGGTTCCAATTAGATGTTGCGATACAATGGATTTTTGATTTAGTACATAATGACTCACAAAAGTGTGTATCAAATAATGAAATAATAAAGAGTTCTTAAATGTAAATGTTAATTACATGTTGCGAAGAAATTTGGTTTTAAATAAACAGTCGCATAGGTTTAATAATAATTACAAAGGAATTTAGGAAATATATTTATAGTTGTATTTTTTTACACATGGTAAATATGATGTCTATTACAATTTATCTAAAGTTTTATTTCAACTTTGTAGTACTACTGAGCATGTTTGTGCTCCGGCGCATAGTAACTAAAAATGCAAAGGAACACATAAGTCGAGCTACTTGCCATAAAGTTTGTCGGCCCGTTAGTGAGCACGCATCTTAATTTACGCAACTTATAATGATAGGGGTGTATTTTATTTAGTACCTACTAGCTTTCGGAACCCGGCATTGCTTGGGTTTAAATAAACAGATTTGACAGCCCACATGCCCATATTTAAGTAAGAAAAAATTGGTAGGTATCTACATGAAAAAGTACTAAAAACCTCTTCCTTATAAAAAATCTTGAAGTTTGACACCTCACATGCCCATATTTAAGTTAAAAAAAAAAATTGGAAGATACCTACATCGAAAAAAGTGTTAAAAACCTCTTCTCAATGAAAAAATCTTGAAGTTAGATGTATAACAATGTAAGGGTACCTATGTTAGTATTTAAAATAATAAATATTTTGCCTTCATTCATCTTGACATTTTCCAAAAGTGAAGTAGTCATAGAATAATTGCATTAAATATATATATGCAAGTTGTTGTATAAATATGAGTACCTGTCTTTTACAGGACAGTTGAAAACTTATAGAAAAGAGTAGGAGACCTTTTTTTACCAGGGAATTCATGAACATTTCTGTGAATATATTAAAGCAATATTTTTTGCCAAAAAAATGCATTTGCACTTTTCGCATAATGTGAATAAAATGCTTTAGCACTGCAACCATTAAACAATAGTGTATCTTTTCAGTAATGTGACCACGGATTATTGTTGAATGTTTCCAAGCATCAGTTAGCATGTCTCCGAGGTGACGAATATACATATCCTATCATGTGAATAACATTAAAGAAATATTTAGGATTGTAGTACATTTTTCCGCTAGTATTTTTATTAACCTTAACACATTTTATATTAAGGGTAATTGTGTCAATATGAAGATACAATGATATTGTAAATATACATATTATTATTTTAGTGGACTGAAGAAGTTTGTCATCTTATGTTAGAGTGTTGAACCATCCTGAATATTGTTCCCACTTCTCCTATCTTCACTTACACATGATCCTATAAATTGAGCGCCTCCCATAATGTAGAGGGCATCTAGGATAGATTTATTAAAGAATTAATATTACATTTAAATTTTTATATTGTAAAAATATATACAAAACTTATATTTTTAAAATTCTCTCTTTTGGGACATCTCAACTCAAATCGATGGCCCTTTAACGTTCTTCCCGGGAGCACAAGACAGAAACCAACACGAGTTACATCTTCCTATGACACTGATAGTGTTTTGATGTTGTTATTATATGAATGGTAAATTATGAAAGACGGAGGCCCAGACAGTTAAAATAACTATACTTTCTGTTTTTGGCACGTAACACCATTTGTGGCATGCTTACACCATCATTGTGACGATATATATTGTGTAGCATCTAAAATCTTCCCAAGACAGTTATTTTCAAAAATTTGTATCTTCCGCTCTTGAGCCTTGGTTAGGTGCCAAGACTAACAGCCATGTAGAAGGATTGGAATTATATAGCCATTGAACGGGCAGCATTTTGTCAGGTTGCCCTCCAAATTTTGATCATATTATTAAAAGTGCCACTGACAACTCCAATATGATTTGATTGGTTGAATATCTATTACGATGATACATAACATAGTCAGACAAATCTCGTGAAAAATGTTCTCAGTCTTTTGAAATCATCCTTATATTGTTTGAAGCATATATAAATCTATCCTGGATCCTACAATTACAGAAACAATTTCTAAGTTTTGTTATATAATTGTAAGATATTATATTGGCAGGCCCTGCATATAAGGTTGAATATGGATAAATAAATTAATCCATATACCTGTTTTAAACTTTTTCATAGGGCCTTTTGATATGTAAAATCGTGTTGGTCAAGATACTCAAAAAAAAAATTGGATTTGCTCTTTGTACAAGTAATTATTTATTCATGATAGATTTGCACTGTAATTGTAACAATAAAATTATTTGAATATCTTGACAGAAATATTTTCGTAATCACAATCCTTGAAGCTGCTCTTTACGTAGTAATAATAATAATGATTATATACTTGCATAGTTTGAGTACAGAGATTTTTATATTATGTTTAGGAACTCGTGAAGCTCAGTCCTCTCTGCATACTCCTGTAGGGACAGGGTGTGATGGTACATATACATCCAGTTGTTTTCATAATGTATCATTATTTAGTAAATGTACTAAGAGCTCCCTGGAAGTGATGTTATTTTATTGTATTTGCTTTGACACAACAATTTATTATCACTATCTTGTCTATGTATGGAATGCATTGATGTTCCTATTATTTGTCAATTGATGTATTTCATTCTCTGTGTATGTTTCATTTCCTCTCTCTTTCTGTTATATGCTCTGCATATTGCATATTGATTCTGTACACATCTTTCCGTCTTCTTCGTATTGTTACTTAAGCATTATAAACACAATGACATTATCGCTTTCTTTTTAACATACCCAGCTTTTGTGAGATTATGCCAGATAGAACAACATCAGTGTTTTCTGTATAAAATATGTGTTTACACAATAAGATCTGTCTGTATAATACTTACTTTCTTCCGTATCCATGTTATAAATGTTACTTTTTTTCAAATGGTCCTATATGTTATATTACCATAATTATGTGTTGAATGTGTTTGTTGTGTTTCTCTAACACTTCCTACATGTTTTCCCCCGTTTTAGTTGATAACACATCACAGGAATAATTATGCTTGTACAATTGAAAACAAAATATCCCCATCAATGCATTCCACAAGAATTAAAAGCCGTCTTATAAATATTTTTAAAAATATTGTGATCATCATAGACAACACACACATACCATTGGTTTTCAATACCTGATACATAATTTCTTACATGCAAATGTTTTTGGTTTTCTGCAATTCACCGTATGTTAGATAGTATATTTTCATTACATTATACATTTTTATACTGTGTAGTTAATCATATATTTCATTTTTTGCTAAAATTATATTATTTAAAAAAAAATATTTAACTACGGGATATAATCATATTGGAGGCTTTAGAAGAGACTATTAATATTTGTTTTGAGTTTGTAAATCAGAAGTTATGTTTCAATAACTTTGAAGGATTAGATTTAGTCAGTTTAATGACGTTCCATTATCTTTTTTTAATCTATGAGAGATGTTTGTTGCAAGAAGAGAAAGAAAATACATAGAAAGCTTATATCAACAAAATTCATAGCTAGTGCGTATATCACAAATAAATTAAATGGGTAACTTAAAATTTTAAATATTTAATTGTGTTCGCTTTATGGTCCTATTTAAGTTTAGAATATTTTATTACTTAACTAGATTTCGGTACAATGTGCAAATGACAAAACCAATCAGACATCTCAGTTGCTTAAATGTTCCTCGATTGGTGGACTTTATATCGTGACAGTGAGAATTGCGGAATTGCTGAATGTTGTCCGTGGATACCAAAAGATATCACTTTAGTCAGCCTAGCCTGTTTTAAAGTGTTATGACACGTTTATCACTTCTTCCGACTACTATAGTGGATTATTATTATTTTCCGGGCCACGCAAATGAGAAACCTCTATTCTAGACATCTTCATAATATTTGTAGCCAGAGGAGCCACAGCGATATTAGTTTTAAGAGTTTTGTTTCTTTTTTTAAATATATTTATTGGTTATTTCGATTATTCTGGCATACATTCAACTCATTCATCATCATTCTACACATTACATAATACATATATGTGGTGGATGTTACATCAATGTGTAATAATTAGTGTACTCATTTCTCAAGAATTGCAGTAAATCAAATCACATTACGAAACAAATTATAAAAGTTGTAATACAAATCAACAAAGAATATAATATATTATCTACTTGTGTATTGTTTGTTTATGTAAATAAGGATAATATTATATTGAGTGTGTGTTAAGTAAGAGATGTGCCTATGTGTGTATTATTATGGGGAGGTCTGTTGTTGTTGTTGATGATATAGGCGGCTCCAATGCAGGCTCGCCAGTGCACGGTGGCAAGCCTAACAACCTGGAGCTGTTCCCGGGAGGAAGCTCTCAAAATATACAACGCTCCACTAATGGTAACATCCAATACCCACACATTCCTCCATCCCGTTTAATCAATTATTTATCTACTCTCTATTTAACCCACTTACTACAGGGTTACTCTCAATGTGGATTTTATTTAGTACCTTACACATGAAGAGTATATATGGAAAGAACAAGCAACTGATGTCATTTTCGATGGTTTTTGGGATCTCCGTGTGGTAATTTTTAACTCTAGCTTTCGTCGAACATGCTGTCACTATCTTCAGGAAGCATGATCGCTAAAAGCTAGAGTTAAAAATTACCATATAGAGATCCCGAAAATCACCGAACACAATGTTAAATACTGTGAAAACCTGAAGAATTATAAGCAACTTATGAACTACTTAATAAGGTGAAGCTATCTTTTCTGAGTTCCATATAATTTATATATCCTTTTTTACAATATTTAATTTATTATTGTAAAAATACCTTCACTTATTGAGACCAGATTGAGACAAATTGACATTTGTAAGACACCATATAAAGTTCTAAGTATTATCCACATGGAGAACAACCCTCCTTGTCTTGCTAGCTTATTCTTTATAATAAACTTATTTAGTTTGCTTTTGACTCACACTAGATGTTATAATTTATACTGTCTGCAATTTCTTACTTACTATTTTTGATGGCTGAACAGCTGTAATAGGGTTTTTATTTCCAAAACAATACATTTACTTAACTTTAACTCTTGTATTCACATACATATTTTCTTGAGAATTTGAAATCAGAGATACCTAATGTGCGCATATTATTATAAATTCAAATCATAATAATGCTTTCTATTAAATAAATTCCATATGTGTGTTTAGTGTTGGTATTCCAGCCTTCCAATTTTCACAATAATAAAATAATTCCTTTAAGAGAGAGTAGATATCGTCATAGCATATTCAAAAAGGGACATGTGAACAATTTATTTATTTATAGCTATAATAACCATATATCGGCATGACAGAGTATGCCCTAATAAAAATGTGCACGCATGTGTCTTTTTGAATATGCAACGACGATATGCAATTTTCTGTTAGCTAACAGGGTATCGGACTATTGAGTTCTATAATGACTCAGCAAACGCAAAACTTTCATTCAGCCATCAAACATCCACCTAAAATGCTTTCTGCGGCACACCCAATGCAGAAATACATTTAGTTCACTATACCATTTCTTATTAAATATATAATCCACAAAAACAATTAATTTATTTAATATTAACCATTATTTCAATGTTAATGTTGTGTGTACCGAATATATTTTTATTTTATTTATTCTCCAGTAATACAAAGCTTTACTACTACAAAAATCTATCCATAAACTTGACTTTATCTTAAACCTAAATACACACGTTTTTAATATCTGTTTGAATTTATAAAGTTTAACATTTGGATAATATTATGTTCTAGATTGCGTCCAATATTAATTGTAAGGCATGTTTGTTGTGCTTGTTAAGGTTTGCTGTTTTAGCAATCAGTTTTCTGTAATCTGTGTAACCCATGCTTTGATAGATCTATTTTTATTTCACTTTAAAAGTTAGATGGTATTTGGACTGAATTTTAATCCAGATTAATCTTTTAAGTATAAAAGCATAGTAAAAAGAGATGGATATAGTCAATAACTGACTACATTTAAACTTTAACTTTATCTACCATTTTTTGCAAACTAATACAACTTTAAACTATTTTATTGGGTGTAATTTTGTTTGTGATTATAAATTGCATTATAAGATTGTCAAAACTGGTTATAGGTTGAATAAGTAATTAATTGTATGCTTAACTTGGTATTGAAAAATTAAAAATGGTTTTTCTCATTATAGCCTTGTGTATGAAAATGTTATTTGATAATATATGATAGGTATTAATCCTGCATGTATTTAATATTGTGTGTTTTGTCATATCATAATAATATTTGTTCTTACTTTGCCTGGCCTGTATGTCATTTATTAGTTTTAATATTACATTGTAGGAATCAATTTTTATAGATTCTTTTACTGTTTTCTTAGTTTTAGCCAAAACAGATGTGTATTTATTAATGTTGTAAATTTAAAAAAAAAAAACAGTATGAAATGCTCGCAATTCATAGATACAAGGACACAAAGTCAGTAAGTTTGATAAATGTAGTCAGTATAATGTCAGTAGCCAACTCATCAATGTCAGAGTGAGAAATTGATTATATTTAGTACTTTATTGTTTTGCCAAAAGTTGCAACTTTCAGATTTAAATTAAACACTAAGCAAAGTATACTTTGTTGAATTTTATCTGATTTACATACACATTGTAGATACTATTGAAAGTAATGAATTTTATGAATATGTTTTTATTATTTGTTCACATATGAGTTTTGCACATTTATTTATGACGATAATTCCAGATAATTTTGGTTTTAGCGGTCTTTAGACTATCTTAATGGAACTGGTGAATAGTGTGGACTTAAATTTGCTTATTGTTATTATTTTAGAAGTGCCATTACAGTCAGTTACAAAATAGTGTCCTGTTAGACTTGGCCAAATTTTCTTTCATCAAAGTCCTTAAAGTTAGCAAAATAACTCTAAAGTGTAGTCTGCATCGCTGTATGTCCTTAGTAAATATACATACATCTACATTAGTTCATGGGTAGTTATAATATATTGCAATATTCATCTTCTATGAAACTTATGGTTGTATTGTATGATGGTAGCGTCTCCTCTTCCATCGCCTATGAAGTCTCCAGCGAGATCTCCAATGGTTCCACCAGCTCCCAAAGGCCCCTGTTGCACAGCCCTCTATGATTTTGAACCTGAAAATCCTGGAGAACTCGGCTTCAAGGTAGTATAGATATTCCGATAGATGAGCATATCTGTACCATTTTTAGTTTTTAATTTTTATTTTATCAACATGTCAATATTTTCTTACAAAATTAATTCGTTTGTAAAAAATATTTCACTGAGTTTTATTTGTGTTATCAAAAATCATCAGTTATAATTTAATGCACATAAAAGAATTTATCTCCGTACTGCATTTTTCTACAAATTTTAATGACAAAGTGTACTTATTTTTTTATCATTTGGAAATTTTATCTGTTTTAGGAAAACGATGTCATCACTCTGGTGAACAAGGTGGATGACAATTGGTTCGAAGGAACCGTCAACGGCCGTACAGGCTACTTTCCAGTCAGCTATGTGCAGGTCAATGTGCCCCTGCCATAAATCTTCTCAACATTCCGCACTGTTATTCTCACATCACATTATTCTTCCTGTATGCGTGTCTCAGCCCAAATCCTGCCTCATTTTGTTTCATTCTCTGTACCGTTTTATGATATCTCTTATAACAAACAATCTTTGTCATCATGTTTCGTATAATTTTTTCATTCCAAACAAACACTTCTAATTGATAGATAAACACACTATAAATAACTCTGGTTTGTCATAGTTTATGGTCATTGTTTATTATATAAAAATCTATTGTTTTTTTGTATCTTTGTTATATTTTGAACAACACAAAAAATTCTGGCAGCTTACGAAAAATATTCAATACCGTGATGTTGGGATTATGATTTAGTTCTTATGGCTATGTTTTATTCTTATTTATTCTGAATATTATTTATTTTCATAGGTAAATTATGAATCTGATGACTTAAACATTATAAATTCTTCAAAATAAAAATATGAATTTCAAGTATCAAACAAGACTAATAACAATAATACCTATGTATTGTGTATGATATAATCTTATTGTTTGTTTAGCAAATGCACATTATATATTGACATGGAATAAACATTTTATCTAAACACACTTAAGCATCACAACAACTACTTCTACTCCTTCTACTAGAAAGGTTTTAAATCATAAAATCAATATATTTTCTGTAGTTGCTTTATACTGCTAATAGATGTAACATTTATATTTTTAAACATTTTAACCACTGTGAATGATTTTGTATAGATATTATTATTATTTTTATATATTATTATTTTAGCCATATTTTATTTTTTTATGAGCATAATCAATTGTTATACACACTTTTTGATTGTTTATAAGTTGGCATTTAGCATTGTATATTTGTTCTTATATTCACATGTTTTTATTATTTTTTTATTTAGATTATCAAAACATGAGAATTATTTAGTTAATATTGTATTTTACTTAATATCCAGTCGTATGATTTGCTCAGTAATTTTTTGAGTCTGTTATTTTAGTTTTTAATGATAGCGAATAGATAGATTGACATATGTTACATAAAGCATACGCCAGGCTTCTAATAATTATATTTTAGTTAATGAGTCAAGTGCCATTTGCAGCTAAACTATCGTAAAACGTCTTGCCCTGAAATATTTTAATAGTATATAAAATCTTCAGAAGTTTTTAGTACTTAATGTTCGTTGATTTATTTTTTATAATCTTCGAAAAAGTTATCCAGATCTTTCTCTATTCCTGCTTAGTAACTTTAAAAAATTATACAATGTTATTTATGTGAATTTTAAATAAATTTTGTACAGTTTAATTTAGCAATTACAATCGTGCGTGACATGTAGAGGTATACGACAGTACGATGCTTGGGAAGAATTATTTAACATTACGTAATTGTTGAATAGTTAAACACAATTGAAACGTAAGGTTATTGCTTTGCAATACACTAATTTTATTAAGGTATGATTAATGGGGCACAAGCTCATTGCTGTCTATAGATAGGTATGGTTTAGATGTTGATTTCTTTCATTGTGATTTACTTATATATATGATTGTAAAGTCATCCTCGTATTAATTTGTTGGATAATCTTTATTGTTTCCACTTTGACATATCACTAGCATATTATGCAGAATTATTTTCATATTCTGAATTGCCAACACGAAAAAATATAGATATTATTTTCTGTAAAATTCTTCAATTGAAAAGTTGTTAGTTATCATTACCAAATTTGAGCTTGTTTATTATTGTTACATAATGCGTACTACCTGTGTAATTACATTTGATTTGTACAGCTGTAAGTTTTGAATTATATTAATTCGTTTAATTTTACGTAGTACAATAATACTTTGTCGTAAAAATATTATTTTGAAAATATCGTTAATGGTAACTCATTTAATATTCGTGTTATATTATGTTGTATGTTTTATTAAATCATTTTGAATTACTTAGCTTTTTTGTATAAAGTATTGTAAATGTTCTTTTGATAGTAGATATACTTGCATAATAATTAACTTAACTTCCTTTTTGGCAAATATTTTGTTTCTGTAAATTTTTGTCGGTTAAAAAATAATTTTTAGATTTATAAATGAGATTGTTAAGTATGAAATCTTAACCTTCTGCAAAAAAGTAATACATATTTGATGATTCCACAATACACACAATCCAATAAAAATATATATTTCGATTATTTTGAATAAAGTATGCTGATCGATAGCATCCACAAAGTTGAATTTGATATTTGCCCTAAATAAAGATTTCACCTAGATATCATCAAATTTTCAATCACAGAGTCAATGTAATCAGTAAATAAACTATTTTATTGTGGTATAACAATATTCGATGTTTTGATGTATTTTTTCTATTTCATAATATATTAAGTATATTCATAAATTTCATGTAATTTATCATTGTTATTAATTACCTCGATTATTAAATTTTATTAATTTATAAAACACTTGTCTATGTGAAAAGTGAGATTATAATTAAAATATGCCATCTATTATTAAATTAATTTTACAAAGTTTTCTTGCATGAATATTCTTAAAGGATAACTTTTGTAACAAATGAAAAATGAATTAGTCAAGTTTTTTAATCGAGGCAATTTAGCTGTTATGGGACATAATATAAAATTCACTTCTTTGGTGTAATGTTCATATGCCAGATTATTTCTACAAGATATATCCATTCGTTTCATCACATAATCATGTTCAAAGTTGTATTAATAAAATGGTGCGTAATAATAAATATTATTATAAATTATATAATGTTAGTGTTGCGCTTTGTTTGCTCGAGCACCTCCTACTTCTTGAGATATATCTTGCATAACTATTCTATCCTAATATGGGGAATGTATCGTGTTTAGGGAATTGATTTATTATCACATTTTAAAAGGACCAAAGTAGAATGAAAGTAAAATAACAATCACTTTACTGTGTTTGATTCTGTCTTCTTCTTTAGTCTTTTTGTCTGCAGTCAATTATAGGCATTGGTTTGTTACAAGTTTACTTGCGTAACTGTGTTGAAAGTTTTGAGCTGTTTATTACGCGACGACCCTCGGAGATCAGCGTCAATATATTGTAATGTAAATAATTTAATTACCTGAATACTTTACATTCTATGTGAAAATAAAATCTGGCATATATAAAAGACAATACCTAGTTTTAGTGAGTATATTATTATTATTATATGATAAGATTTAATTTGTATTTAACTAATTGAATGAATGAAATAATAATATGTTATTTCAAACCTGATAAAGCAATGCACTGTCGGCTAACAAAAGATGCATTTGGGCTATCAAAGTTATATGTTTTTGATTGTTCACATACACATGCAGCTCTTATGGCAGTCTCGCTGCGATGTTGTAGAAACGTCAGTCTTATCAATAATAGTCATTTGGTCAGAAGATATTAAATAATTATGTTGGTCAAGATTTGACAAAGCTATTCCTTGTAAAGTAAATGTTTTTTTGCATGTTTATCATTTAATGATTCCTAATGTTTTCTTCCATGACAACAACTGTATGAATTCAACTGAATAAAACTTTTAATGTTTTCACTATTCTATATAACCAATAATAGTTAAGTTATATTATGTATTGTGTATTGGAGTTAAAACAATGATACCCCGGTGATGTTCTCTGCTGTGTAAGCCTGATGTGTGACGAGTGAATGTTTGGTAATAAATAATTATAAATGATGGCGTGTGAGTGTGATAGATAGATGTTTGTGCGTCTTGTAAAACTAATTAGACTTACTTATATTATTATTATTATGATGTAATATTAATGTTGTTATAAATGTCCATTTATTTAAATCTAGTTTCACTATTATGTTTAAATTGAAATGTTTATGAAACTACTTCAAGTTGATATTAATTATTATCTATATTAATTAAATACATTTGACAAAATACAGATCGCCTTCAATGTTTTTCTAACTAAGTCAATATTAATATTATTATTAATAAATCTATCAAATCTATAAAAAACATATATATATGTACTATTGGTCCTACTCATGGCTATATGGAAATTGCCTGTGGAATGTGTTGGAAACTAAATCACTTGTATGAGGGTTTCACGGCCGGCGTAACTATTAGGAAAGTGATAGACAGCTTGCGTACACCTGCCCCTAAGGATGCTTGCCACAGTTGTGGGTGAAATGTCGGGACATAAATTAATTGCCCATGAGACCACGGCTGCTCAGCCTGGAAGAAAACTTTCGTAAAAAATCATTTGTATATGAGTGGATGATCTCATAAAGAATGGAAAAGAATCTGTTGGATTGATAGATACGATACATAGTTTTAAATAATATCTCACAAACGATATCTACAGAGTAATTGAGATTGTTGGTAGCCTGATGGTCTTGGGTCTTGGACTTTCATTGGGGAGATCCGGGTTCCATTTCACCCGCTGCTGACTTACTCTACCTTCTGTGAGAGTATCTGGGGGTGTATTTAGGTTTATAACAAATCCAGATAAATCTTTTTTTAAAGTAAATATGTATATTTTTTCTCTCCTTACCCATGTAACAATTGGCGCCCATTTGTTACATGCGTAAAGCAAAATTATTTTAAAAATGTGTATTGCATTATGATGTAGACTTTGCGAAGAAGATATCGCTTTTATATGTTTAACTTCTTGATTAATGTAGCTGTGCATATTTGTGTGCGATATATTAAATTTGTTCCATAGAACAGGTATACAATCAAGTGGTTTGTTTCTTACACATGCCACTGTTATGTATAATGTACATGTAGCTATGAGTGTGATAAATCTTACATCCATTATATAATTATATTATTATACATTTATTATATCTCAATGTTGAAACGTGAATATATTATATCTAATATGAATGTTATTTGTGTAAGTATACTAAGTACCATTGTGTCATTGCACGGTCAAAACGCATCATTGGAGGTAATATATTTTGAAATGTATTATATTGTGAAAAACCATAGCAAGGGATGTGTTTTAGGAATTGTGACGTCTCATGGTCTTTAAATAAGATCCGCATATTGTGTGGTAGGTAACATTTGAAATAAACTGCTTATTATAACTTTAAAAATGTTAATAAACTACTTATTTTATTTATTTATTCTTTAGCAGTACATGGGCTATATTTATTTTATATAAATATGTACCTACATATTAAATACAATCAATATACAGAGGGTGAATATATTGCAAAGAAGCGATATCTTCAAACAAACCCAATTTTCATTCGGAAAAATTTTTATTTGTTGAAATAGTAAAATTATTCTGAAAAAAGTAATGTTTTTATATTTTACGATAAACAATTAGAAATAATTTCACATGATCCATTTTGATTGTGCAAGGCGACAACTATTTATGATATGATGATAATAATTAATATGACATATTTGTATTGAGTAATAATATATTATAAATATAGAAAGAGAGAGAAAGTGGGAGTGTTTGTTGTTTCCTTTTTGTCTTTATGAATTATATATACTAAATAATATATATATAAATAGCACTTGTTCTATCGGTGCGTGCGTACATAAATTATATATTATTATATTTCATTAATCATACTTTGCCTATATGACTATATTACATTATTATTATTCATATAAACATTACATGAAATGTTAACTAATAAATAAATTCAAGTGAAAGCACCGACTATTATTTTAATCCTTCCTTTGATTAAGGGGCCCGTTTAGCAAAAACGGTAAAAATATTCAATTTTCAACAAATTTGATAGAAAAACTGCCAAACTTGTTGACTCTTGCAAACATATTGATTTGATAAAATAATAAAACAAATATTTATTACCAAATAGTAGTTTTTTACTAAAAAAATAAATAAATCGCAGACTGACACTGACGATATTTATTTAGGTACTCTTTATTATATCAAAATACAAATTATTTGTAAAATATATATATATATAATTTATTCATCCTACCAAGCATATAAATACTATAGATTTTAGCAAACTTTTTTTAGTATACAAAAAATTGAGTTCATGTGGTGATTTTTGGTTTCTAAATATGAGAGTTTGTATCAAAAAATATTTTTTAAATCGGTCAAAATCCATGAAAAAAACAAAAAATTTTTTTTAAGTTTATTTGTTCTATAATTGTAATAACTATCAAAGTATTCATTATATTAAAAAAAAAAATGTAAATTTGTAGGATTCTCGTGCATTTATGTACCAAACACACCCCCGAATTCGATTTTTAGAAATATGCTTTTTTATAAACCAATAGGTACTATGAAGCTAGAATCGAGTTTTTTTTTAAAGTTAAAGTTTGATATTGGTAATTAATATTTGTTTTCAAATTTTTTCAAATCAAAATGTTCGTAGGGTCAACAAGTTTCGAGAGTTTGTGTACCAAACTTGTTGAAAATTGAATGTTTTATCGTTTTCGCTAAAGGGGCGCCTTAATGTACAATGTCTTTGAATACGCTGGAACCAAAATTTATTTTTCAGTTCCGGTAGATAAGAAGAAAAGCTCTCATGAACCCAACAGTCATTAGATAATTAGACGTTCTCAATGCATGACCCAGTCAAGACTTTCATACAGGAACCAATCACCGGGAACTCTCCGTGTCTGGAAACATGTGATGATAATTCGACCAATTGGATGGCACTGTGGTGATTAAATAGGCGCAAAAGCACTCTAAATGGAAGAAACTAGTTTGTTTTCAAGTGGAAATTCAACCTTTTATAGGGCAAAAGGCTATGCATCTGATAAGAGGGTAGTTTTTTTATATTTTTTTAAATACACACAAGGTTAGTTGTTAATAAGGCTATTTTTTTTTTCTCTTCTTTTCTTCTTTTTTGGGTGGTACATTGTAGTACCAGTGACCTATATTACTCAATACAAAAGAGTCACTGTTCACTGTTACACTGCCCTGCTAAGCAAAAACACAGTAATTACCAAACACATATGTGTCAGATTCGCAGACCAAGTTTAACACTACCTTTTGTGTATTTTTTCAAGTATTAAAAAAACATACCACAGTTGTCACAAATATCAAAGATATTCAATAATTTTTGAAATATGCTTCCTTTTAAAAAGCTAATAAATAATAGATATTTGTGACGATTGTGGAAAGTTTGTTTTTTGATACTTGAAAAAATACACACAAAAAGTAGTTTTAAACTTGTTCTGCGATTCTGACACATTATGTGTTTGGTAATTACTGTGTTTTTACTTAGCAGGGCAGTACAGATATGTACCACTTTGTAAGTGGAACTTTAAAGGGTACAAGAAGAATAATCTTCATGATTTCCTCCCGTCCTTAGATCAACTATGAAAATATTAATGTTGGCTGAAAGAGGTGGAGAATTTAGATAACAATGTAGGTATGTTACCATTTTACCGTAGCAATATGTTACTTGTGTATGTACCTAATACCTAACATAGGTAGGTAAGTGTTCCTAGGTAAAATACACCTATATGGGGCTGGTGTTATGCAACAATGTGTCACGTAGTAAAATAATAAAATAATATGTACCTACTGTTACAATTTTTTTTTTTTGAAAAAAAGAAATATTTGGGTTTTTGTTTGTCATAAACCCAAATACAACTTTATACACCTTTCACAGTAAGCTACTTAAAGCTTGTGTCGTGAAAGGGGAGTTTGCCGGCACCTGGTATCGAACCATGGACCTCTTGTTCACGAGGCCGAGACTCTACCTCCAGGCTACCGACGAACTCTAATTGAAACCTAAATTATATTATGATACTCTAAATTAGCTCAAATAATCAAGTAAGTAAATTTTTTTTATTTTAGAAAAATACACGGCAATAACACGTTTACATGAATTTGAAAAGTATGTACACATACGACAATGAGATAAGATGATGATTTATTTATTTATTTATTCTTTTTGCACATCATCATTATATAACAGCGTTAACAAATCAATATAGAATAATAAAAAAAAAACTAGGACGCAGTGGCGAGATTATCACTATTATTTTTATTGGACAATATCAATGTGTCGTTTACGTGCCAAAGTACCTCAAGGTGCAGTGGCGAGATTATCACTATTATTTTTATTGGACAATATCAATGTGTCGTTTACGTGCCAAAGTACCTCAAGGACACTGTACAATTCATAAATTCTAGGACATTACATCCACGTCATAATTATAAATATAGATAAATACATAGATAAATGAGAAATCTCGGATACATAAAGGTATCCACGTCAGAAATTCCGTACAACATTGAGTTACAAATATTTTAGATACAATATGTATCCACGTCAATTATGTAAAACAGAATACAATATTTAAAAGTAATTAGTAAAATAAAAAGTTTTTAGGCCCCTTCTAAATGTCTTAAGATCTGCAGCTTGCCTGAGCTCAAGAGGTAATCCATTCCAGAGGTTGGGTCCCGCCACAGAAAAGGCTCTATCCCCGTAATTTGTTAAATTTTTCCTCTGCGGAGCTACCAATTCCAAGAACACACTATAAAGTGATTTCTTCCATCTAACCACGAACCATTTGATGAATGATTTATTTCTTTGGCGCCGTTTTACAATCCTTCGACCGTCTCAAGGACGGCTTATATCTGCTGGGTCCTCTCAGCTTATTAAGAGTTGATCATTGCGGATGATCAAAGCGTTCTGGGAGGAGCAGTATCCGGGACGAAAAGTTATTTAACCAATAATATATCTTTAATATCTGCATTATTGTTCATTCGCAACCCCTAGGTTTGAACTGATGACTCAATACAAAACATCGAATTTCACAGTTTGAGGTAAGTGTAATTTGACACAGAGCTTCATAACACTATCCAATATATAGCGCTTAAACCAGCCTAAGCCGATTCGAAAGCGTCAGAGCACCCAATTCTCTCCTCTCTATCCTGCAGGTGATATATTATGTTTTGCGATTGAATCACACGTACCTATCGCATTATTTATTTATTTTATTCTTCACTGGTTACAATATTTCAAAATAAAACAAAAGTATCATAAAAATATCAATTTTACAATTTATTCAATGTAATGGGCGAGAATGCAATGTCTTCCGACTAACCCGAATATAAATAGTAGCCTCTATTTTTTATTTGGTAATTACACAAAAAATAAGTATGAAGATAAGTAATGTATTAAGCACCTAATAATGACCATAAAATCTAGTAATAATATTGCGCCATTATTCTCACACCCAAAGCAATTGATTCAATAATAAGTGTATAGCTGATACTTTCATAGTATTACCTTGATATAATATTCTGAGTATTGTATTACAGTCACGTGCTCAACTTATTACTTTGAATGGTTTGTTTTTTTCGCTTGTACGACCAAAAATAATATTTTATCGATAGTGTTTTAGGGTGACAATTTGGTAAGGGGTGCTTTAATAATATTATTTAACAACGTATCGACAACCTTTAGTCTCTGATAGCTTACATAGTCACTTTTTCTTGCGAAAAATAACATAATATTGATGCGACTAGGTGTCGTGGAATCGTGGAATTCTCAAGAAATAATTTTTCGAGAAATTTGCCGAGAAATTTCTCGAAGTAGAGAATTTTTTATATTTTTTATTTAACAGTATAATAATAATAAATAGGTACTTCATTCAATCAATCAATAACAATGTACAAATTTATCACCAAAATGGCTACAATTAATTATGGAAACAAAAAATTGTTATGTACTTACATAGAAAAAAGTGCTAATAACTGATGAAAAATGTTTGACACCCCACATGCCCATATTTAAGTTTAAAAAAAATTACAGGTAAGTACATGGAGAAAATTGTTAATAACCTCTGATTTGGGCCTTAATCAGCCCCACCAATTTTTGGATCAATCAGGTTGGCTCCGAAGTGTACTGGGCGAAAGGTCATAATACCACTGAGAAAAATTATGGAGAGAAATTTCTCGTTCTCGAGGAATTTCTTTGGAGAATTTTCTCTTCTCACATCACTAGTTTTTTTTTTTTTAAAAAAAAGATATAGGTATCTGGGTTTTGTTATAAACCCAAATACAACCTTATGCACCTTTCACACTAAGCTAAAAGCTTGTGCCGTGAAAGGGGAGTTTGCCGGCACCTGGGATCGAACCACGGACCCCTTGTTCTGGAGGCCGAGACTCTACCTCCAGGCTACCGACGAACTCGTACGAACGTACGAACGTAATTTTATTGTAAGAAAATTTTTCTTGTAATTTAACGCATGAAACTATTATATAAAGCTTAGGAAAGACAACGTCGCCTTATTTTATAGAATTCTGAACGGAACTTGAGCCCGTAACCCATCCTTTTCGCGAAGTGTGCTTTGTCCAATTAAGCTTACTTTGTCCAATAATATATAAGGGCAGACTTATTTTTTTATCTTTTGATATTGTGAACGTAAAAAATAACTAGAAAAAATAATAGTATTCCTTATGTTTGAATTTGATAGGTACCTAAGTACTTAATACGTAGGTATGTCGTACAATCCATAATTTACAATATTTTCTGACATTCGATCTCATTTTTTTTATCTGGTCTCTGGGAAAAAAGGTTGATAATACCTGATTTAATGAAATTAAAAAGGATCTACAAAATAAGTTTGTTTTACAGCAAGACTTATATGAATTAAATTTAATTAGGTATTACTACTGTATATCTTTATTTCAATAGATTTTTTTTTTTACTTATTGACGCAAAAAACGATTGTATTTAATTTCAGGAAGGATTTCGTCGAAGGGAGCCCTTTAGACGAACCTTGAGCCCTTTCATAGGAAAAAATACGTATAAATGAGAATGAATGATGAAATAATATACATACAATAACAGCATATATTATGGTTCGTCTTCTTCTACTCAGCCCACATCCATTCATTCCTGAACCGAAGCCCTAAGTAGGTATTATTATTTCTCCATCTCTTCCCATATTGAATTCAATAATTGACCAACACATTTTCAAAGGTAGTTTCCCCATCACTGCCAAGTCTTCCTCGCTCTCATATAAAGTAAGACATTCAATACCTCACCGCTGAATTTAAAATTGTTTTACGAATATCTCACTTTTACGGGTAGTCAGTAGACCAGCTGCATGTAATAAACACGCAGGCCATCTTCTCTGTGGCAACAAAAATTAAGAAATTCAGGATGGGTGGCAAACTTCGTCGATGAATTTGTGATGAAAAATGTCTTTATTTTTTCAAACACCTTTCTTTTAGAGGACATTAAAAAACTTACGGAAAAGTGTGAGAGAACAATAAAATGTTTGTCGGGTGCTCCACGATTATTAATTTAACATTCATACCTACCACTAAAATCCTTATTTATACAAAAATATATATTCTTACCCATATTTATGTATGTATGTGGGTGGATGTGTATGTGGGTGAGTGTGTTTGTGCGTGTGGATGAATGATTGGGTGTGTGTTGTGTTATAGGATTGAATGATTAAACAGAATAAGGGAAATAGCCTAAGTATTTAAAGTAAATGTAGTGTTTGGACTTTGATACACAGTACAGGTTAAGTGAACCTTGAACCTTGTTTTCAAAATACAGTAGTTATGAAGAGTGAGTAGCAATACTAAGTAGTCTATATAGGTTAGCTCACTACAGGGAACATCGATTATCATTAGATCGACCTTCACTTGCGCTGGCAGGACGTGTTTGACAAATAAGTGTTCGACAAATTATATTAGGAAATATATTATTGAATATATTGTGTAAATATGTAAAGTCCGTGTCTTATTCAAAAAGAACCTTTATATTGTTATACTGACAAAGTATACAATACGTGGCGCAGTTTCGGTAGTTTAACAAAAAAATTTAATGTCGACACGCAACAATAGTTTTTTTTTCCGCGCCGAAAATAATTATTGTCGGCGGTACGCGGGAAAAAAAAGGTAGTTTACACGAGTAAGGAGGCAGGAGTCTCCAAAGCCAGCAGTTGCAGGTAGCAGCAGGGAGGCAGGAAGTCTCAAGAGCCAGTTTGAGGCAAGGTGCAGGCGGCAGTGGAAGACAGGAGTCACCAAGCATCCAGGCGGAGCCAGTTGGTGGATCCAGGAAGCCAGGAGAGAGGAGAGGTCCTTCAAGTCAGCTAGGTGGAGTCCATTGCAGTGGCAAGGAAATCCAGAAGACCGGGCGATTGGAGGAATCTCTCATTATAAGATAAGTAAATTTTTTTAGTCTTGGTTGTGTTGCCTGTTCTTTCGAAATGACTTTGAGAAGTTTGGAGCCGTATTGTCATAAGACAATGAGCTGGCCTTCCTACAGAACAAGGTGGGAGAATGCCTTGCTGTTAAATGATGAAAACTGGACTGATGATAAGAAACGTGCGTTTCTTATCACATCGCTGTCTCAAGGCAGTTTCAAACTGCTATCTGATCTGTGTTTTCCAGCTTCTGTGGAAAAACAGTCATACAAAGAGTTGACTAAGTTATTTGACGGTTATTTTAAAGAAGAGAAAAGTGTTTTTGAAGCCCGGGAAAATTTTTTCAAGGCTACTCAAGGTCATTCCGAAAATGTTAAAGATTTTGCCTTAAGATTGAGAGAACTAAGCATAGATTGTGAGTTTGG
Source organism: Athripsodes cinereus (assembly GCA_947579605.1). Classification (NCBI taxonomy): domain Eukaryota; kingdom Metazoa; phylum Arthropoda; class Insecta; order Trichoptera; family Leptoceridae; genus Athripsodes; species Athripsodes cinereus. The sequence continues at coordinate 22,371,563 of OX388323.1, read as the reverse complement.
TACTAGATTAGAAAGTAATATAAAAGATTTGTTTATAATCGGTGTTAAAGATAAAGATATTAAACAACAACTATTTTTAAAATGTGCAAAAGATAAAATTTCTATGAGTGAAACAGTCGCAATTGCTTCCAGTGTAGAGCATATCTTAAAGAGTAAACAAGAGGAAATTGGTTTAGTTTCTCGACGAAATAGTATATCAAATAGATCGGATGCGAGTAGCTCGTCAAATAGATCTAATAATAATTCAAAATTAGGTAAAAATGTACAACCTTCATTTTCAAGGTCGAACTCAAGTAGTTTTAAAAAAGATAATTCACGTAAAAATGTTTCATGTTTCATTTGTAAGGGTAGTCATTATAAATCGGAATGTAAATTCAATAAAGAAAAATTTTGCACGAAATGTAAATCGAAAAGTCATTGGACTAAACATTGCTATAGAGTTCAAAGTATATATAGTTTGAACGGGGATAAGGGTTCCGGATTTATAATGATAGATGTAAAAATAAATAATAAATTGGTAAAATGTTTATTTGACACGGGAGCAGCAGTTAGCGTTATCCCAATTACAAAATGGAACCAATATTTCAGTGAAAATAATATAGAAAATGGAGAGCTAAGTTTGTTTACGTATGGCGGAGAAAGTCTGAAAGTATTAGGTATAAAGAATTTTATTGTAAGTTTTAATCAGTTGGACAAAAATATAACATTTGCTATTACTGAGTGCGGTACGAATATTCTGTTAGGTAGAGATTTTATGAAACAATTCGGTATAAGGTTGGATATACCCAGTGAGGTTAACCTGTTAGCGACCGAATATGTAAAGCAGTACGAAAATAAATTTCCTGAAATTTTTGAAAACGGAATAGGTACATTTAAGGGGTATGAAGCTAGTATCGCAGTAAAAAGAAATTGTTACCCGAAATATGTCAATGCTAGGCCAGTCCCGTACGCGATTCGGGAAAAGGTAGAACAAGAATTGGGAAACATGGTTCAGTTGGGAATGATAGAAAGAATAAATGTCAGCAGGTCCGCAAGCCCTATAGTTGTAGTGAAGAAAGAAAACGGTGACATAAGAATTTGTGCAGATTTTAAGAACACACTGAATCCGATTTTAGAAGATGTAGCATATCCAATCCCGAAAATCGAGGATTTATTGTCAACACTGAGTGGTGGAAAATTTTTCTCCAAGTTGGACATGAAAAACGCTTTCGGTCAGGTGAGATTAGACGAAAAATCAAAAGATTTATGTGTGATTTCTTCTCATATTGGTCTGTTTCGTTATAAGGTGTTGCCTTATGGTCTGAAGACAAGTCCATGTATCTTCGCAAATATAGTAAATTCTATTGTTATGGGGTTAAAAGGAGTTATAGCATATTTTGATGATATATTAATATTTGGTAAAACAGAGGAGGAACATGACAAAAATTTGCATATGGTGTTGAAAAGGTTAAACTCTAACGGAATAAAACTTAACAAAAACAAGTGTGTGTTTTTGCAGAAAGAGATAGAATATCTCGGTTATGTTATTAATCAGTACGGAATATCGCCGGTGAAAGAGAAAGTATTAGCCATTAGTACTATGAAAACACCGACAGATGTAAAAACGTTACGTTCATTTATAGGCGCAGTTAACTATTATAGAATTTTTGTTAGAGATCTTTCGAAAATATTGTCACCTTTGTATGAATTGCTAAAAAAAGATGTAAAATTTGTGTGGACAGAAAAATGCGATCTAGCATACAAACAAATAAAAGAAATATTGTCGTCTAATGTTATTGTTGTGCATTATGATACGTGTCGTCCCTTAAAATTAGTTACTGACGCATCTGAAGCCGGTATATCAGCGATATTAATGCATTCGTTCGGAAAAGTAGATAAACCAATAGCATATATGCTAGTCGAACGTTTACAAAAAGTGAAAAGAATTATTCAACTTTAGATAAGGAATCGCTAGCGATAATATTCGGAGTGAAAAAGTTTTTTCAATATTTATATGGTAGAAGTTTTGTTTTGCAGTGTGATAATAAAGCGTTAGTACATATTTTTGGTGAAAATAGTGATATACCTACAATAGCGAGAAGTAGATTACAGAGATTTGCTTTAATATTATCAGGATTTGACTACAAAATAGAATATGTACAATCAGAAAAGAATAAAGCAGATTTTTTGTCAAGGTTAGTGTCAAACTCCGAAGAAAGTGACGATAGTGATTATGTGTGTAACATAGAACTAGAAAATTTAAATTATGTGATAGAACAAAGTAATCTTAACTCAAAAGAAATAGCAGAACAAACAAAGAAAGACTCTGTCTTGAAAGACATAGTAGAATATGTTTCTAAAATGGCATGGCCGTGTAAGAAAAACTTAGACAAGGAAAATTTAAAGTGGTTTTATCTGAAAGACAATCTCTCAGTATTTGAGGAGTGCCTATTTTATCAAAACAGAATAGTGATTCCAGAATCATTAAAAGGTATAGTGCTGAAATTCTTACATGAAACTCACTTAGGTATGGTTAAACTAAAGTCTTTAAGCAAGAATTATTTTTATTGGTTAGGTTTAAACAGCGACATAGAAAAAGTTGTAAGAGAATGTAAAGTTTGTGCAGAAAATTCAATTTCACCAAAAAAAGTAGAGTTACAGTCATGGCCTATAGATAAAGAGATTTGGAAAAGAGTACATCTGGATTTCTTTGGTCCAGTTGATGGAAAATATTTCCTCATTGTTATAGATAGCACATCAAAATGGTTAGAGTGTATTTTGGTGAATAGTTTAGATTCAAAGCACACAATAAAAGAATTAAAAATGTTATTTTCAAGGTTTGGCTTACCGAGTTTGTTAGTAAGTGATAATGGCCCAGCTTTTAGATATGATGAATTTAGAAATTTTTGTATTGAGTATTCTATAAGACATATAACATCAGGAGTTAATCACCCTCAGTCAAATGGGTTAGCAGAAAAGGGTGTACAGACATGTAAAAGATATTTGAAAAAGTTGTTGCAAAATGATAGATTACCAGTTGATTACTCTGATAAGTTGTTAAAGTTCCTTGTAGATTATAGAAATACGCCAAACTTATCTACAGGTGTGGAACCAAGTGTTGCATTATTGGGAAAACGAATAAGATCAAAGTTTGATACACTTTTTCCAGAATCCATGAGTGACATAAGTTATAAGAGTATACAACCAGACATGTTTAATAAAATGTGTGATTCTCAAGGAAATCAGAAACGTCATTATGGGGGTACAAAGTTATCTCAGGGGAGGAAAGGAAAATATAAGTTAGGTACCACTGTACTTGTAAAAGATTTTAGATCTCAGAACAAATCAAACAAATGGGTTTTAGGTAAAATTGAAAAGATATTGGGTAATAGAACATTCCTTATTAGAACTAGAGATACTGATCAACTCTGGAAAAGACATATGGATCAGATAGTTGTGAGATCTGTACATTGGGATGATGGTCCTTCTGATAATGGCAAGCGTTTAGGTCCCCTCCAAATGTTTGAAGGCAAGGCTCTCACCGGTTCGAAATTTTTCAGGTCAGATTGGAAGCCATGGCGAGGACGACTGAGACCCAGGACTTAGGATGGTGAGAGATTCATCTAGTTGCCCCGGACGGAAGGAAACTCTTGTCTGCTATGCTCGTAATGTATTTGTAATGTTTTGTTTGTCTTATATAGAATCATTGGAATAAGTAGAGAACACTGTCAATCACATAGAATTGTATAAATATTTAAATATGTAGTATAGAAAGATTTTCAAGGTTGTGAGGGGAGAGTGTAGTGTTTGGACTTTGATACACAGTACAGGTTAAGTGAACCTTGAACCTTGTTTTCAAAATACAGTAGTTATGAAGAGTGAGTAGCAATACTAAGTAGTCTATATAGGTTAGCTCACTACAGGGAACATCGATTATCATTAGATCGACCTTCACTTGCGCTGGCAGGACGTGTTTGACAAATAAGTGTTCGACAAATTATATTAGGAAATATATTATTGAATATATTGTGTAAATATGTAAAGTCCGTGTCTTATTCAAAAAGAACCTTTATATTGTTATACTGACAAAGTATACAATAGTAAAGAATGTTAAAGCGTTGAGATAAAGTAGGGTTAAAAATTGTTCTAGCTGCCTTGGTACGGGCTCATACCCAGTTAGGTAGATTTCATAACATTTTATGTTTTAAATGCTGTACAATAAACGAATGAATAAATAAATAAGTATTAATAATATTTTTTTATTTTCCAAAATATTTTTTACATTTTTACTATTTAAATTCACATTTATTCACACAATACTACCTCACTGGATTTGCACCCGTATCGAGGTAATATTTATTGTAACAACTACGAGAAAAAAAATACCACAAAAAATAACAAAAGTTTACACAATCATAAAAAGAAAAAAGGCTTTTCATCGGAATGTTACACAGCAGGCTCTCAGTCTTGTCCAGTCCCAAGTTGAGGAGAAAAGAGTATATTATCATAGTCTTCGTCATAACACTCCCCTCCGCACCTTGAATCCTCTGTAGTACGGTATTACAGTCTTGGCCCGAGAAATGTGTGGAATCGTCTCACAAAATGAGGTCGACACTTGTGGCACCGCAAGATTTCCAAATTGTCTCGTATACCTATTTTGTGGAACCATGTCCATAGAATTTACATTTTTATCCACTTCCATCATCAATCTAAGCATATATGTAAATCTGTCTGACATTCAACAGCATAGAATGTTCATACAGTTGTTGGGTTGGGTATGTGTAATTTAAATTGAGCATAACCTTGATTATTAATTTTTGTGCCTTATAAATAGATATCAAGAAAAACATAAATCAAAACGAAAAAAAATAGAGACGATAACAATCCAACACCCAACCCACCCAAGAAACAGCACCAGCCCGTAGACAATTTGTACTTAGCGATCGTCTACTGGCGAACTTTTCGACAATCTACCTACACGTACCGTATAATTATGCGTTATTGTTGCAGTTATTGACGAAAATTCGTTTGTAGGCGATCGCCAAGTACAAATTGTCTACGGGCTCTAGCCCGTAGACAATTTGTAGACAATAGAGCGAGCAGAACCGAAAATAATAGCCCCTATTCTGCTTTTTGAATTTATGACTTGTTGTGGTCCTAACTATTATAATTATTTTTTCTGAACGCTTACTTAAAAGACAATACAAGTTGTTGTAGCCATAATATAATATGTAAGTCCTTGCAGATGCACCGTGAACATATATTATATCAAATAATTATAATGTATCAAATAATAAATACTAGGGGGAAACAAAATGAACATATTGTATGACACTTCAAAAGTTACTCAACACTCTATACAATCATCCATACTCAATAGTACACTACACTACACCATATCTTCATGTAAACATTTAAATCCGTTCGTAAATATATTTTTGTGTATGTTTGTATATATGTCTTCAACGGACACCGTATTAGAAAAATAATAAAATAATAATATAGGCAATTTGTATTTGGCGTCGTTCAATGATCCGTAACCATCTCAAGGGCACCGAAACTTTTCTTGAAAAGCAGTGTTTTCAACTTACTCCTGAATGATGCATTGGATTGGTTCTGTCTTAAATCCGCTGGAAATCGGTTCCAGGCAGTTGGCCCCGCAACGCTGAAGCTCCTCTCTGCAAATTTGGAAGTGTTAGCCCTGTTGGGCTCTACAAGTTTGTTGACAGCGGTTGAATCTGATCGCAGTGGTCGCCTCAGAGTTTCGTCGACGGGACAGAGCTCAGCGAGGCATAAAGGTGCTGTGATACTGTACATTAGTGGTGTGTCTAAAGTTTTCATACTGAGTAAGTCCATCTTCATTAAAAGTACATTATTAAAAGTACATTATCTGGAGGTAGAGTCTCGGCCTTCAGAACAGGGGGTCCGTGGTTCGATCCCAGGTGCCGGCAAACTCCCCTTTCACGGCACAAGCTTTTAGCTTAGTGTGAAAGGTGTATAAGGTTGTATTTGGGTTTATAACAAAACCCAGATATATCTTTTTAAAAAAAAAAAAAAAAGTATGAGATAATTATTACGGTAAGTATAGATATATTTAATATTACGATATTAAATTCAACTTTGATAATAGTATAAAACTTAATCAAATTCTAAAAATAATAGAAAAAGAAAAAATCTCTAACTTACACCATGCCTTTAAAATTAGGCTCAGCTCCATCAGTCATGTACCTACCCATATAAATATCTAAGCATTAACAGAATTATTCAAAACTATAAGTGAACCAGCCAAGTCCCTTATCACTATCAATATTAAAATCAAAAGTATGCCAAAGAAAGATCAATATCAAGGCAATAAGACATGGAAGAGTGGAGAAGAATAAATGAAGAACAGGAAGAATATATTTATTTATGAAATATACGGCTTACGCCTTTTTACAATAGACATAAATACCTAAGAAAATTCATACAGGCTTCAATTACAAACAATAAAATTAATCAAAAAAAAAAACAAGCAAACACAACAATATAAATCAACTTCTCAATCAAACTAAAATAAATAAAAATTAAAACATGCATCAACATTTAAAATATTGTATTATTTGGGTTGGTTGGAAGATATCGCGTCCCTGCGATAAACTCGCCCATTGTGCAAAATATTCGTTAATACCATGTAACCTTATTAAATTTGTATCCATATATTTTGTACAATAAAGTTTATTATTATTATTATTTCATATCTAATTTATTTAACAAAACAATATTAGATTCTACATTTTGAACACAATATAAGATTAACAATAAAATATAAATATAACATTAAATAACAAAAACCATAAAATATTAAAATAAATTTACATTCAAAATGTAGAACCCCAACATTATTTTATAAAAATAAAAAAAAAAAAATTATTCGAGTTGATTCTTCCATGATGTTCTATGAAATAGTACAATCATGGGAGATCACTTACAGAGCTACAGGGACAAAAACCTTCTTACTATCCTGGTGGACGATAGAAGTACGGCCTTCTGCATGCTGTATTTGACCCTGTCATCTACTCCCAGTTTTCTGAGATTGCTTGACAGACTCTTAGGTATTAAACCATTCACAGACAACACTATAGGCACTAATTATTATTATTATTGTCTCATTTAGATATGTACTTCAATATTTTCACTCACGCAAGTATCAAAAATCTATTAAAATGTGTAAACTATGTTTTACACAATACGAGTTGATACATATGCATATATCAATCATTTTGCGTAATAAACTTTTCCTTTCTTGGGTACTCTTGAGTAAGACTTATTAATTGGTTTTGAGAAAGACCCTTGTATTAGTTTTTCCGATGTTTTGTTTATTACTTGACATCAACAATTTTAATGAAATTGTGACAAAATTTTAAAAGAAATTGTATCATGTAAAATATCATTTAACTATTACTTTTTAAATTAATTCCCGAGCAAAGCCGGGTTCATAACTGGTATGTGAATAAATTGACTAAACAATTATTATTAATAAACATACACACACGCACTTGCCTTTTTTAACGCGACAATCTATTGTGTACGAGTCCTAGAGTAGAAAATCACAGTTGTACGATTTAGACACGGTCTGTGGTGTTGAAAGGGTTAACTTGTCAGGGTGAATAATGAGAATTTTGTGATAATTAAACGTTAAGTTTATAAGGGGTGGGAGCAATTTATTAGAGGATTCTACAATTTATTAAATGTTTAGGTATGTATGTACTTACATCAAGGAGTGATCAAGATATTTTTATTCGTAAATCTATCCATTTTTGCTTTATATTATATTCTTTTTTTCTGTTTTATATAAACCTACCCTATATGCATTTTGATAGATCTAAACTGACTTTTTGATAAAACATACTTATCAAACAATGTATTAGGTTTACTGGAAGACATTGCCTCAAGGCAATATGTACGCCTTTTGTACTAATGTATTTTGACAATAAGGTGTTTATTATTATTTAAAGTCGCCTTGTATGCAAGGCGTCGTGGGTTCGATTCCCCGAGTAAACATAATGTTTCCGCCTGTTTCCGGAGTTGAATGTATTGGGATGATTAATCTAGAGCAGTGTTTCCCAACCGGTTGTTAGCGAACCCCTGGGGGTTCGCTATGTGTACAAAGGGGGTTCGCGAAAATAATAGCGTAATGGCGGGATTTTAAATGGCCAAAGAATCTCCTTATTTAACTTCTGGCTCAGTATAAAAAATGAATATTCTGTTCTGTCAAAAAAGCCATAGACGTTCTATTACCATTCTGCACAACATATCTGTGCGAGAAAGGATTTCCAACATATGTAGGTATACTTATCTGAAGGATTACTACTACTACTACTATACCATCACGGCATATCCCACAAGTGGGGTAGCCAGCAGACCAACTGCATGTAAGAAACATGCAAGCTGTCCTCTCCGTGCCAATATAAAATCAAGACATTCAGGATGGGTGGCAAACCTCATCGCTGAATTTAAGATGTAAAATGTCTTAATTTTTTTCGAACACCTGCCTTTTACAGGACACTCGAAAACTTACGGAGAAGAGTGGGAGACCAATTCTTTACCGGGTGCTCCACGGGAAGCTGAAGGATAAATATAGAAATAGGTTAAATGCAGAACCTGATCTAAGACTGAAATTGTCAGATATTGAGCCAAACTTTCAATTTCTTTGTTCCATGAAACAGCCAAAAATATACCATTTAGAGCTTTTTCAAAGGGAACATGTGCTGAAATAAGAACTAGTTTGTTAAATTTATTTTGAATTCAATTTTTATAGTTTATTTTAGTCTTATTAATATTAATCATTTTTGTCTTATTAATGTGTGTTGTTAATTGTTTTTTTCCTATCATTAACGGCTACATAGGGGGTTCGCCAAATTCTGTTGGATTTTACTTTTGGTTCGCGAGGAGAAAAAGGTTGGGAAACACTGATCTAGAGTAGTTTAAAAATCAAAAATATGATTAAAAATCTTTCCATTTATATCTACGGTACTATCATGGGTTCTCCTGTAAGTGATATAAGTGGAGATTATATATATATTTAGGTACGTCACAATTGATATAAAAAATAAATACTTATGTCAATGGGAGGAAGACCTATTTACATTCATGTTTATCGTATGTAGTATGTACCTAATTGATTCAATAACTAAACTACTTGTGAGAGACATATAGTGGCGATCTTAATGGTGGACAAACAGGGAAACTGCTCCGGCCTCTGCGCTTATAGAGGCTTCGCATGTGAGAAGGAAGATATTGCACACTGAGAAAAATACTAACGAAATTTCACAACGAATCATTGGTACGTACTATCAAATTAGGACCAGAGTTCGTACAAACGATTCACTAGTACAGATCTATTGACTTCGCAACCAATTCATTGGTACGTTTACCAACAACTTCTTCACAGTGACGTCATCAACTTGACGTTGGCTGCAGAACGAATCGTTGGTAAGTATCAATTGATTTACTTGTCATACTTACGTAGGTACCTATACATGACCTTACTCGTAGCTGTCAAAAGTCCAATAATATTAATCGCGTTTAGTTGTAAAATGTGATCTATTTTTCTAATAACACTATAATTATTATTTGAAAAAATCTAACAAAAATAATAATATTATTAGAATAATTTTTCACATTTTACAAATAAACATTGTGATTAATATATAAGTAAAAAAAAAGGCAAGGAAATTAAAATGATTTTTTTCTTTTAAGTTCTTATGTAATATAATCATTTATTAAAAATTTCAATTGAAAAAATATAAAAATAAGGACAATTTATAAAGACATAATAAATATATCAAACGCGTATTATAGGATTATTCCAAAGGTCGTGCAGAAATTACAACTCTTTCTTCAGGGATGTTATATTTTACTTATTATTATTATTCACAGGCATTCCACCCGGTAGGAGTGAAATTTTACTTATCATCATTGCCAAAAATCAACGGTGCTATTTCTAGATCTCTTCAGGGTTCTGGTTGATGATTGTCTTGAATGTGGTGAGGTTCCCCTTCCCCAGTTTTTATTCAGAGAGAACTGATCCCCCCCCCCCCCTGAGCATCAGTCATTGCTTGTGTTTACTTGTAATAGCCTATTCATTTCACGACTTCATGTTTTTCTTTTTTCTTTCATTGTTATTGCCTCGGTCGGTGCAATCGAGTTCATTTTGTTTTTATTTCTTTTTGTTGTTGGAACATAGCTGCAACATTATAACTGAACTCCATTATATTGATATAATGAAAACAAAACTGTTCTTGGTTTTACTAAGATTTATTTGTTTAATAAGTTACCAGGTTTCGACCTATGAGGTCATTGTTAAACTAAATTTACTATAGGCCGTTTTGTTACTTAAATACTATGTCTTAATAGGTAGGTATAACAATATATTCTTAGAGCTAAGGTTTTATATAATGCAAAAATTATTGAGGGAAATTCAGAAAGAACAGTTGGTTGTGTTGTATGATTTAAATTATATTGATTATATATAATGTGACATTTCATTGGTAAAGATTAAGGAAGACAGTTGGTTAGTATTGTGTAAATAAATGAAATAGGTTTAGGTATTTTGACTTCAACTAATAGATTGATGTAACAGATGTACCTAATATTATTATCAACAGAGGAATATTGACAAAAAGCATCCATTTAGGAATAATAACATGTACAACATCTAGATTTTCAACTAGTTTCAACAATACCCAATACTATTTCATTTATTTACACAATACTAATCAACTGTCTTCCTTATTAATCTTTACTCAACCAACTGTTCTTTCTGAATTTCCCTCAATAATTTTTGCATTATATAAAACCTTAGCTTTAAGAATATATTGTTATACCTACCTACAAAGACATAGTATTTAAGTAACAACACGGCCTATAGTAAATTTAGTTTGACAATGACCTCATAGGTTGAAACCTGGTAACTTATATAACAAATAAATCGTAGTAAAACCAAAAACAATTTTGTTTTCATTATATCAAAATAAATTAAAAAAACACAAGTTCTAATTGTACCACTTTGTTGCTCTACGGGAGTTATTTTATTTGGTATTCTTCTCTGCAACATTTTTCTATGGGAACAAAAATTTTTCATGCTGACAGTTGACCCTTTCTGTTTGAGTACGAATGCCCCAATTCTACTTATTTGTTTTCTTCTAGCCTTTTGATAATTCCATTTGACCTTTTTCTGTAAATGTAAAAAAAATATATATAACTAAAAGTTATTTTTGAAAACGAAAGAATAGAAATTAAAATAACAGAATTTGAAGTATACAAACTTTTGCTATTGTTGTAGGTGACACCAAACCCAGTGCAACAGCTTCACCAATTTGTTAATGTTCTGCAACATTCTGTAAAGTACAAATTTTAGTTAATCTTCAATAAAAACTCAAATTTGGCTTGTTGATAAAACAATTATTGCAAATTAAACATCTCATACCAACTCATCATGGACTGGACTTTATAAAGATTCATTATTTGTTGAGCTGTAAATGCTTTTGATCTTAACATATATTATGGCACCACTTGTGTGGACAAATTTGTTAGTGTAGAAATTTAGTCGGATAAATGTAAGTCCCCAGATTTCTGAACTATCCAGGTGGACGGTGGGTCTCCTTCAATGTATATACTCAATCACAACCTCATTTGTTTCCTCCACAGTCTAAAAGTACAAAAATGATTTATTAAACCAAATGATAACTAATAAAGTTAGTTCATTAACAAACAAAATCAATGTTAGTCCAATATTACATACCGAATTGATGGTTGAAGTTTCACTTTCATTTCATCACATGGTTTTTAACATTAAATTCTGTAATCTGTAAAGCAAAAAATATTCATTAAATTAAATAACCTAATTAGTCCATCCACAAGCACTCAAGGTTAGAACAATGTTACTCACCAAATGGTTACTTGATGGTCCACTTTCATTCTGTAATTCCACGTTATTTTCCACATTGCGTTTCATCTATAAAGTAAAAACATATATCAAAATCATTAATGCTTTAAATCATACAAAAATAATAGTAAATAAGAAAAAATTTCAAAGGTTTACCTTGCATTTCCATGACAGGTGATTTTTTCATTCCATAATGCAATATTATGAGGGATCTTGTTTTAAATGTGAGTAAATGCACGGTCATATTTTAACAATTATCCTCAATCCACTAAAAAAAAACACCGAAATAGTGAAATACGAAAACGACTTGACAGAAATTAACACAGAACAAAACACAACGGAGAACCGATAAATGTCATCGAATACTAGTGTTGCCATTAGAATAATTAATAATGACCAAAGTATTGTTTTTTTTTATCAAAATATAACACATTTTACAACCATTTTAGTGTATTCTTTATATTGAATAACAATAAATTAGTATTAGGTTATTTGTATAATAACGAAAATACTACAAATAAATAAAACAATATTGTACTGTTGAAATACGTTTCGTCAATCATAATGTATTTTTATGCGTGTGGCAATTTCACAAGCCATATGTACTTACCTGACTATTATTTTAAACCAACTAGCGCCATACACGGATGTTTGGGTAACTAAAACTACTAAAAGATTGGTAAAGGCCGAACAAATCATTGTGCAGAAATAGTTATCGGTAAATGCGAAATGATTTAATGTTACGTAATGTTGAATTTGATCTTTATGTCATATTATATCAGTGGTAAGGCGAGCAAAACAATTTATTGTGAAATATCAATTGAATTTGTAGATGTACCTTTTCTCAGTGCATTATTATAATTGTTGAAATATCTTTATTTCTCGGATATTTCAGGAGTCCAAGGACTCCTATTTATCCGTTTAGGTGAAGATTTTTTTTAATATTTGGACTCTCTCTATTCTAATACAACTATGCCAGTGTTGGCATCCATGATCCTACCACGTTTTATTGCATTATTATAGCTGGAAACAAAATTTGGAGAACGGAAACATTTCTACTACTACTACTACTACTATACCATCACGGCATATCCCACAAGTGGGGTAGCCAGCAGATCAGCTTTATTTAAGAAACATAAAAACTGTCCTCTTCGTGCCAGTATAAAATCAAGAAATTCAGGATGGGTGGCAAACCTCAACGCTGAATTTAAGATGTTTTTATTATTTATTTTTTTCGAACACCTGCCTTTTACAGGACACTCGAAAACTTACGCAGAAGAGTGGGAGACCAATTCTTTACCGGGTGCTCCCACGGAAACATTTAATTTTTTTATTCTTCACATAACAAGAAAAGCGAAAAACAGAAGAATAGTTATTTGACAGAATGTAGTAGAATAGAGCGGATCAAAAGCAGCAAAAAGAAAAAGTATTACTTCGCCCATAGATGATGGCAATTGTTAGCCGAAATCAATAGCATTTTGCATTCTATCATCATCACAGAACTCACCCCTTTGTTGGCAATTACATGAACTTCCACCTGTCTGGTTGACAACATTGACTATAATATATATAATTATTTTAAATATTTTATCAACTTAAGACAGTGGTGTGGCTTTCATTAAAGCTCAGATATAAAGTACACGATACAGTACTATTACCTATAGAGGAAACATTACATAAATATCTAGGTACAAAATGTACCTAAGTATTTACAGTTCTTCGGTAGGTAAGCAATGTGTCTTTATACTCTCTTTGTGAAGGCATATTTATTTATTCATTCTTTACTGTACAATGATTGCAATACATACGATTTTATAGAAAAATATAATCAATATACAGAGGGCGAGTTTATCGCAGAGGCATGATCAGAGGTTTACTTGGCAAGGAGTGTCAAAGTTCGGATACCCTTATTGAAAGTTTGTAATATTATTCTCAGAACTGCATATTATATGGACAGTTGGACACATGAAACAAACCTAAATATAAAACATACATGCATACATACCATCACGCCGCTTCCCTCGCGGGGTAGGCAGAAAGGATCGAGGGCCACTTCTTTCTATCCTTGCATACATCTTTCGCTTCCGTCACTGTCATACAATTCCTCATGCATGCTCTCCTGTTCAATGTGCTCAACACGTAACCGTCGTGTCGGATTTGATTTAAATGATCTTGCCATTATTGATCCTTGGACTTTCCACGTCTCCGAGCACCATTCATCTCAGCCAAATATATCCTTTTGGTCATTCTGTCCTCATTCATTCTTTCCACGTGCCCAAACCATCTAAACTTATTTACATTCATCCTTGTAAAAACACCAACTTTCATTCCACATTCCTTTCGTATACGAAAGGAATATAAAACCATGACTTATAAATAAAAAAAAGCCATAGGTAGTCACGCCAGTGGTGTATAATAAAATGTAACATATTCGCAGTCATAGTAGTTAACGTGGTATACAAATTCAAAATAAATAATACGAAAATCACACACATCACAAATCACATGCAAAAGACACATATCCATAGTAATAGCATAGGTATAACAATATCATTTCACAAAGATAGGGGTGGAGCAACCCTCGCGTAACTCCACCTACTTTTAACCAACCCAACATCATTGGTTAACTGTTACGGGGGTGAAAAGTCCCCATTGGTTGATTCAATATTACGTCACGATATACATCGGTATTTGCTAGAGGGCGCACATCCTTCTGAAATGTTTCCTAATTCAAAATATTGTATCTGTCAGTTTGACAGTTGTCTCGGTGTTGAATGTGTGAGCTCGCGGTGAATAATGTTTTAATTGATTGGCTTTTTGAACTTGTACTCTATTTTATTATTGGTAATTATGTCGAAGTTTTCCCACGTGATCTGAATTGCCGCTTTTATAAGTGGTTGTGTATTACCAAATTTACTGACATATTTGGACGACATACAAAATGTAAGTAGAATTATTTTTATATGAATATCTATAATAATATTTTAATTTCTACCTAATAGGTAGATGTCAACTACCTGCCTATATCCTTTGGTGATAAAAATGTCCTCTCTACTGCTAGATAAAAGATTTTTCAGAATTCCTTTTCGATCTTGCCTTTTGACTATCTACTATTACTACTACTACTACTATACCATCTCAGCATATCCCACAAGTGGGGTAGCCAGCAAACCAGCTGCATGTAATAAACATGCAAGCCGTTCTCTCTGTGTCAACAAAAATTAAGACAATAAGGATGGGTGGTAAACTATGATGGGTGATTATCTATCTATATAAAAAAAAAATGTTATTTCCTCTTGAAAAATATCGTCAGGCTATTTCCTTTGAGGTCTCTCTATTTTTGCACATTTATGATCTCCACTTCATGATATTAGGCGTTGATTTATCGGTCCCTTTCCTATCCATTTATCTTGAAGATATAATCGGTAAAAGTATTCACAACTTTTACCTTTTTTCTCTTCGTTTCTGTCTTTCATTTCTCGTATTTTCTCTCAAGGTGATGGAAAATCGACATCCATTTTTCCATGGCACGCTGCGTACACCTTAGCTTTACATATGTAAAGTAAGAGAATGTTATAGATAAGATGAGAATTAGATACTTGTATAATGACCGAATATGAACACAAAAATAAATTAATACAACAATGATTATTAATATAATAATTGAACACTCGTTCACTCACTTATTCGCTTGCGAACTCACTCATTAACACACACAACTTATTGTCTAACTTAACAAATTAGCATACCACTAAATTATCCACTTACCTACTTATTAGCTTGCCCATTCACTAACTCATTTGCTGACTCCGCCAGTGACACTCATACAGTTCATTACGTAACTCACACAACTAACACGAACACTAACTCATCATCAACTCATTCACTAACTTATCTACATACAAACTAATCTACTGATATTCATAACTCATTACTAACTCAACATACTAACACACCCAATAATAACTCATTCGCAAACATATTTTACTCACTGACATTTACTCATTTATCCACTGACCCACTTTTGTTTCGTTGTGTTTGGGCATTTTTATATTATATCAATATTTTTGAGATATATATTCTCAAGGACGGCCATGTGTTGAGTAAGAGGAACCGACGTGCGTGCATGAGAAATTGTATGACTTTAGAAGAAGCGAAAGAAGTGTGTAAAGATAGATATATAAGCCAACCCCACTTGGAACACGGTGTGGGGTATAGTTTGAATTGTTTGACTAGTTGTTTTAGTTAACTTATTAAAAAAATTCCATTTATTCGAGTTATTACCTTTTTAGTTTAGTCATTTCTTTAATTTTACTGTTGGATATCACATCTAAATTCTTGCCACAAATTAGTCCTATAGCTAGTGTGGCAGACAATTATTTTGATTAGGTATGCTAAGCTCTTCTGTGTTTAAGTTAATATGCAAATGTAAAGGAAGATTTTATATTATTAAAGATAAAGAATAAATAAAGATAATAGGACAAGAGGTGAATAATTGAAGTTTTTCTCATCAAATTCTAAAATATACCTACCTCTACTTATTTGAGCTTAAAACGTGACCCCACTAGTGCTTGTTTCTATTCAACCAATGAATTATCTTTGGACTTAGTTAAAAATAAAGGCACAAATAAACTAATTTAATTATATTACATAACATATTATATAATTATCTATCGCAGTTTTCTATGAGAAAATATTTAGTGTAATAACATTTTCTATACCAATACCATGTTCCGCAGAGCATCTGACAATGGTCTTCCACTCTTTTTCTTGAGTGTCCTGCAAAAAGCAGGTGTTTGAAAAAATAAAGACATTTACACATAAAATTCAGCGATGAGGTTTACCCCCTTCCTGAATGTCTTCATTTTGTTGGCACAGAGAAGACAGCTTGCATGTTAATTACATGCACCAAACCTGCTGGCTACCTCATTTGTGGAATATTTCGTGATGGTGCCTATAGTGGTAGTAGTTATACCATTTCCATCATTTATGTCACGTTTTTGAATAATAAATTACTTAGTAGGTACCTAGTTACTATTTCTGGTTTTTTAATTAAAAAAAATAAGTTTTTGAATTTATAAATCTGGTTCCATTGATCAATATTATTGCACAGCTCACAAACTAATCGTGTCAGCAACTTATATATAATAATGTGCAACTGCCAACTCAGCATATCCCACAAGTGGGGTAGCTTGCAGAATAGCTGCATGTAATAAACGTGTAGGCCGTCTTCTCTGTGCCAACAAAAATTAAGACATTCAAGATGGGTGGCATGCCTCATCGCTGAATTATATATGTTAATTGTCTTTAACTTCAGGTTTCAAAAGGATCTGCTTTTTACAGGACACTCGCAAACTTACAAAAAAGACTGGAAGCAATACTTAAAGTAGTAAAACCTATAAAATAGAAAATATGAGAATTTTTGATGGAAGTTTCTGATGATAGACACTTTATGTGGCGCCCTTGGGGTCATGCTATCAGTAAACGGTGCTTTACAAATTGTCCATATTTATATAAATGAAAAAGGATAATTATAGAGAGACCCACCTCACACCTGGATATTTCAGGAGTCATAGACTCCTATTTATCCGCACATTCAAACCAAAATATTGTCCTCACGGGCGGGCCATTGGGCAGGTCTGAAGGACCGACTGGCTAAAGCCGCCGTCGTGGGAATCTTTTCAACTACACTCTCTTCAATGCCCCTATTGAAAGTATGTTTATTTTATTGGATATAAAGTAATACAAATTTATATAAAAAGGCACAAAACAGGACAAAAAATAGTACAATTAATAAAAGATAGATAACATCGAGTAAATATGATTATATATTATACAAATTGTTGAGTAACAAAAAGCCGAGGTGGAAGTTAAATAAAATACTACTACCATCACGGCATATCCCACAAGTGGGCTAGCTAGTGCTAATAAAAATTAAGACATTCAAGATGGGTGACAAGATTCATCACTAAATTGTAGAAATTATTTGTCTGATACTTTTGGTATCTCTGCATGATAATTGATTTTTTTACTTGAACTGGAGTATAGCTATGTTTTGTTTGTTTTTATATTTTTGAACATGTGTTAAATGATTATTTATTTATTTACGGCATAATTGCCTTTGATTACAAAATAATTACAATTATAAAGTGGCCAATTTTACAAAATACAAAACAGTGAAAATATAATGACTACAATAATATTGATAAAAATAGAATTAAATTTTATAGGTATCTACTTAATAAAAATTAAATTAAACTTGTAAATTCAGAATAAGTCTGATTAAACATTCTATCATCTTACTCCTCACAGAGCCATCTCCATCGAAAAACAAGTCTTTTGTGTGATATTATAAAATATATCTGTATTGTTACTTATAAAGGCAATTTCCGTATGTAGTAATTAAATAAATAAATACTTGAGGTTTTATGAACATCTGTTTTTCACAGAACACTCGAAAACTTACAAAAAGAGCGAATGTAATAAAATAATAATACCTTTAAGAAAGGACAAATGAAATAAATAATACTAATATATTAATGTAAATCTTTATTAAAAGCTATTAATACTATCATTGCATACAATATGATAAAGTCATAATGGCGTAATACTATGAAATAATTAGAAATCAAATTAGGTATATCATAACTATATGATTCCTACTAGGTAGGTACACAATATTAGAATATTAAAGTATCAGTATTTGTATAATGTTATTATATATTATAATATTATACTATTTGTATGTATTAAGGGTGAATATTAAATCACAGAGATTGTAGCAGAAGTGTAGTAGAGACAGTGAAGGTAGGTAGTTATGGTTATTATTTTTATAATACTACTTACATACATACATACACTCCCATCATTATTTCATGACAATAACCCCACTGTTACTGTTACTTTGTTATACGTATTCACCGACGGCGTTGGTGCGAAATAACAATCACATTTTTTTTTATCACACATTACAATCAATGCAACAAATGTCACTTCTTCAATACAACTATTTAATATTATGGTTCGTGGTAATTAAATACGTCATGCACATTATGCAACTTATGAAATATTAAATAAAAATATATTATTCAGTGTTTTAGCGCACCACTATAATATTCTATTATGTAAACTGTCCTGTTCCATAAGTCGAATAAAGTCGATTTTTTTTATAAGATGTAGGTATTAGGGTTTTTGGTATAAACCCGAATAATTTGGTTTATCTTTCACAGTAAGCCAAAAGTTTGTGTTGTGAAAGGGTTGTGCTTAATTTGGTAATACACACGATCAACGCCACTCTTTCAATTATTCCACAAACAAATAATGTCTTAAAAATATATAAGAATATTTCGACTTGTTGAATTGTTTAACGGAACAAAGATGGAAGCTTGTGCATCTGTCATATGATTAGTACTCTTTACGACGAATGTTTCGAGTCTAAAATCCATGCCAACGATTGCATGAAGTAGATATTTTTTTTTATTTATACTAGTAAGTACTTCGATTGGAAACAACTCACACATCAATACATACAAATTATACTCGTATTACTTACTTTACTTATGCAGCTACTCCTGTCCACTGCTGAACATAAGCCTCCCCCATATGTTTCCAGGCATCTCTGTCCTGGGCTTTCTGCAACCAGTCACCGGCGATTCTTTTAATGTCGTCTGACCAACGTGTTGGAGGTCTTCCTCTACTCCTTTTATCTTCACGAGGTCTCCACTCCACTACCCTTTTTGTCCATCTTGAATTTTTAATTCTAGCAACATGCCCTGCCCATGATCACTGCAACCTTGCAACTCTTTCGACAACATCCGTAACTCCCGATATTCTACGTATCTCTGTGTTTCTAATGCGATCAGAGAGTTTTATTAGTAGCATCGCTCTTTCATGCTTTCTTTGAGCTACACGGAGTTTCTTGATAGTTGACTTGGTTAGAGTCAAAGTTTCTGCCCCATAGGTCACTGGCAGCACACATTGGTCGTACATTTTCCGCTTTAGGCATTGGGGAATGTTGCTAGTGAAGAATTTCTTGAGATTTCCGTAGGCTCCCCATCCAAGACCAATTCTCCTCTGTAGCTCAGTGGTCTGATTATACTCGTATATGTTCACTATAAACCTAAGCATTCTTCCTAATGGTTCTTCCAAATGCTTGGCTTATTTTTATTTGAAATAGAACACATCCACTCAAACGTTCATATATATAACGCTCCATTTTTCTGTATTGGCTTCAAAATTTAAGTGTGATTAGGAAGAAAGGATGCTCCGTAGAAATCGCTTTTTTCACGGTAAATTATTGTATTTATTAAAAAGATCCAAATAACATATTGATTGTTAACGAATTTTTATAGATTTCGTACGCGTTTATGACAAAAAATAACAAAAATATTTGTTTGCTGTGCAAATTTAAAGAAACAGATTTTCTGTTATTATTATGAAAATTTCACAGTTGCGATGTACATCTCTCCCTAAATGATGTTGGCTTGCATCATTATCTAATCTATATTATACCATCCCCTATGTTGTTACTAACATGGATCTTTCCCTGGAGACGCCTCGCCACGCCGCACAGCGCAGGATGCAGCCTGGGTACGAAAGGGAGAGACAGACGCCGACGCCTCCCGACGGGAAATGTGAAAAACTCAAACAAGAACCGCGACGCGACGGTTTCAAACCAGTGGAAAATTGAATGAATTAAAAACTCATGTTCGGTGCGAATTAAATTCTGCCAATTCATACCGTCGCATAACTTCTTTTATTACTTGTATTATTATATAAAATTGTATTTCGCCCACAAAATATATTACATGTTTAACAATATAATTAATTAGACACATCTTAACACATTTATCATATTATTAGCTATTTATATAATTCTCTTTACTTACGCTATCTTTGGAAAAGCATAAAATATGCACGGAAATTTCATGAAATGTTTGAACTTTAAATTATTTATTTAAAAAAGCTTGTTGTCAACGATTTATGAACATTAATTATAAACATGTGCAAAGCGACAAAGTTAAAAACTGATTCGGTCTGCCTTAGTACGGGCTCATGCTCAGTTAGGTGGATTTTTATGACATGTTGTATTCAAATACTGTTAAATAAATAAATTAATTATACTTTTACAGTGTTTTTTTTTTATTTAAAAAAAGTAATACATATCTCAAATGATTTTTTAATAAAAGGCTGACTGACTGTTATTTGAGGACAGGGGGGACTGGAGGCTTATGATGTAGTATTTTTTTTATTATTTAGTCATAACAAAAATAGCAACAGTGTTATATGCCTATTAATTACTCGACAAGTAGGTATCTATGTATGTATCTATGTAGAGTAGATATTGAGTGTTAATATTGTTAACTACCTGGTAAAGTCTTGTTTAGTTAACGCGGTTTAGCATTATTGACCGCATTTTCTGCTACAAAGCAAATGCCATCGCTTCATAATAGTTAGGTACCACCTTAAACAATGTACTCGGGTAAATGTCATACAAATCCCCGCGGACGCCAAACACAATGCACTGAGACGCAACTTACTTACTTTTTAGCGTCTTTTTGGCGTTACAAAAATGATTATTGATTGTCGTACAAATACCTGTATTTTTTCTCCTTTTCAGCTGTTTGTATTAGTCATTTTGTTAGTTTACTCTAAGCATATGGTAAATAAATACAAAAACGGACTTTAAATTAATATATTCAGGAATAGAGTGTACGTAACTATTGCTGTAGAACATAGGTAATAACGTCTAATCCCATTTTTTGTAATAACTACGTGTGATCTTAGATTAAGAATTAATGATGATGATGATGATTTTGAATGATTTTATTTTTAACGCCGTTATAGTCTCTAGACCGTCTGAAGGGCACCAGTGAAAAGTTCAGTTTTTAATTTGCTTCTAAAGCTGGTGACAGTTTGACTATCTCTCAATGGCACTGATAGGCGATTCCACATAACCGGTCCAACAACACCAAAGGCCCTCTCATAGAAGTTAAACTTACCGGCTCTATTTAATATTTTAATAAGTCTTCTAAGCTTTACTGTAAGTATTCGAGTACAATATCACGATTTAAGACTTTAACATCTTCAGTTCAACGATGAAGTATGCAAACCATCCTAAATATCTTTACTTCTGTTTGCATGAAGAGGATAGCTTGCATATTTATTACACGCAGTTGATCCGCTGACTATCCTGACTGTGGGAAATGCCATGATAGAATAAATCCATACATACATACATACCATCACGCCGCTTCCCTCGCGGGGTAGGCAGAAAGGATCGAGCGCCACTTCCTTCTATCCTTGCATACATCTTTCGCTTCCGTCACTGTCATCCAATTTCTCAAGAATGCTCTCCTGTTCAACGTGCTCAACACGTAACCGTCGTGTCGGATTTGATTTAAATGATCTTGCCATTATTGATCCTTGGACGTCCACGTCTCCGAGCACCATTCCTCTCAGCCAAATATATCTTCTTAGTCATTCTGTCCTCATTCATTCTTTCCACGTGCCCAAACCATCTTAACTTATTTACATTCATCCTTGTTATTACACCAACTTTCATTCCACATTCCTTTCGTATATCACTGTTACGCACACGATCTCTCAGACTTTTACCACACATCCTTCTCAGTGATCTCATTTCAACTGCATTTATGCCACATTCATCCTTCTTTAACCATGTCCACATCTCACTTGCATACATAAGTGTTGGCACTAAGATAGCAGAGTGCACCAACCTTTTAGCTGTGGTGGATATGTTTCTATTTGCAATTATTGGTTTCTATTTCCGACCAGTGAGACGTGGACATGGTTAAAGAAGGTATTAATAAATTAATTGATTAATATCTTTAATCCGAGATAATATCTTATGTGAGATGTTCTGAGGATGTGATACATTAGAGAGATCATTAATTATTACACCTAGATGTGACGTTTTTGTACTCAAGATAAGTACTCAAGTACAAAAAAAAATTTCTTAGCTTACGCACTTATGCGATATTTAGTAAGTATGACGTCACATCTTTATTTTTATTCATTTATTTCAGAGAAAAAAAAAACATTTAAATTACCATAAAACAGTCGCGTCAAATTCATAAAAACAAATTTTTCGGTGAGTTAATGTACATACCTATTTAATTTAATGTAATTTTTATGAATCGGATTTCTTAAATAATATAATTGTATTTCTCACGAGAGTCGATGGACATACTTACTGTTATTTCCTCATTTTCGTGTCATGAAAATTACAACAGGTAATTCTGAATTGATGATGATGATGAATTCTGAATTGTAGATGGCAATATACGTGTAAACTTAGAAAGAGTTTTTTTGAAGCTATTATTTTTGAGAAATACACTTAGGTATTATAAATAACACTGCAAGTAGCACTGCAGAAAAATACTCGAAATATTCCATGTCCCATTTAAATGTCATACAATCATATCGTTTTTATCTTCTTCTTCTTATGGCCCGCTAAACTTGAATCTCGAGGGTCCGAAGCCATGTTTTTGCGTCGTCTGTTACAGAATCCATCGTTTTTATGAAAAAGTTAAGCAAACACGAACAAAAAGTTGTACTAGTCCTAAATACTAATCAATTCAATATTATACTTAATTTTTTCTTCGTGGTCGCGAATTCATTGTCTAGCAATATTTTAATATAATTATACACCTAGCTAGTAGGTACATTTCACCTACTTAATATAAATTGAAAGTATACTTGGTATTATTGTATAATATATTTTAGGTACCTACCTACACTGAGAAAAATTCTCAAAACGAATCATTGGTACGGTACTATCAGATTAGGACCAGAGATCGTACAAACGATTCATTGGTATAAATCTATAATATTAACTCTTCGCAAACAAATCATTGGTAAATTTACCAACAACTTGTTTGCGAAGAATTAATATTATAGGTTCGTACTAATATTTATATATATTTTATTATATATATTTTTTTTATATTTATTCATATCGTCCTTAGGTCCTTATATTGCGGACACTTAGACTCGTCAAATGTAGAATATAATAACCAATGAATATTACAAACATTATATCAAAAAACAAGTCAATCAAAATTAAGCAACGATCACACAAAACATAAAATATATCCAACCATTAGGATTTCGTCAAGTGAGAAAAATAATTAAATAAGTAAAATATAATATGTAGTCGCAAATGTAAAGGGTTTGGATCTACAGCGTCAAACATAGAAATAATAAAATTATAAAAAGGTACAAGGCATAAAACAAACATTTTTATCCATTTAAGATTTCGTCAATCGTGTAAAATGATATATTAACTAATGAATCGTTTGTACGATCTCTGGTCCTAATCTGATAGTACGTACCAATGATTCGTTGTGAAATTTCGTTAGTATTTTTCTCAGTGTACATAAATGTTGGTATCTATTTAGGTAGATAAGGGTAGTCACCTTTCTGCACAAATACTATTTCGCAATCATTGTTTTCAATTAACTCTCTCACAATATTCCGACTGGAATTAGTTATTCAATGTGAGGAGATTGAAGAGTCTTGCCTGCCGCCCGCTGCGCTGCGCTGTCTTCTTTGTAATAATAATGTTACTTTATATATATATTGTACTACTTGTTCTTCTTAACTGAATGTTTTCCATTTATTTTTCCCATGAATAAGGCAGCATTTAATTTACGGCATCTCTCTCTAACAGCTCGTTCATCTTTTATGTCTATCTCATTCTGTAGTAGTAATAATAATAATACGTACTAACATTCTGAGAGATGTTCAAATAAGATGAAATCATCTTCTCCGCTAGAAATTTTTATTAACTTGTAATGACATTTGTCATCGCTTCGGAAGCTCGACAAATTGCTTTCAACTCGGAGGAGACGACACAGCGAGTAGATAAATTTATACAATATTATCCCAGTACAATGAGACAAATGGGGGTGGGGGAGGGGGGGGGGGGAGGTCGTTTCATACTTAAATATACAACATTGTACAATCTGTTCTATTATTTAGAATAACTTCCTCATACATATATTATTGAAGTTATACTTTCTATAGAAATTGGTTGGTAGCTCTACATTTACATTTAATCATTCCTCGCAATGTCGTTAATTTTTGAGCAATAGAAGATAATAGAAATTAGCGACATGTACCAATTCACACAACGTAATTCTGCATTATACATATATATTTTTCTGTTGAAATGGACTTCTTGGCCCCTCAATATTCAATTTTATATATGAATTCTCTATTGAAAACTATGTATGTAAGATATATTATTATCAACATATTGTACGAGTACCTACTTAATTTATTATTTTAAGAATGTTTTTCTCTCCTGATCTGTATTCAAATAGTTGACAATAATAGTTTGTGTTTATTATTTTATACTTGGTAATCAGTACCTTACTAAAGCCTTTGTATGGAGCATTCTGCTTTATGGTTGTGAGACATGGACCATCAGCAAGAGTGAAAGCGGACGGTTGGCGGCCTTTGAAATGTGGTGCTACAGACGCATGCTTAAGATCCATTGGTCGGAGCACGTCGGAAACGAAGAAGTATTAACCAGGGTAGGCGAAAAAAGGCAATTCCTTCAGAGAATCAGCCAACAACGAGCTAACTGGATTGGCCACAACATCAGGCACCCAGGACTATTCATCGCCATCGCGGAGGGTAAGATCGAGGGGACAAATGGCAGAGGCCGACCAAGAGACGCATATATGGACCAATTGAAGAGGGACATGAACTGTGGCTCATACGTAGAGCTGAAAAGACTGGCTGAGAATAGAGACGAATGGAGAAGAAAAACCAAACTCGTTGCAGACCAATCCAATGGATTGTAACTCATTATATATGTATATAATTAGTACGATTCTGATTGTTTTGTTAATTGATTGAAATTTATAATTTTATTTTTATTTATTTATTTACAAATCCACGGCGTGAGCCTTTTACATGTTTAAAAATATACAAAAAAACATACATATCAAATTTCTCATCAACAAACACTGCTGGATCAAGATAAGAACAAAAAACTGTCGAAAAACAAAAACACAGATGGGTATCAATACAAAATATCAATAATTTTAGTCAAATCATAAAATAGTATAGAATGTCAATGAAATGTTTAGCAATATGTCAAGAATTAAAATTAAAATTAAGTTTGGAGATGTCAAGTAGATAGAAGAAAGAAAAAAAAAATCTATGAAAATGGTTCAAATATTTAAAATGTCATAAGAAATGTAGTCAATAGTTGAAATGTCGTAAGAATTAGTCTATAATAGATTAAAATGTCAATAATAAAATAGAAAAATGTTAATTAAAATTTAAATAATCAATGATGTTTTATCACCAGATAAAGGAAACAATCTAAAAACAGTACAATGATGCAATTTAGATAACAAAAGACCAAAAAAAATAATAAAAAAAATACAAACATTCTTCGAAATGCCCGTTGTTAGTTTATAGTATAATTACAACATTTATTGTGTAAATTGTCTGCATACCTTAGAATGTGAATAAATACATAAAAATTAAAACGTGTTTAATTTTAAGATTTGCTAAAATAGTAAGTTTATAATAAATATGTATATTTATAAGTTTGCATCAGTTTTCTTTGTAAAAATGTTTTATTTTATAATAGGAGAAATATGGTGAGAAGAAGAAGAGTAGAAAAAAAGTGTTAATTGCTGAAAATTTAACTTTGGTCAAAAACATTTGAGTAACATAGAAAAACTTAAAAATTAAATTAAAAATTTCTAAGTAAAAAACACTTTAGGGTTTTAAATTTGTTTAATTAACAGTTACATGTGTTTCGGGTTACAGGCCCATAGGTATTCATACTGATTTGTTAGTTGGTATGTAATGATTAGTGTACAGGTATAAGATGTATGTATGTTTCTAGGAAGTGATCTATTAAACCAACCAAAACCAACCAAAACAATACCAACCAAACAATTTTTAATTTAATAATGGAGTTTTACTCATTCAGTGAAAATAAAATTAGTGAACTTAAAAATTAATTAATTTTACTAAGTTATAAAACTAAGTTATAAAATAAATAATAGGAATGAAACTAAACACAAATGATTTTTTTTACTTTACAGAGAGACGTCTTTCGTCTTTCAATGACATTGCCAATCTTTCTGTCCTTAAAATACGAAAGATGTCTCTCTCAAGAAAAATCAATATCAGTAGAAAACATTATTGTTTTTAATTTCATTATGGAGTACTACTACCACACATCCAGATGAATGCACTATAGAGGTTGCATACATACTATTGCATCAATAACATTTCCTTTTTCTCATCACAAATAATTTCATAAAAATATGGTTACGGCATAGTTTTTTTAATAGGTACATAAAAAATTGCCAAATAGCATATTGGCGAACTGATTTTCACATGTTTATTTCTTCTAGCTGACTAACTTACATATACCTAATATAAAGTGAAAATATAATTGAGACAATATACAGAAACATACCTCGAAAATTTGAATATCGTGTTTGTAATAATTATTGTATAAAAAATTGCCAAATAACATTGGCGAACTAAATAATATTGGCGAACTGATTTTCACATGTTTATTTCTTCCAGCTGACTAACTTACATATACCTAATATAAAGTGAAAATATAATTGAGACAATATACAAAAACATACCTCGAAAATTTGAATATCGTGTTTGTTTTTTTATTACAATATCCTGGAAATAATTTTACTGGTTCCTTCACATTAAAACACGTACTAGGTATTTTTATAAAGTAAATTCTTTTGGCGGATGAAAAATGAGTGTTGAGAAGTTAAATCACTCGCCTACTAGATAGAAAAGTAATGGTGAATATTAGTGATGGAATAAAATTTAAAAAAATATGTAGAAATTAAGTTGGTATAATTATATCCTCTTATCTTGATGATCATTTTTTTATTTATCTTGTGTTATAATATTTTATTTACTTATTTCAAATTCTAAATTTGCGAATAACTTTATACAGATTTCATGTTTTCAATGAACATACATAGACTAAAAGTTTTCGACTTTAACTAATTTCTATCAAATTTTCATGTTATTTAGATCACCGAGTTTTGTATGGATTAAAAACCTATAAAAATAATAAAAAACACTCACTACTATTTTTTCATATCTTACTTCTCATAACTATTTGGTGTACACTATATATAAATCATTTTTAATACTTACCAAGTTTTATTTTATGTTTTACTACTCCGATAATCCGACAATTCTGCGATTTAGTTAAATCAACATGCAACTAGGTAAATTGAAAAAAAAAAACACTATTAGTTTACTTACACGTGACTTTATTATTTACACTTACTAGTATTCGCAGACTCTCGACTCTCGACAGACTCCATCTTCAGGTGATTAGACGAAAAGTGAAATTAGATACAAAGGCAAGCAATATTTATATAATCAGAGCAATAAAATATTGGGAGAAGCCCATCTTTGGGTGTTTTTTATGCATATTAATTCAGTATTTTTTTATTGTTTTTGTTCTTAATTTTATTATAAATTATAGCCTTATGGGTTTGAGGTAATAAAGAAAATTGTGAAATTATGGATATAGGTTGATTAGGATAATACATTGTCTATATTTTGTGATTAGTAAATTATTTCTGTTCAAATGTTTATACAAATGTTTAATAACCCAAATGAATAAATTAATAAATAATTAACAAATTCATTATGGAGCAATAAAAACAAAAGCCCTATAACAAAAAACATTTTCTGAAATGAATAAAATCAAAAACCATATTTTTTTTATATTTTGGTTTAGTCTTGTTTCGAAACTGTTGCGATCTATTCCATCTCCACAATATGTAGGTACACTAGGTGTATTCATTATATTGTACATATTGTATTGTACTGTTAAGCTGTGTTATGTTAAATTGAATTAGAAGTGCCCTCCACAGCCCCCCGTTCAGTGGTGTTTAGCCCCTCGGGACTACCCTCACCACCCGCTTGCCTGCTATAATTAAGGCCGCCCCAATCCGGGATTTCTTGTTTCTACTACAGTTACAATAACTACATACTTAATACCTGCGCCTTCTATGAAACAAATAATCCCTCCATATACGGTTACTTCAACTGAGTTTCCTAATATCAATATCATAGCTTTCCACAAATATTTCATACACATACCTACGTTATTTACCTCTGTAGTACCTACACTCGATTGCGGGTGCTTTGCAATGAAATTAAACAATCAATTACCAAAATTGTAGAAATGACATGCAGCCATACGATGCTATAAGTCTTAATATCGATGAGTTAGTTTCAAATATAACCACCATGCACTCGTACCTACTTAAAATTAATTTTTAGATAAAAATAATATGTACAAGTTAATTTTCGATTTATAAAAAAATCAGGTATTCACAAAACGAGACATTTAACGTCTTTAACTTAGTCATGAGAAATGCTACCCGTTCTGAATATGATATCTTTTATTTGCATGCAGAAGATGACTTGGGTATTCGAAATAAATAAAACAAATGTTTTATTCTATTATTTGTTTATTTGACGAGAGATACGTCTTCGAATCCAAATTGACAATGTCCTAACAAGACGAAAGACGTCTCTCTCGTCAAATAAACAAATAATAGAATAAAACATTTGTTTGATTTATTTCACTATGGAATTCTACTTCCTAAACACCGACACAGTGAATAACTTGTATTATTGATGATTTAACCTACACGTGGAAGATGGTTCATAAAGGTATAAGGAAAGATTTTCTGTTTCTTAGTGAGAATGTTGGAAATTAATTAAGTTTAGCACTTCTTCTTCTTTTCGTGTCGGTTAGCAACGACATACAATAAAAACACCAAATCCACATCTACACTGCCATTCCCTCACAGAAAGCAACGACCTCTCGTAGCACTAAAAATGTAAAAGCTGTCATGTATGAGAACTTGTGAAATTGATGAAATATTATTGTACAGTTTTTTTTTTTATAAACATTATATGAAGGATGACATTGCCAATGAAAGAACAAACATCTCTCTCTCTCTCTCTCTCTCTCTCTCTCTCTCTCTCTCTCTCTCTCTACTGTGATACTGTCTTAGTCTATAATTTGATATAATTGTATTCTAAATTCTCATTTAATCTATTTATTTATTTTTTATTATGATGTGGATGAAATGTCCTAGAATTGATAAATTGCACAGTGTCCTTGAGGTGCTTTGGCATGTAAACGACATGATACAATAATGTTGTCCAATAATAAATAAATAAATAAACGGGATCGTAGAAACATCAAACTGCTGCTCATGAAAATACTTTTAGAATAAAGAGTATAGGTATTACATTATAACAGTTTTAGAATAAACGGTTTCATTATAACGACACGCCCCTTAGTTAATTAATTAATTCTGTCTATTGAAGGAATGTTCTTAGTAAATAACATGGAGTGCTCAACTCAACAAAGATTACCTCCCACACCATACCATACAACTTATGTAAACACAACCTTATGTATCTCTGTATACCTATAACTAACATGGAAACATTATTATGTTTTCTTTTTCTTTGATATATTATTTTCAAAGGCAATTAATAGGCAAGTTGAACATAATTTATCAAGTTTACTTACCTGTATCTTTTCTCACTATTGCTCCCTTGATTATCTTCAAAGTCTATGCACATAGCACGAAGAGAACGATCTGTGTATACATTGCTTATAAGTGGAGTAGTTACTGGACTCACTGTATACAAAAAAGCTTCTATTTTATTTCAGGGAGACAAGAAATATATATCTAAATTATTTTTTTAATTATCTTAGCTATAATTGTATATCCATGAACCTGGTATCCAGTCCCTGAAATGTAACAGAGATCTGTTTTTTATATACCAACAGTAAGAAGATTGACATACTCCACACATGGACAATGCCGTCATGATTGAAGATTTCGTATTGGCATAATGAATACTTTATCAATTATTTAATCCCGATGATAAACGAATACATGCCAGTTACGCCATATTGCCTGTATAGTCAGATGAGTTATTAAAATATATTGTTTTTACTAACATAAACTAAACCGGTGTTTATAAGACGCAAAAAGTGTTAATTGTATCATATTACTTCGGTTTATTTTACTTAAGACGAAAGTTTATGAGCATTTCTCAAAACTATTCTTTATTAAAGATCATTCAGATAAGATTTTTTTATTTGCGTAGAGTTTTCGGAATAAGATCAATATGTTTTGTTGTTGTTCATTAGTTCCTATTATCATGATATTTCTAAGTATTTTGTTCACTTTTGATACTATGTATTATTTACTTGACACAAAGTACCTATATTTTGAATTAAGTTAAAGCAATTGAAGTTAGTGCTTTGAACACAGAAAGCTGTAGAAGTTCTATTCCTTTTGTGATTGCGAGTAGAGGTTTAAAGTGATTGAAACAACAACTAAGGGATTACAATTGCTTGTTAAGCTGTACTTAAACATTGGATTACGGGATGAAAATTAATGAGTAGATTAAAGTCTTCTCAGGTAACCTGATACATTTCTTATCGTTGTATTGCGAGCTTCTGAAATTTCCATGTAACATTTTGAGCGAGGATTTAGATTAAACCATTTAATATTTCAGGAATTGGGTAGATTTAAATGGAATTGTAATTATTTTGATAGGTAAATAATAAAAGCGAAGAGTATTCACAATCAAATTGTAAATTTGAATATTTAAATGCTAAATTTTTATTTAAAAAAATGCAGAAAAGGCTAACCAAGAGACCTATATGGATCAAGTGAAGAAGGTCATGAGCTGCGGCACATACGTAGTGTTAAAGAGACTAGCTGAAAATAGGGAGGAATGAAGAAGAAAATCCAAACTCGTTGCAGACCAACCCAATGATTGTAACTCACTATATATATTTTATTTTTGTTTCAGATACAAAATGGAAACGTCAGTAGTTTCTTCTCATCCAGTTAAATCTAGAGAAAACAAAAATTCACACATTGCATCTCAACACTACGGATCTAAACCAAATCAAGTACGTGTACATATCTAATAATGTATTTCATGTCATCATTTATAATGTGAATAGATTTCATGAGTGTTAATTTTATTTTCAGGTTGGCAGTGTAATTCTTTACGGAATTCCGATAGTATCGCTGATAATAGACACTCAAGAACGTCTTTGTCTTGCTCAAATCTCAAATACACTTTTGAAACAATTTAGTTATAATGAAATCCATAACAGGAGAGTGGCTTTAGGTATTACATGCGTCCAGTGTACGCCAGTGCAACTTGAGATATTGAGAAGAGCTGGCGCAATGCCTGTGTCTTCAAGGAGGTGCGGGATGATTACAAGAAGAGAAGCAGAAAGGCTCTGTAAATCTTTTCTAGGAGATAATGCACCTCCAAGGTTACCAGATGACTTTGCCTTTTCTGTTCATCATGAATGTGCGTGGGGTTGTCGGGGTGCATTCCTTCCATCAAGATATAATTCATCAAGAGCAAAATGCATCAAATGCTCGTTTTGTGGACTGTTCTTTTCTCCGAATAAATTTATTTTTCATTCACACAGAATGGGTCCCGGTGATAAGTATGTTCAGCCAGATGCAGCCAATTTCAATTCTTGGAGGAGACATATGAAACTGAGTGGAAACCCGCCAGATGAAATTGTACATGCCTGGGAAGACGTTAAGGCGATGTTCAACGGAGGAACTAGAAAAAGATTAATGGGATCAAGTTCCTCTGGAAATGAAAATGCTACATCGCCATCATCACCAAAACAGCCAAAATTAAATTCTGAGAGTCCTATTCCAGCTCCTTCAATAATTAATTTTCCTGTATCTAGTCCATCTCCGGCATTAACTGTTCCAACTCCAAGAGTTCCTCCATTCCCCGAAATATCTCTGCCGCTCTCCCGAAGTCTAGTCATGGATTACGTATGGCACCAGAGTCAAGCTGCGAAACAACATCATCAGTTCCCATTCTCTCCATACTCCTTACCATGGCTGAAGAGAGGATCTCCTTTATTTTTTGGACATAACCCTTCAGATTCTTCTTTACTCTCATTTCATCGCAATTCATCATCAGTGCACGACACTAAGCCAATATTTCACCAGTCCGCTTTCAGACCGGTCCAAGGCAGTGGAATCGTGGAAACGAGTGTGGGATTGAGACCATCACAGGAATTGAGTGATGACGAAACAGTGGACATTGAAACTACTGAGGATGAAGATGTAACTATTTGTGCCAGAGTTAGTACACCCAAACAAGGTTGGACTTCCCCGAAGCATTCTCAAAGTGTAAGTAGCTTCTTTTTTTTTTTTTTTTTTAATTTATAAATTACAATTTATTTGTTTTACAAAATATTTAAAATAATGTGACAATTTATAAATTAAAATTATGGAGTTTTACAAGTTGTGCCTAAATAAAATCATAGAGCTTCTTTTTTATTTATCAGAAGATATTTCATTCAAATTTTGAATAAACTTAATTGTGTAATACTTACTAATTTTATTGCTCTGCTAACCAAATAATTTATTTATTTGAATTTGAAAGTATGAATCAAAGTTGAGATGTGTTTTTTTTTCATTCAGTGAAAATAAATCACTAGAATGAAGTTTGATAACGTTTTCTTTTTAAAGTTTCACTGTTGGGTAACTATTTAATTGTACTCGGACTGACCATAAATCGTGCTAAATGTATCCAAAATACAAATAAAATGTTATTAGGTTATTCAATTAACCCCTTCGTGGAATTTTCGACAAAGAATATGTCTTCCATTCTTTTATGTAAGATTTTGAGTGTCCTGTAAAAGGAGGTATTCGTAAAAGAATACGAAGAAGATATTCAATATTTTCAATTCAGCGATAGAGCATGCCACCCATTTCCAATGTTTTATTTTTAATTTTCACGGATAGGACGACCTGCATGTAAATTACATCTACTGGCTACCATCACGTGTAGTACAGATATATCTATATTATGTAATTTGAATTGTATGAACCACTAATTATTTTCAATTAAATATAAACTAGGTATTATTATTTTATTTGATAGCTGTAAAAGATTCAATGATAATTAGAATAAATTAATAAACCTAATTAATTATAATTTATATTTTCAGTTAATACTTTTGATGTTGAATTAGTAGTATTGCCATTATGTAGGTT
Source organism: Athripsodes cinereus (assembly GCA_947579605.1). Classification (NCBI taxonomy): domain Eukaryota; kingdom Metazoa; phylum Arthropoda; class Insecta; order Trichoptera; family Leptoceridae; genus Athripsodes; species Athripsodes cinereus. Next base: position 22,337,513 of record OX388323.1, on the reverse strand, counting down.
GTATTATTATTATTATGTAGGTGTTGTTGTGTTAATTACATCCCCATCCACCCTCTGTGAGTACAGCGCCTTCGGTACTACTAATTATGTTTTACTCCACACTAATTAATAAATGAAATAATAGATACTAAAGAATCAATAATTACTTTAAGTATTACATGAATCATTATTATGACAGAAACGTTATCTATAAAATTAAAACACGCAACTAAATTAAGAATTACCTTCGTAAATTTTTTAGAGTCGCATAACTTATTCGATTAACTCAATCCGGACCTTACATCGTGCGATAGCTTAAATTGGTAAATATTCGAGGTGAATTGAAAAACTATTAAGTTTACTTTCAAGCGACTTAATGATGTGGTGTTTACATTTGGCGAATATCGCCAGGACTCCAAAATATCATCAGCCATTTGAACCGTGTGAACAAAATGACAGCTAGTTTGAAACGATAAAAAATAGTGAAAACGATATCGTCTCAAGTTGACCACCTGTTAATATTTTAGTTTGGTGGAGCGATTCGCGCATGCGTAGTTGTGCGCGGCGTCCGTAATCTATGGTAAAAACTTTATAATCTATACATTTTATAATGTTTCTCGCTTCGTGACATGTATTGTCTTTGTTGTTGGTTTGTGGCGTTTGTTTCCTTAATTAAAAGGCGCCATATAACCTCTACTATAAAATTTTCGACTAAAAATAAACACTTCGCGATCTCCATCTCGATGTCCGCCATTTTAAAAATAATGTCAAAACCAAAGCGCATCTGACAGATCGTTTCTATATCGGTGGACTGTGTGAACAGGTGTTACGATCAATGGGTGTCCGGCGATGTTTTTTCGCCTGGCGATATATTTTGAAATTCGCCTGGCGATGTTCGCCAAATGTGAACACCCCATTATTTGCGCTTACTAGTATTCTGAGATTCTCGACTCCATCTTCAGGCGAAAAGTAATTTACATAATTTAATAAAAAAATAATTTGATTAAGTCACTTGGAAGTTAATTAAATAGTGTTTTATTTAATTTACCTTGAAATGGACTTTTAACAAGTACCTTTGGTCAATAACATCAAAATTTCTGTAAATATTGCCCATAAACCCCAAAAGTGATCGTTGTAAACAGCAGCCTAAAGCCAATTCGTACCCAGCGTCGGAATGCTTTTTTCACTTCTTCCGATTTACTGTGCATTGTGTAAACATGATTCTCTAATTAAGATCGTCAGATTGGTTGGCACTATGTTTGCCAGTTTTTATCTCTTCAATGCTGAATATACAAAAGTCTCTTTAAAAAGTCTATTACTTTCGGTTTCGAGCCACACAAATCCACGTTTTTCAAGCATTTATAAAAATCATCAACCCATTTTATTTAAGTTTTGTCTTCTTGTGGTCTGGATCTCCATTTCAGTGTCATAGGGGCTAACATACTTAATAATATCCTCTTCTCGAACTACCTATGTGATCAGTTCACTACCATTTAAATTTGGAGACTGAATCAACAATATTAATTATTTATTAATAACCATTTTATTTTTCAATCTTTATAGGCTCATACTAACATACTTATTAACTTACTGCTAGCTTTCGTCTGTCCACTGCTGAATATAAACTTTTTCCAAACTTTTCCGTTTTCAGGGTCTTGATCAACTTAATCAACTAAATAAGTATTACTTTGTTTTCTAGGTTAAGGAAATGCCTTTGTAAATACATTGCTAGTTTTATATTGTAAAAATGTATTTGCTTCTCTCGGCTAGAGGGACATCGAAGGAGTGTAGTCAAAAGATTCCACACATGGAGGCTATGGTGATTTGGTGGTTTTTGGCCGGCCAGCCTGTCATGCTGCCCACTATGGCGCCTTCGGTGTGGACATAATTTGTGTAGTGTAGAATTCGGATAAATGGAAGTCCCCAGACTTCTGCACTATCCGGGTGGTCGGTGGGTCTCCTTCAATGGGACTTGATCAACATGAACTTAACATAATAATGTAGAAAATATTGTGTATTTCTACACATTCTAATATTCCAAGATATTATGTTATATTTAAGTTTTGAAACAGTATGGTGCTCTACTAAAAAATCAAAACAAAAATGTTTTTTTAATAAAAAATATTCAAATTTAAGATTATTTTGTTTGTGGACTTGAAGAAATATCTCTTTCTTCACGTAATAAGCAAAAAAAAAAATTAAAGAAAATTTTTTGCTGTTGGCCAATGGAGTAGGGAGTTAATAGTCCTCTTTATATGATGTTCCTAATGGTTTTGTCATAAGAACGGCATATTGTAAAGGATAGTTGGTCAGATCAGATGCTGTCAGGCACCTTGTGGATAGTGAAACGTTAGTTTAAATAAGTTTACGAAGACATGGATTATTTTACAGAACGTGTTTTTTCTTTGACTTCATAATTAAATGAAGTACTGCTATTTTTCTTGACTACTTAAATAAAAAGATACTTAGATTTTTGGTTCATTATAATATGGTGATTTGTATTCGAATCCAAACTTTGTTACCTGGTAATTAAAACTTCGTAAAAATTCTTAATTGCAGTTTCCATCTCAGTTTGGTCTTAATTATAAAAATCACGTCCCCGCAGAGTATCTGACGAGGAAGATAAGAATCTCAAAGTGGAATTTAAATTACCATAATTCGATTGATGGAAAATAATGTCAAGTTAAGTAAATAATAATGTGGGTCTTGGAATATAGTTTTCTTTTGTTTTTACAAATCAATAGCAAATTTTTTAATCAAAACGATTAATGTGTAATTTTTAGCTTAGTATTTTCATTTCAAAGTCTGTTTTAGTTGTCGCCGTGGAGCACCCGGCTAAGAATTGGTCTCCTACTCTTTCCTGTAAGTTTTCTACTGTCCTGTAAAAACAATTATTATAATAATAATAAAAAAAAAATTATTGCACACAAAAATCAACGTTATTAAATAAAAATTGCAGAATTTAAAGCATACATTTGTGCATTGGGTGAGTTTATCGCAGAAGTGCGATATCTTCCAGCTAACCCATTTAACAAAAACTAAAATTAAATAAAAATAATAAATAAATATAATAAAATAAATAATTAAAGATATAAACATACAAATAGATACCAAAACAAATATACATTTAAAAAATTACTTAAATATAAAAACAATTTAAACAATAAATTCCGGATACGCAACACGACATAGATGATGGGATACGGGGATGGGATAAAGTGGTAGGAATGGTGCAGGACTGCTCATTGTACACAAAAAAAATATAAAATCATGGGGAACCTCAATACAAGTAGATGAGACAGAAGGTATAAAAAGAAGTACAAGTACAGGTTTTTAGTGGAAGCTGGTTCCATAATTAGATAAGTTAGCATAATTAGAATAGTTTTTACTTAGCTTTATTTCATTTTTTCTTTTGGTTTAGATTCTTTCTTTTTTAAAACCTCAGTTAGGTATATAATATTATTTGTAAATATATGTGTATTCAATAGTTAGATTAGTGAATACAAAATTGTTATCATGTCATATTAATATAGTAACCTGATGAAACACCAATTAAATAAAATATATATAAATATTACAATGTAGGTAGGTACCTAGGTATTTTCAAAGGTATGATATAGCTACTCTTCATGAACTGAAATATTACGTAATTAATTACCTCTCATAGACAAACTCTCGAAACATCTTATCATCACAAGGTTCGCATAAAAGGAGATGGTTCACTTTATATATTTGATTGATGTTATTGAGAGTTAAGTTCCTACTTAACTTTTGTATTCAACTAAACATCTCTCTTTAAAATGAATAGGTTTTACTTTTCAAAACAGCCGTGGCTTGGTAATAAACGTTCCCTTAGATATAAATAAATGAGCTACCGTTACCACCCGGCAAAGAATTGCTCTCCGACTCTTTTCCATATTTATTTATTTATTTATTTATTTATTGAGTTGACATGTATTTTGTAAAACTCCATTTTATTTAATGTAAAAAAATACTGGTCTGCTGGCTGCGGCTACCCCATTTGTGGGATATGCCGTGATGGTATAGTAGTAGTAATAGTAGTAGTAAAAAAATACAGAATTGTTTTAAGTTTTACTATATTTTATTTATAAAATTAGTGACAAGGTTTCGACTTAGAGTTGACAATAACCGTCCGCTTTCACTCTTGCTGATGGTCCATGTCTCACAACCATAAAGCAGAATGCTCCATACAAAGGCTTAAGTTAGGTTCTTCCTTACGCTTAAGTCAATATTTGGGGATTCCAATATCTTCGATTTTTTGTTGAAGGCAATCCTTGCCTGGTTTATTCTGCTTACAATTTCTGCTTTGGAGCGTCCATCCTGGTTTATTCTGCTGCCCAGGTACACGAATTCACTTACTTGTTTGATGCTTACTCCATTTACGGCAATGTTCGCAGTCGCTTCCTCTTTTCCAACGACCATACATTTTGTTTTTTCTTTATTTAATTTCATGTTGTACTTTGACAACAGTAGGTATACTTTCCATTTTTCTTAAGGCTTCGTTCAGCTCCATCTCGGAGTCTGCGAGCAGTGCTATGTCGTCAGCATATCTTATCATGTCAACCTTTTTCCCATTTATTTTTACTCCTGTCCAGTTCTTCATTTCTTCTCTCAGTTCATCAATGGCTCGCTGTATATAGCTGTTAAAGAGAGCTGGCGACATTGAGCATCCTTGTCTTACGCCTTGCGCCTTATTATTATTATTATAAATGCAATGCACACAATGACGTTGTGATTCTCATATAAACGCTTAAACAAAGCATGTCTTTAAGAAAAGGACTTTAACTTGAAAAAAAGAGCAAACTTACAAAAAAGTTAGTTCTTGTGTCCTTAAATAGTAGGTTGCACTATACAAAGAACTATGCTCCCTTTGATACGGGAGAAACTATCATCTTGGACATGTTTTGAAAGTGTACAGAAATTTGAACAAAAATATTACTTATGTAATTTGAAATTTTATGTAATTTTGTTTCATTCTACTATAAGTGTTCGTTCTAATATAACTACTCTCTCAGAATCAATAATATATAGTAGAAAGAAACAGTTGTTTCAAATTACATAGGTATCTATGGAATTCTACTACGTGTGCACCGACACAATTAATAAAAATATTACTGTTTTTGGCTCATATTGCTTGAAGGACTTTTTCTTACAATATTCATCGTTCTTATGCAGTGATATTGTAAAGGGTTGTTCAACAAGAACTTTGTTTTTTAATTGTGGCAACACCAGCAACATGATAGTTTTGACATTTAATTTTTTGACGTATTCGTAGTGGATGCATTGGCAATTGTTGCAATGAATTCAATTTCGCTTGAAAATCGCATTAAAATAATTAAAATCCATTATGAAAATGGTGGTTCTGCTAAAGTGACATTTCGTCAAATTCGTGATATTTTCGGACAACATAATCGTCCTTCTGAGACCGCTATTAAGAATTTGGTCGCTAAATTTGAGTCGACAGGTTCGATACAAAATGTGTTAACACCAACGCGTGTACGACCGGGTCGTTCAACTGAAAACATCGCAGCCGTGAGCCACAGTGTTGAAGCAGATCCAAATTTGTCAATTCCTCGACGTTCTCGACAATTGGGGTTATCCAAAACCACCACATGGCGAATTTTGCGTAAGGATTTGGCTTTGAAGCCTTACAAGGTTCAACTGGTGCAGGAATTGAAGCCGAACGACCATTCAAATCGCCGTAGATTCGCTCAATTCATTCAGGAACAACCCGCTGGTTTTTCTGAAAAAATCATTTTTTCAGACGAAGCCCATTTTCACTTGTCAACAAGCAAAATTGCCGCATTTGGGCTTCTGAAAATCCTAGAGCAATTATTGAGAAGCCGTTGCATGCTCAGCATGTAATTCTCCGCACCTGTATGGTGCGCTATGTGGTCTGGAGGCGTGATTGGGCCGTTTTTTTTCGAAGATGAGACTGGAAATGCGGTAACGGTCAATGGATCACGCTATCGCAAGATGTTGACAACTCAATTTTGGCCTATTATTGATGACGTGGATATCACTGACATGTGGTTTCAACAGGACGGTGCCACATGTCACACAGCCAATGAAACGATCAATTTATTGCAAACCAAATTTCCCGATCGCATGATTTCACGAAACTCAGCTGTTAAGTGGCCAGCCAGATCGTGTGATTTAACGCCACTGGATTATTTTTTGTGGGGCTATGTTAAGGACAGAGTCTATACGGAGCCAATCGAATCGATTGCAGCCTTAAAACTCAAAATCCGTGATGTGATTAGCGAAATAGTCCCGCCATTTTGCCAAAAAGTGATTAAAAACTTTGATGAAAGAATCGACATCTGTCAGCGTGCTCGTGGTGGACATTTGTCAGATATCATTTATCATGCATAATTGCCAAACTTTACTCTTTGTAATTCAATAAAAATTTTAATCATCTTCATCAAATTTTTTTGTTTTATTTTGTTTTAAAAAACAAAGTCCTTGTTGAAAAACCCTTTATCATTAGAAATAGTGAATCTATGTTCACGAAATCACTAGTGTAAAAAGGTAGGGGACTTCAATACATTGATTGTTCAGTAGAGGAAAGTTGAATAAAATAAAGCTACGTTTATGAAACGTGTCTATAAGATCATATAATATTTATGTTGTTACTATAATTAATAATCTTTTCGATTTTAATTAATACGATTATAAAACACAGTATTTACGTGAAAATACACCGATTCGCTGTTATATTGAATATTTCTAATTAATGGAAGTTGTAATAATTAAAATCGATCGAGTAGACTCAGGTGGCCGCTTCCGTATAAATACAATACGTGTACCTATGTAAGTACAGTGAAGTGTCTATTGAATATTGTATTGGTATTTTGGAACAAATGTGTGTATATTTTGTGAAAATATCATTGCAATGATAGCATTTAAATGAAGTATTATCAATTATTTTAATTGAAGTATAGTATTAATACAGTAATGAGGACAGCACAAAATCTCTTTCCTTTTCATAGTAGTTCTGTTGATTCTGACGATTGTGACCAGCATGAATAGCTTCTACCATCTTTTTTCTTCGATATTATGTACCCCCTCAGATAAAGATTCTCAATCTTTTTCTCTTATTTTAGATCTGTTGCTTCGAAAGTTGTCCCCTCTATTATTCTCTGGTGTTTTGGTAGATATACAATTTTAGATAAAGATATTTCTTGCTAATATTGCTCAATAAAGTTGAATAATAAACTGAATCAATCAGCGATGACAAACATCGTTCATTTTCATTGTATATTTTCCAGAAGATGTCTAATCTATATATGATATCAGTATTTCATGCTTATAAGCTAAGATTAAAGTACATATGTGTCTTGGGTGAGTTGGAATAAGTCGCCTTTGCAATAAATTTGCAATATTGACGAAATGATAACCGGGACTAGAGATCCTGTTTAGCGTGGATCCATATTATCTTTGTAATATAGTAAATATACCTGCTTATTATCGTTATCTTAATGCGAGCACATTCGCACATTTTTATTGTTCGCGGTGATTCCTCTGGTTGTCTCGGTTGCTTCACTGTATTTATAATATTATATTTCATATAAAATTTTTAACTTATGAATTTTAACTAATTGACTTTTTATTATATTTGACATTTTTATACCTTTGATTTCTCTTTGTAATGTCTTTACCAATTTTTTTTTAACAATTTTGTATCTTTTTTATAATTATAACATGATTAATGTTATATTGTCTGTAAAACTTTCGTTTCTTTAGTCTAATTGTTTTGTGTCTTTTTTGTAATAAATCTTTCCTTTGTTTACATGTTTTGTATGTATACAGAGGTTTAACATGTTAAAGGCTTTGGCCGTAAATATTTGTAAATAAATAAATAAATAATAACAATAAAAAACAAAACACTCAAGTCAAAACAATGCATATCATAAAAGGAAAACAAATAAAAATAACATACTAGCAAATAACTTCAAATAGGTAAGTACTACGGTTCTAAACAAAAGTATATATTATAAACATTGATACACATATAATAATTATAATATTAATTATCAGATGATAAACACAGCTCAGTTATACACAGGTGTAGACGTGTATAACTGAGATTGTATAACGTGTATAGACGTCCTAGCGTTATGTAGTCGTTCGAATATAGACGACTTTGCGAGAAAGTATTAATCTAAAATACACAAATCATTATTTCAAGCTACGAAAATTTATTTTTATTTCATTTCTGTACATTTTTTATTTTAACACATCTTTTAAAGTGCGATGAAACCATTATTTTGATACTATATAATTAATATTTATTTTAGCTACCTATAAAATTCATTTTTTATCGAGCATAGACATTATGAAAACCTTGGTCACGCCACTGATATAAAGTAATATAAATTTAACGTTAATTTGATTAATCGAGTTTGCCTACTGTCCATTTTGTATTTAATTATTTTTCTATTGAGCGTATTATTTGTGTGATTGAGTGTTATTCAGTTAATTTAATTTTCCATTTTTTATTGAGAGCGAATAAAAATAATTACTAGACGTTAAGTAATTGTAATTATACTTGAATGTTTCATCGTAATGATTAATTATAATAATATATTTATTATTCAAATAATGATCAATATTTCAGTCAACGACTAAGTGATTTACGTTGATATAGTATATACGAATAATTTTTTATTACTCCTCTAATTGTCTGACGGTTTTGAAAATTGTTTATTAATGACACAGATCGAGCTAGTCCCAAATTAAGATGAATCTTGTATTATGGGTAGGTATTAACGCGACGATACACACATATACAATGCACTTAACACATATACATGTAACACCCAGATCCTGTAATAATATAAATAATTCTCTTTGAATAAATAAATGAGCGATTAGCAAACTTATTGCCCGGATGCATTTTTTTCCTTTCTATTTTTATTACAACTAATGCGACATTTCAATGATTACATCGACTTATTTTGTTTGCGGATCTGTAATGACTGACCTATTGATTGTGTCAATGCACACGTAGTAGAATTCCATAATTAGGTGATTTTTTTTTATTTAAAGATATATCTGGGTTTTTGTTAAAACCCAAATACAACCTTATACACCTTTCACAGTAAGCTACTAAAAGCTTTTGTCGTGAAAGGGGAGTCTGCCGGCACCTGGTATCGAACCATGGACCCCATGTTCACGAGGCCGAGACTCTACCTCCAGGCTACCGACGAACTCGAATTGAAACAAGTTTTCTTTTTTCTATAAATTATTGATCACTAAAGAGATTTCTTTTAATTTATCAGGTGAATATCTTAGAATACAGGTAGAATTGATAATAACCTGATAAGTCGAAAGATATCTCTCTAGTGATAAATTTATAGTAGAAAAAAACAATTGTGTCAATTTACTTAATTGTGGAATTCTACTACGTGTGCATTGACACAATTAATAGAACTGAGATACTTATCAGGTAATTATCAATCCTACCTGTGTTCTAAGATAATGACCTGATAATAAGTCGAAGAAAGAAATACTTGTTTCAATGCATTAATTATTATTTCAATTCTATTGTATTCAAGTAATGTATAAGACAAATGCAAACTTTGTATCTGAAAGAGAGGATAGATTTTTAATATGAAAATTTAATAATGACATCCTTTCATTGTTCGATAAATAATACAAATAATAACACTTGTCTATGTTATCATCGTAGCGTCATACATAAGTGTAAATATTATTCCACCTAATCGACAACCTTTTAGAATGATTAAAGGGAAAAGGTATGCCTAATGTTTGTGTTGTTGTATACTTTTTGACAAGCGTGTCGCTTTACCAACAAAAACACGAGAACCCCTTGTTGCACTGGGCTGCCAGCAGTAGTAAAATTATTATTATTATATTTGTTACATTAATGGTAATATTATCGTTGTTATGGGGGCCTGAACAAGTATAGTGAATAGCAAAAGGGGATGCCCTGGAACCCTTACCCCAGTTATGGTAACAATCAATTATTATTATAGTCATCCGTCTATTGAAAAGGAGAATTATTGTTGGAGGATTTGCCGTACGGCTAACCTGAAGAAAGGCGCATCAAATTGAATAAACATACTAACTTGTTACAGACGTACATACAATTATTATTTTCAGGACTTTATTTATGACGAATGCGATAGAATATTTTACTCGCTAATTGCTTTAATTACATCATCATCATCTTCATCGGTCCCTCAATCTTGAGGATCGTGACCATCACGCTTCGTTCCGTAGACCATCTGTCTCCATGTTGAGCGATCCTCTGCCATGTGCAAGGCCCCGTGTAGTGAGCTCTGTGTGGCCTCCTTAATTTGGTCGCTACATCTTATTGGCACTCTGATTAATTATATACACATCTTAAATAAGTACCTCATCATGAACTCGACAACGCTGGGTGGGACTTGGCTGAATTCAGTAGTATCTTCCACTCTCGTCTGTCCTTTGCTTTTGTCTTACAGTTTGTGATTTGCGGTTTGGATGTATCGGCGCTAACAGAGTCCATCCATCGTAGTTTGGGCCTACTTATAAAATAAGTACCAACTAATAAAATTTAGCAATTAAACATAATCTATTAAACTCGCAAAATATAATACCTTATTATAAATACAACCCGGAACCGGTTTTAGAAATTCAAAATTACAGATTCTATTATGATAAAACAATAATAACAGATAGACAAATACATCATAATAGACCCGATTTAGTATTAAATGATAAACGTAATAAAATAACGTACCTACCTAATAGACATCGTTGTCCCAAATACACATAATATACAAATAACCGTCGCAGAAAAAAATACGTAAATATACAGAACTAGCAGGAGAAATAAAAAATATTTGGCACTCTAGGTCCGTTTATATAATACCTTTAGTCATGTCAGCTACAGAGGTAACTCCGAAATCTTTAATAAATAATTTACAAAAATTAGATCTACCGGTTAATTTGTACATTAAAATTCAAAAATCTATTATAATAAACACTTGTAATATTGTAAAAAAGTTTTTGAACACATATATTTCAGGCACAATGCTGGTATTTTGAACCCGCGTTTTGAGCCTAACCCTTTGATATCCTGTATATCAAAAAAAATACTGTATAGAATCTCACCTGTGGTACGCCAAAAATTCAGCCTTAAAACAGATTATTTACATTAACCAATTTCAATGTAAGTTAGGTATTCTACGAGTTTTGATATCAAATTAAAATCCATCTATACCATTATGGAGTTGCCAGAAGACTTATTGCAAGTAAAAATCATAAGCCAATTAAAAATATGAAACTTAAGAAGAGTGTCATAAATCATTGCTGAATTGGAGATATCCACGTCTTAAATGATGACGTTTTAGGAACCTTTAGAGTTCTTACATTCAAAACCTTGCAGAAATGAGTGGGGTAGCAATTCTTTCCCAGGGAACCACGTAAAGAATTAGGTAGGTATATTATTCATAATATCTGCAATGTTACCAGCCTTCAACCATGTTATATGGTTATTTTACTGAGCAACAGAAAATCGACGTGTGTGTGTTTGAAGATATTTCCTATAAAATAGGTGCCGTTATATATTACCGGTGGTAATGAGCAAATGCTTTAAACTATAATGCATTAATGTACCTACTAATTTAGTTGCAACAATCCAATTGCTATGGGAACTACTACAGTACCTACTAAATGAATATATTAAATTATTTTTTTCTATTACTTGTGGGTAGTTTTTTCAGAAAATGTTTATTTTTTTGTTTTTAAAAGATATATCTGGGTTTTTGTTATAAACCCAAATACAACCTTATACATCTTTCACAGAAAGCTACTAGAAGCAGAGATGTGACGTATTTCAAATAAAAGTATTTAAAATACAAATACAAAATACAAAATACGTATTTGTATTTTGTATTTCAAATACCTTTTTGTAAAAAGTATTTTGTATTTTATTTGAAATACTTTTTTTGAGTATTTTGTATTTTAGACAAAATACTTTTACAAAATACCTTTTTATTGTTTGAAACAAAATTCTGCAATTAATTGATATGCGCGTACGCAAGCTTTTTTGCCAATTTGTTGAATTACAAATACAACGTTTCCATTAGAGTACTCCATGTTAGAGATATACACACATAATAATGATGATTGAACAAATTATACATGACGCCGTTTAACGATCCATGGCCATTTCAAGGGCGCTGTGATTTCTCCTGAATGGTAGCATTTTCAATTTTGTCTGAAGGCAATCTATTCCAGGCAGATGACGCTGCGACTTTGTTTCTTTTTTCTGCAAATTTAGAGGTATTTGCCCTTTTGAGTTCAACGAGTTTAAGAAGCTGAGCACACCCTTCGCCACACATTTTCGTCAGCGGAACAGCTCAGTGGGTAGTGTGCTGCCTTGTGGACAGTGAGACACAGTTTAAACACCAGTATCTCTAGGACTCTCAGTTAGTGTAGACTTCTTAGTAGTGAAGTTATGTGGTAGCTCTTATTCTCTCTGTAAATGATCCGGAGGCAACACTAAAAACCATCTGAAGACGATAAGGAAGAGTCTGGAGCAGTCCTGTATACTGTATGTATGATATTACAGTAGTCCATACGATTTCAGATTTGGATTATCCATTCTGATTTATTTTGCAGCCCAAGTCAGGAATTCTCTTACCTGCTTGATGATACTCAATCCATTTATGACAATTTTCGGCTTATCTCTTCTAACAACCGTACATTTTGTCATGACTTAATTAATTTTTTTTTCTATTTTGACAGTTCTTCCTAAGGCTCATCCTCATTGTCTGCAAGCAATGATATATCGAATCATGTCAACCCTTTCTCCATTTATGTATACTCTTGTCCAGTTTTTCATTCATCAATGGCATTCATCAATTGTCTGCAAGCAATGCTATATCGAATCATGTCAACCCTTTCTCCATTTATGTATACTCTTGTCCAGTTTTTCATTCATCAATGGCATTCATCAATTGTCTGCAAGCAATGCTATATCGAATCATGTCAACCCTTTCTCCATTTATGTATACTTTTGTCCAGTTTTTAATTTCTCTTTCATTCATCAATGGTTTAAATATTAAATACTTTTGTCTTACACCTTGTTCGACTATTTGTAAAAAGTATTTTAAAAAGGTATTTTAAAAAAGTATTTTGAAAATACGTATTTTGTATTTTGTATTTAAATACCATTTTGAAAAAGTATTTAGTATTTTGTATTTGAAATACAAAAATTCAAAAGTATTTGTATTTTGTATTTAAATACTTTTTTGAAAGTATTTTGCACATCTCTGACTAGAAGCTTGTGTCGTAAAAGGGGAGTTTGCCGGCACCTGGTATCGAACCATGGACCCCTTGTTCATGAGGCCGAGACTCCTAACCTCCTACCGACGAACTCGTTATTGTTTTTAATTTTCCTTACACCCTTTTTATGCAAGTATTTGGACTCATCATACATACATATAATATTCATCGCTATCTCAATGCTGCAGATTTTGGGTCCTTTTTCTTAAAACGCACATTATTTCATTTAGAAACTATTTGATACAAATTTTGCTGATTAACTTGGCCAGTCAATAGAAAAACAGCACACATCAGTGACATACACAAATCTTATTGCTAAATTAATAACTAACGATTGACGAATATTTTGTAAAACTCCATATTAATTTATGTAAACAAACAAACTGTTATATTTTTTACTATGTTTAATAATAGGTACAGTGACCTGGTTTCGACCTATAAAGTCATTGTCAAACGTTTAGAATATTTACTAATTTTTTTATTGTTTAACCGGATTTGGGTGCAGATGACAAAACCAATCAGAAACCTCGATTGGAGAACCATGTATACCTACACAATGCAACATTGTGTAAAATCTAATCGGAAGAAGTGAGATAGGTGTCCCAACACTTACGAATTGGTTTTAGGCTGGCTTAAGTGATCACCTTGAACTTTCCAGCGCCATTTAAACGGGAGATCGCGATCTATTTGAGATCTGAAAAATGAGATCCCAAAAAGATGGTTGCTTCTAAGGTTTGCATAAGGCGTCTCTCGATTGGTGGACCTTAAATCATGACAGTGAGAATGGTGGAATTGGTGAACGTTGTCCATGGACACCGAAAGTGATCACTTAAGCCAGCCTAAAGCCAATTCGTAAGCGTTGGGACACCTTTCTCACTTCTTCCGATTAGATTTTACACAATGTTGCATTGTGTAGGTATACATGGTTCTCCAATCGAGGTTTCTGATTGGTTTTGTCATTGTCAAACTGTGAAGTTGAATGTCTGATATGCGATAATAACTTTTACTTTTCCGGCCAAACTTATGATAATAAAACAAAATAATTTTAGGTAAAAATACATATATTAAAAGCGAAATAAAAAATACACAACATATTTAGAAGGTACCTATTCAGAATATATTTGAGCGAAATAAAAATATAGTATGCTTGTGTATATTACTAACATAAAACGTACCTACAATAGTCACACCTGTAGATATATATAGGCTGTTTAATTTACTGTTATGGACTAATGCAATTAATATTTTAGACCGTTCGTAATTATGTTTGTTTATTTATGTCTTCACGCAACCATTTCACTACACAAATAAGAGAAAAATTATACTCTTTATACAAAATTTGACGCATCTCCACGCGCTATGCGTTTTGCACAGAGCTCACTGGAGATAAGTTTGATTGGTTATTCTGGGATTCGACGTGACAAATAAATAAATAAATAGCGAGATATACGTAATGTATTTCTGCGGGTGCCCATGTTTATGTTTATTTGTATATTTTGTATATCCTATAATATTAAGACATATAAAGTCTGTTTTATTTGCTTTGCAAAACTTATATTTGGTTTTGTCTTGAACAAAAATAATATTTTTGTTTTATTTTCGCTTGAAATGTATGTAAAAACAGTTTTGTTCTATTTTAAAACTGTAAAAGGCGAAAGCCGTTACTGCTTGAAATGAATAAATAAATATTCTCGTTTTGAATTTTTTTATTTGATACGGGTAGGTACTTATCTTATTACTCTCCGTGATTTGTGGAAATAAAAACAAAATCATTCGATGTTTAAATAAAATATTCGGCTAGGTATAGTACCTACCTACTAGACCTATTAATATTGTGCTTGCAAAATATGCCATCTATTTTGTTTATTTTTGTTTGCTTGATGGGTTCCTATTTCCCGAGCGAAGCCGTACTATAGAGCTATTTATTATGTATCAAGTATGTACTTAAAAGTGAAGTCATGCATTAAATATTATTTGTCATTACTCAATATTATGACAATATTGAGTAATGAATATTTGAATGTAATCAGTCATCAGTTATTCCTGCAAATTAAATAATATACAATATCCTCTATATGTATATAGGGTGGAAGTGGAATCAATTTACTTAGGAAACTACACACGTACACACAGTGGTGTGCCATCCAAGTGAGTCCAAGTGCAATGCAATGTGAAGAAAAACAAATAACAGAAAATTTAACATTGAAAGAGACCCACTGACCACTCGGAAAGTGCAAAAGTTTAGAAATTCCCACTTATTCGAATTTATACTCTAAGCGAATCATGTCTACATCGGAGACAGTCTAGAAAGTTGGCCGGCCAAAACCACCAAACCACCATAAACGTTTCGTATGGAACCTTGTAAATTTACACCTTTGATGTTACACTAGGCGAGAGAAGCGAATGTATTCATATTTTCCCATTTCTACCCTTCCCTTTTTGCACCAACATTTTTGGTGTGTGGCCACTAAATCTAGAGTGCTCCCTCGGGGCAGCATTTCTCGCTTTAATGCGACCTTAAATCCTGTTTGTGCATGTGTGTGTCGTTATGGAGAAACATATCTCCAGGTACGGCACGAGGTATGTGGCGGGCGCTGCCCTTTTAAAAAGAATGTATTCATAAGATAAGTAATAAAATAGCAAATGCATTGAGTTCGTTAGCAGTCTGGAGGTAGAGTCTCGACTTCATGAACAAGAGGTGCGTGGTTCGATTCCAGGTGCCGGAAAACTCCCGTTTCACAATAACATAGCTTTTAGTTTACTGTGAAAGGTGTATGAGGTTGAATTTGGGCTTATAACAAAAACCCAGATACATCCTTTAAAAAAACCCTAACCTACGAAACAAATCAGAAATTGACCAAAAAACAAAATACCTACCTACCTATGATTCATTTCAATTTTATTCCAGAAAATTTTGATTGATTTAAGGTTCTTGAGTAGATGACGTTTTTGACACAATTTACCATGCTGGTTGAGTCGCCTATTAATGAAAAAAGATCTGAATTTAAATTAGTAACAAAGGTTGTGATATGTCATATGACATCAATAAAGAAATAGAAATCAAGCACTGTTAAAAACATATAGTGGCAAGTTCAAAATTAGTCATGCAAAATGTTCAAAATAATCCTACATTACTATATTTAATCGGTGAAAACGTTATAGGTGCACCGTTTCTCTTATAATACATTTCAAAGGCACCCGTATTGAAAAATTTATGCCTTCAAACTAATATTGGGACGGTGGATAATGTCAAAATCAAATAATGAATTTATTATAAACATTATTCAGTTCCGCCACTGCTTACACCTACATGACAAATATATTATTAACGTTATATGGATCAATTGATTGATGTTTTACATTATATTAAAATAATTTTAAATATAACGTACGTAATAGACTAAGTATTTACTTCTGAATTCTGGTTAATTATTCTCTTGTGAAAAACACCCACATACCTAAATGCTATTCATTATAATATTATAATGATAATATATATTCTTATTCATTTATTCAAAATTATATTTCTTGTCTTATTTTACACTTATTTATACGACTGATTCGAAAAACATATTTGTATTATATGTGAAGGTCTTCAAATATATGCGTCTAAACGTAATAAAGTATCAAATTTATTAACGTGTATACATAACATAACATAACATAACACGTATAGACAATTCACACAGACAGAGCTAGTCCCAAACTAAGATAAGATACATAAACACAAGATACAAAAAATACATTTATTAAAATTAATGAAAACTGAGCAAAAGTATGACATTTTTAACATATTTGATATTAACACAAAAAAAACTGTTCACTTTTCACTTTTGATTTAATAAAACTCGATTACTTTCGTCAAGTCAGCTTAACACTTTCAAGAAAAGAGTTCTCTTGAAAATGTCAAGCCAACTTGACGAAAGTATTCGAGTTAAATAAAATAAATAGTCTTTTTTTGTTAATATTAAATATGTTAAAAACAAAAATATTTTAGATAGGTAATTCAAAGAAACACAACATCCCGTGGAGCACCCGGTAAAGAATTGGTCTCCCACTCTTCTGCGTAAGTTTTCGAGTGTCCTGTAAAAGGCAGGTGTTCGAAAAAATTAAGACATTTTACATCTTAAATTCAGCGATGAGGTTTGCCACCCATCCTGAATGTCTTGATTTTATATTGGCACGAAGAGGACAGTTTGCATGTTTCTTACATGCAGCTGATCTGCTGGCTACCCCACTTGTGGGATATGCCGTGATGGTACAGTAGTAGTAGTAGTAATTCAAAGAAAAAATCGGTCATGCAGCCAATCAAATTTTGCATCCTGTTTTATACTGACGTTGGTTGTAAGACAATACATTGCTAATGCTTGAAGGCCATCGATGTTCCGTTAAAATGTTCCGCGCTGCAAGTCTAGTATGTCTATGGTTAAAAATGTCTTTTCACAACGTGAACACACAAACCCTTGATCATGATTTTTTTTTTTAATATTGGTATATAATTAGTAGAGTTCCATGATTTTAAGATTGAAACGCGTACAATGAAATTTTTACATAGGTACCTACTTAAAACGTTTGTTATTCTCTTAAGTCGATGTCACGAATTTCCAATGTAAATATTAATTTATCGACTGACGGCTCTTGGTAGTTCATTATATCCAGAAATTTAAATAAGAAACAAAAATTAAGTAATATTACTGGATATTATTAAAAAAATATGTTGTTTTGATAATTTGTCTACTTTTCACTTACTTTTAAAACAAAAATTCACTTTACATTTATCTGATGATGAGAGCGGAAGCATTCGAAAGCCGGCACACAAATTAACAAAATCACGAGTGGCCAACAAAAAAATACTACCTACTCGAAAAATAATACATTTTTCATCTTAAATTCAGCGATAAGGTTTGCTACCTATCCTAATAGTCTTGATTTTTTGTTGGCATGGGGAGATCACTTTGCATGTTTTATTACATGCAGCTGTCGTGCTGGCAACCTCACTTATGGGATATGCTGTGAGTAGTAGTAGTAGAAGAACAACTAGGTAAATATTTTGTAGGTATATTTGATTAAATTTTCAGAGTGGTTAGTAACTCGATGTTAGAATATCGGACTTGTAGTCGAGAGATTTCGGGTTGAAATCCTTATAATGTTAACCTAATTCGCTTTAATGACAAGCATATTACTGGCGGTGATAGGGTTACAAGTGGACTTACGTTTATTAGACACAAATAACGAGTAATGAACTGAGGCATTTATTCATTTTTATATGTTATCCGATACCGGATATTATTTTAAAAGGATAAAATAAAATAAATAAATAAAAAAATAGCACGACTTTTATAGCTAACTTTAATCTTCGTAAAATATTTATTTGGTCTGTGGAATATAGTGGAAAAAAAGTTTTTCTTCTCAATATCTCTAAATAAACTTGGAATGGCATCTTCGCAGCATAAAACAACCTGAGACCAATACAAAATAATATGTATGTAGGTATGTATGGGATGTAGAATTATGTAGCGACAAATAATAGCCCCCGCCGAGGGATTTGCGAAACGATTTTAGTTTTCTGAA
Source organism: Athripsodes cinereus (assembly GCA_947579605.1). NCBI lineage: Eukaryota > Metazoa > Arthropoda > Insecta > Trichoptera > Leptoceridae > Athripsodes > Athripsodes cinereus. Next base: position 22,318,640 of record OX388323.1, on the reverse strand, counting down.
GAAAACTTTAATCGGTTTCTATTCGATTTCAACTACAGCCATGTTGTCAGTTTTTCTTTCCCCATTGAACACGTCCGCTACATATTTCGAAAGTAAGTACCAACATAATGTAACAATATAGCGAGGATTTATCGGAGATTTCTAGGCCCCAAATACTTTTACAATAATATGTACCTAGTCCTTTTTTACCTATCCACTTTTATAACGATATGTTTTGTAAATAGCATTTTAAAAAGTCTCTTGAATTTAAAGATTACAAATTCAGTACAAATTAAAGTACAACTTAATAATAAGAACACTTTATCTATCTATCTATCTATACCCTCACGCCGTGTCCCAGGTGGGGTAGGCAGAGAGAACGGAACGCCATGTCGCTCTATCCTTACATACTTCTTTCGCTTCCTCTACATTCATCCAGTTTCTCATACATGCACGCCGATTCCTCTTACTTAACACGCGACCGTCCTTGAGAATTTGATCCACGTGGTTAAGCCACGTAGTTCTTGGACGTCCGCGCTTTCTCACACCCTCTCTTTCAGATAAATACACCCTCTTTCAGAAAAAAAAAATCATGAGCAATTGGCGAGCTTATTGCCTGGAGGCAATATCTTCCAGCTAACCAAAATAATGTGTGATACTATGTTGACAATGTGTAATTAATACTAAATGTGAACAGTTACCTAATACTAAATTTAATTATAACTAATTACATTCTTAGTCCTAAGTAGAACATTATAAATATGTGTCATGTTTCCTCTAATAAATACTATAAAATGAAGGATAAAGGCACGGGGAGGAACTTTTTAGGATAAGTCTCTGGATTTTAGGTTATTCTTAAAAACGTGTAGCGTAGAGGAATTTCTAATATTGCAAGGTAGATTATTCCACATTCTAATTGCATGGGTCGTAAATGATGAACTGAAGAAGGTTGTGGTGTGGGCAGGGACGGCAAGTAACTGGTTATTCTGAGATCTCAGAGGACGTCCATGTGAAGACAGGTATTCAAAACGCTTAAAAAGGTATTGAGGGGAATTGTGCTTTAGGATGTTGTACAGAAAGTAGAGTATATGTAGATCGCGGGATTGTTTGTATGTTTGCCATTTAAGTTCTGCTCGAAATTTGGAAATATGGTCATATTTTTTTAAACCATACACAAATCGTATACATGCATTCTGCAACCTATCCAATTTACCATTGAGTTCCTCAGAGGTATCGGAAAGGGTACAGTCTGCGTAGTATAGGATTGGAAGGAGAAATGTTTGAGCTATCATGCGTTTTGTATTTTGAGGAAGAAATGATTGGAGTCTTTTGAATGAGTGCAGTCTCGCTAAAATTTTACTGCTCACGTTTTTCACGTGCGGTAACCAAGAAAGATGTTGATCAAATGTGACTCCGAGATTCTTTACGGTTTTAGTTAGTGGCACAACTGAATTGCCAAGAGAAAGTGGAGGTAAAACAACGTATTAAGGACTATTGATGTATCATAATACTTGTCTGAAAGAAGGGGTTTGAGAAAGCGCGGGCGTCCAAGATTACTTGTTGAGTAAGAGAAACCGTGCATGAGAGGTTACATGAATGTAGAGGAGGTGAAAGAAGAATGTAGGGACAAATCTAAATGGCGTTCCGTTCTCACTGCCTACCCCACTAGAGATGCGTGAGGGAATAGAATAGAATAGAATGTATATACTGTTTAAGTCTATCTCTAGTATCAAAATCGTTTAATGATATTTTTTATGGTTTTTGGTGATTTTTCACAACCCCTCATCGAACATTAATTCTACTTTTATGTTAATACTATACGTCCTACAGGACGGTCACGTGTTGAGCACATTGAACAGGAGAGCATGCATGAGGAATTGTGTGACAGTGACGGAAGCGAAAGATGTATGCAAGGATAGAAGGAAGTGGCGCTCGATCCTTTCTGCCTACCCCGTTAGGGAAGCGGCGTGATGGTATGTATGTAAATACTATTATTATTATTGGACAATATTAAAGTGTCGTTTACGTGCCAAAGCACCTCAAGAACAATGTACAATAATTCATCAATTCTATGACATTATATCCTCATCATTATATAAAAATAAATATTAAACTACATCATCACGTCACATCCCACATGTGGGGTAATCAGCAGACCAGCTGCATGTCATAAACATGGAAGCCGTCCTTTCCGTGCCAACATAAAATTAAGACATTTAATACTTAATATATTACACCTATACGGGTGGCGAACCTCATCGCTGAATTTAATATATAAAATGTACACGCGAACTCTTGGTAGATCAATTTTTCGCCGGGTGCTCCGTGAGACGTTAGATTTCAAATTCAAATTCTTTAGTCATAAAAAACATTTACATAATTATATTTGAGAAAAACACATTAATCACATTAATTTTTAACTAAGTGTTGATGTTGCTGCCCCACTAGGTACAATAATGCATCTGTATTGGGGTTAACAACAAACAACATAAACATTATAAAAGCGTAAAAAATAATAACAAAAACATATAAAAACAACAAATGTAAAGTTGATATTTTTCAACCGACGGTACTTGGTGGAAATTCATGTTGAATTAATTTAAATAAAACACTTATTTGTAGTATATCCAAGGTGACTTTTTATTGGACGCGAGCCGGCTTTCAAGAGCTTCCGCTCTCATCATCAGGCTGGCGAGATGAGAGCGGCAGCTCTTGAAAGCCGGCTCGCGTCCAATAAAAAGTCACCGTGGATATACTACAAATAAGTGTTTTATTTAAATTAATACAACAAATGTAAATAAATAAATAAATAGATTTAGTTAGAATCTCATAAAGTTTTGCACTTCATTAAAGTTTCTTTTATTGATTGATCGTGTGAAATAAGAAAATAAAATGCGTATCAACCCTCGATATGGATGATAAAATATGTGCGGATGAATCTATGATACATGGAATATAGGTGGAGTTACAAAAGGGCTGAGAGTCTGTTGTGCATAGACAGTCCCTTGACGGCTATTCTATCTTATGTCTTCCCATTCCGTCTAGTACTTACCTACAGGGATAATAGGCAATAGAAACAAGGACCGCATTATACGTGACAACATCAACTCAAAACACCTTCATAATGTACCTACGTATTTACTATTACTACTACTACATTTACAGAAGTACCAAACCTTTTTCTATCTACTTTATTAGTTTTGAGAGAACAACAAATCACATCAAGCTATTATAAATTATTATTAACAGATAACGCTTAATACTAATCTAGATTATATTCCGCGGAATACCGTAGAGAGATTGCAAAGTGAACCAACCTTTTAATTATTGTTGTTGGCATGTTTATTTGCAATAATTGGTCGGATTACACCGTTTACCTTATTGCCTGTAACTTTTCTCCTTTCAATATCGCTTTCATACTTTTTATCTCATGTAAACAACCTACCTCAGTTTTGTTAACTTATTCTAACACTTCATTTTCAAATCAATACCTGGGATATTGTTCTCTCATTTCTTATTTCAAACATGATTATTTCGAACGTTCTGGCATATAATAAGATCGAGTATAAAATATTTCTTCCTTCCTGTTCCGGACAGCACGAAACAGCTCCTCGACACCTCTCATCCCGTCCACTCATGAATGTTCTGGAACCAGGAAAGCCGCCTTCTTCCTACCCCTCTACGGCCCTCAATCTTCCTTTCAAAATATTTAGGTATTTTTTTTTCAGATAACTTGCTGACTAGGTACCTTACTTGTGGAAAATATTGTGATTAAAGTATATTTTGCGTTATAATTATGTACTTCAATATGGAGTATTTCATACATCAACATTAATTTACATTCATGATAGCAGATGTTTAAAACGAAAAAATCCAGTCAAACTCATGTTACGTATAATATAATAGATAAGTCTACTAAAACTTATGCTGTCCTAGAATGAAATTATATTAAAAAATATTCTTATTTTGATTTGCGTTCCGTCTTCTTTATTAGTTTACTTTACTAGCTATGAATTGAATTGTTAGAATGAAAAATCCTCTTCTGTAATGTTATCCAACAGCCCGAGACGGGAGTGAGCTGTAGTTTTTATACTCATGTATGTATTGTGGTGTCACGATTGTGAGACAGAGATAGGAACATTACTCACGTATGTATTGTGGTGCAACAACAGTAAGACAGAGATAGATACATTACTCCCGTGATGTAGAGAAACAATATTGTTATACCGAGTATTAATTTAAAACGTGATTTGGTTTTATATTAGTTATGGAGACGTCTCGTTCTACAGCTCGGTGTCTCTGAAAATGTATATTTGATATACCGAAATTTTTAGTTAAACAGTGTTTACGTCAGACGAAATCATTGCATAATTATTTAAAAAAAGGTTTTTAAATTTTAAAAGTATTTACATTTTTTTTGCGCCAACAAAAAACCCGTGAATCGAAAAGGAATTAAATCACTAATAGGCCTAGAAAAAATATTTTTTTAATTAAAGTATGTTATACTTGAATTCAGAAATTATCACAAAACTATATTCAACCTTTGAAGACTTGAGCAGTCACTTTGTCGAAACCAGGCTACTGTACCTAAAAGTAAAACTCAAACAGTTTGTGTTTATTTCCATAAACTAACATATATATTTAGATAATAAATATTTAAATAAAAAACACTGTTTACTTTCATTTAAAATTGTTATAATATTAAAAGCTTTTCGGACATACGGCCATCTTCAGTAATAATTACTTATAACTAGTTATAAGTAATTATAACTAGTTATAAGTAATTATTACTGAAGATGGCCGTATGTCCGAAAAGCTTTTAATATTATAACAATTTTAAATGAAAGTAAACAGTGTTTTTTATTTAAATATTTATTATCTAAATTAAAATGAACTTTCATAGTGTTTCCTCTTCGAAAATCGAAAAGTTAACATAAGTATATATTTATTTACCTTTGCCTTTAATTTTACCTTTGAGTCACGAGGTCCCGGGTTTGATTCCTGGCAAGGGTAGATTGAAGAATGACCTTTTTCAAATTGTCCTGGGTCTGGGTGTTACATAATATATTTGTGTTTCGTGCATTGTATATATATGTATCGTCGCGTTAGTACCCATAATACATGATTCATATCTTGGTTTGAGACTAGCTCGAGCTGTGTGAATTGTCTATACATGTTATGTTATTTGTATAGTTACTCAGGCAGTTATCTTTGTCTACTGTTGAATATGGGCCTCCCACATAACTCTCTAGACTTGTGTAATGCAGAAGGGATCTATAAAGGTCAACAGTGAATCATCTTCAGTAGAAAGGTTATACTATATAATGATCAGACATATTTATTACTAAAATAAATACAACAATACCTCTTTTTCTTCTTTACGTGTCTTGTTGGCTCCCTCAGATGTTGACGATCACCTGGGAGAAATCTTGTCTGTTCCCGAAACAGCTCTTCCACACCCCTAATCCAGGTCCATTCGCGAATTTCCTGAAGCCAGGAATGCCACTTTCTTCCAACCCTTTTCCAACGTACTCATTTTGTAAGCTATAAAAGAAATAAAAAAACCAGGAATAACTAAAATTGTATATATGTACAGTGTACACACATATATTATATTCTTACATACCATCACGAAGCTTTCTTTGTGGGGTAGGCAAAAGTGCCGCTTCCTCCCGCCCTTCCACATGCTTTTAGTTTCCATCACATATATGCAATTCTTCATACGATCATATGCTTTCCTGTTCATTGTAATCAACATGTGTCCGTTTACAACACGAGCTGGTCTACGTGATCGAGACATTTAATTTTCGGCCGGTCGTATTTTCGACTATTCTTTCTCACAGCCATTGTATATAATTATGTTAGTCATGAATTCCATTTGTTTTTTTTATTTTTGTAATAAATAAACTAAGAAATATATTTATTGTAGATTTCCTTTCATATAATAATGGATAATTTCATTAATCATTTATTCCGGTTATGTATATAAGCAAAATTATATGAAATTCTTTAAAACCGAGGTATCGAGAAAATAACTTATAGATTCGATCCACAATCTATAAATTTGACAATATCGGCATTAAATGGAGCAGTTGAATAGAAATAAATGTACCATCATTTATGAAAAATACATATTGTAATTGATTCGGCAAATATAAAATAATTTCTCTCGAAAAACTTTTACAATAAAATAAGTATTAAGTTTCAAGAAAGTTATCCCGGTGGTGATACTACAAGTAATCAAAAGCTGGAAAAATAAAGTCACAATTAATGTTGTAATTTTATAATTTATTATGAAATTAATTACATCGTGTGTGATATTTTAAGGAATTAACACAAGGGGTGATTACTGGATATATAGATTAAATTCAAGTAGTGGAAATAGTATCTAATACTTCTAATAAATATATAGAGCATTGGGGCATATATATATATAATATAATCTATGTATTAGTGGCGGAACTAGACTTTTAAATACGAGTATCAGTCATTCATAATACTGTACTGTAGGTACTGTCGAATGTGAGTTGAATAAAAAATATTTTACAGAGTGTCCAAAATTGAAGATTCCGTTTTAACCAGCAGGTATAATGATAACCCGGGATGTCTTTTATCTAGTGAAAGAAAGGTTTCCGAGAAGTTGTATGACGAAGGAATAAATGTATACCATTATTCAGTGAAATATGCTAGTCCAAAATGTCGTTTTATCCCGTGTGCGTCAGGTATAAGAAATTTTGAATAGTCATACTTATAATTGTTAAAGCATGCCTTGGCTAAAGCTTTTTTAAAACATACATTAAAATATCATATTGTATGAATAGCACGCCCCTGCCATGTAGGTAAGTGTACCCATGTAGTATCTTACTGATATAGTCTCATTCACTTTTATAATGTCAAGAGGTGTAAGGTTACACTTTGTTAAAGTTGCCACTACCAGGAATGTATTGCCATTTGGAAAGTTAATAGTTAGACAATCACAGCTACGGAAACAAGAATTGAAATTTCAATTTAAAAAGTTTGTGGCATTTAAAATCTAACATTTTCTAGTATTTCTAGTATACGCAGCTTAGGAAACGGACTAATGTCATCGGTGGAAGAAATTATAGTACTTAGATCTGCATGGGATCCGTCGAATGACAATATAATTCTGATTTCATAAGCACGCACTTGTGGGAACCGTTTCAAGTTCACTTTTCGTGTAAACTTACAGGTGTAGAAGGTGTAGAGTCAAGCGAATTCTATATGAATACACTTTTAAAGTGTGACTTCATCTGACATTGAAAAGTTGTTTTTTTTTTTTCATGAAATATATATGTTCATTACTCTCAGTCAGTTCACTAGCTGCACCATTTGTGGAAGTCGGTTTGATGATTTAGATAATCAGATATGGTAATATAAAAAAAAAATGAAAATAAGAACTTTGAAAATAACAATGGTTCTTTGAAATGTAGAGCGAACGTACATAACTATTACCTATGTATTTTAATTACTTTTTCTTTAATAATGTGAAAAACGCATAATTTTAAGCTTCAAACAGCACAATTTACTGGGTTATTAAATACTGTCGTACAATTTTGTATGAAATTTAAACTGTCAAGTTATGTAGTTTGTGGAGCATACATGTTTCGCTTTAGAGGCGTATTCCGCGTATACATATTATTTTGTAATTGATAAATACCGACTTGTTACCTAATTCCGAACTTCGAATCACTCTGTTGACACAACTTGGGTTACTCTTGACACAATCTAAATACGATCTTAATCCTAAGATGCGCGAAGTGACTCTAGTCAAAAATACGTTCGTACCAATTTCGCCATAGCGGTAGCGCGGTATTTTGACTATAGTCCCTTCGCGCATCCTAGGATTAAGATCAAAACAAGGTTAAGATAGTATTAAAATTGATTCAAGAGTAATCTTGCTGCATTATCTTTACGATACAAGTCATTGTTCAGCGTAAATGTGTTCTGATGTTATTTCATTAAAAAAAGCGTACAATCTCAGCAATTTAATCATATTTCTATAGTGATAGATTCTATAAAGAATCTTTTAAATAATAAATAATTAGCAGTGACTTATTCAAGTTGTGAAAAAGAAAAGTAACGTATTATTTAAGTAACATACAGTTGTTAAAGGTGATTTTGGCTTATAAGGTCTAATTCAGCAGCCCTTAGGGTGAGGGGTAGTATAATTGAAAACTAGTCCCATGAGGTTTAACATTTATGTTGTGATTCAGACATCCACCCGCCTATACATACTGTGGACATCCATCTACCTATGTACTCCCTATTATAATATTATGTTCTAACATAATAAACAATATCGTTATTCACCAATAGATACCTACTTCCATAGGAACGTACAAGTTCGGTTTACAAAGTGCGTTTTTGTGAAACGTTCCAAGTGAATGGGGAATATGCATGTATGAGGAATATGAACAAATGTTATCAAATTACACATTACACTGAGAAAAATACTCACAACGAATCATTGGTACGTACTATCAGATTAGGACCAGAGATAGTACAAACGATTCATTAGTTCGAATCTATAATATTAACCTACCGCAAACAAGTCGTTGGTAAATTTACCAAAACAATTTGTTTGCGAAAAGTTAGTATTATAGATTCGTACTAATGAATCGTTTGTACTATCTCTGGTCCTAATCTGATAGTACGTACTAATGATTCGTTGTGAAATTTCATTAGTATTTTTCTCAGTGTAATAAAAATCCGCTGATCGCGAATATCTTAATAAGAAACGATAAAACAAAACTTTTCATTCAATATTTTTATTTTAAATATAGTACGTTAATTTTCTGTCAAAATTTTAAATGCCCTGTCATTGAAAAATCCCGTTGTGACGTCATTAGGCTGTATGTCGTATCATAACGAATTTTCGACTCGTTGTCTGTCTCTAGCGCCTAATGATGTCACACACCTATTCCGTCATGGGTGGACCTCTTTTTGGCGAAGTGCAAATTGCTTTTTCAAATAGTGATGAAAGCTTTAAAAATGCATATGTAAAAAAATAAAAAGCACTATAATTTTTTGTAGGTAGGTACTAATTTAGAGCTATTTTTTTTGTTTAAGTTCCCTGTTCGTATGAACTTGGACATCCTTATCCGTTCAAACTATGAGTAGAGTTTTATCCTGTTCCACTTTGATTGGATAAGGACGTCCAAGTTCATACGAATTCATTGGGAACGTTTTATCAAAGCGCACTTGGTCCAAATGTAATTGGATAGTGTAAATCGGGCTATATACATATTTCCATGATGCTCCTTCAGGTTATCCACACAATATTATACAAAGAGCGACTCTATGTCATTGTACAACGTAATTATGGCTTCACAATCTTATGAATATTTCAATACGTTTGTATGCATATTTCTTATGTGGCTAATATTCGTCAGACAACTAACAAGAAGACAAATAAATCTCCTTTATGCAAACTTGGATCATTGAGTGTATTTCTTAATACAAAAAAAATCAACGTCTATAATAAATATTATATTACTTTTTTTGGTATCAAGTGGTAGCTTATACACAGAGAGTGTATAACAACTCAAATTTCATATCTTATCATTAAATTGTATTAATAATTTACTACTTACATGTTACGTACTTCTTCCATACATCAAAGAACTACAAAAAGCAGAATTCTTATATTTTTAATATAATCCGTAACTTTTTGCGTATTATCCATTATGGTATGAAGTAAACACTTAACTTTTTTATAAATACACACTATATTTTATAAATGAGTAGACAATTGTTTCGTCTTTTACCAAGACATTATCAATACAGTATTGATAATGTCTTGGTAAAAGACGAAACAATTGTCTACTCATTTCTAAAATATAGTGTGTATTTATAAAAAAGTTAAGTGTTTACTTCATACCAGCAGAATTCTTGTTTTAAACTTGGTTATTAATTACATTTGATCAAAAATATGATCATTTTAATTTCGATTTACATTATACGATTGTGCTTATTGCACAAATCTTATAACATGGATGTACAAATCTAATTGCTTTTTTATAAATAATAAAAAAAAACAAAATTCCGTTTTAAATTGTGTACCTAAATATCTATCTATAATGAGTTCCTAAAGATGCAAGGAAATTACTGTAAAAGAAAATTTATTTTTTGTATCTAAGTGATAAATACAATTCCTGAAAGATCTAGGAAAAAAAACCATTTGTTCGAACTCACAAAAGAAACAACCAAAAAAAAAAATATTTGATCGAACTCACAAAAGAACTCACCATTTCCACTGTAAAGACTATATTACGATAGAGATATACCAAGCAATCCGTACTAAACGCAAGTTAATCACTACTGATCCTTAATCCTCTCTAATCCTTGTGTTATTTGTTATTACAAATCCTTTATACTCTTACTAAATACCTACAGTGCTTACATAGAATTTAGAATTCAGTACAGTACGGCATGCATAACCGGGCCCTTGCTATATTATATGCACTAAAGTACCTACTAGACCATTATATAATATGTATTGTATCAAACTGAATGTCGATGTAAAATAAAATTGAACTAAGTACACAAAATTAATTGTTTGGTAAATTATCAGACATGTAAAAAATATGTACTTATCTGGGTTTTTGTTTTAAATCCAAATACGACTTCATACATCTTTCACAGAAAGCTAAAAGCTTGTGTCGTGAAAGTGGAGTCTGCCGGCAAATCTCTTGTGCGTGAGGCTGAGACTCTACCTTCAAAGTACCGACGAACTCAAAATTTCATTCAATTGAGTTATTTCAGTTTTAAAATCTTCTGCTGCCGAATTAAGTTCAGCATCATGACTCAAACATATTGCTTACTAGGATGATTTTTTAAATATTTTTTTTACTAAGCCAAATTTATCTTTTATAAAAGTATCTGTGGAGTCCCCAAATATATAATTAGACCCATACTAATATTCTCAATGAAATTTAACGTTATTTTTATTATTGCTGTTAAAAAAAACATCTGCTGCAAAAGTATGTTGAAATATCCTCTTTCCCTGATATTTCAGGAGTCTAGGGACTCCTTTTCATCTATTTAAAATAGAATTACATGACATTTAGTGAAAGAAGTTTTCAATTTGTTAATATAATTTGTTAATATAATAAATTTGATAATCTCGCCACTGCATATCGTCCTACATTTTAAAATTTTATATTATTTTGTTAACACTGTTATGTAATGATGATGTGCAAAAAGAATAAATAAATAAATAAAATATAAAAATTAAACAATAAAAGAATACACGGAAATATCACATTTTGTGAATATCTTCTCAGACAGAACTTACACATTGCCATGGGGGAGCGTCCAAATTGTTGCTTAGGTGTTTACACTGCAATTTGAGGGATGAACAAGCAATTAAAATAAAACACCGATATCGATAAAGGGTTGGAAGGACTATGCTCCAGAGCTTTGAAAGTTGGCAAAAAGCTGTTTAATCAACAGCAAATACACTCAATAAAATCTTTCACTTTATGGGGTCTTTATTATCTCATTAATGACACATTATGTAAAGAATATTGTAATTTTTACGAGTTCCTGTCTATCGTTTACACGTTTTGAAAAACTTACTGATATATGTGGAAACTTATTATCACACTTCAGGGTTTCTGTGAATAACGAGTTAAAGCCTTACCTATGTGATAATTGTGATATGTCTTAATATACCTATATCTTAATATCCATTTTTATGAATATTTAGATATACAGTATATTAATGTTATCATTCAGTCGAATAACAAACAGTCGAAACTTTTTTTATAAATATATGCATAATTAGAGCTATATTTTGAAAACATAACATTTTTATTCTATTGGGTAGGTATATAAATATATTTAAACAAACCAACATTGATTAAAAGCGAATGAGTAGTTAGTAAAACGGGTTAATTGATTAATTTGGATCAAATAATTAAAAGGGTGAGCAAGCGCAATGATGTCTATAGGGAGTGAAGTAACCAATTTAACAGTACATAATACTATAATTACATACATATATACATACAGCCTAGTAAAATTATTTATTTATTCATTCTTTACTGAAGATTGATCACAATACATACAATTTTATTGAGGAATGTATTTAAATTTAATACAATCAATATACAGAAAGCGAGTTTATCGCAAAGGCACGATTTGTCCCAACTAACTCAATCTATTTGCCTATCCTAAGTGTTTATTTTTACCTACTGATTGTTTTGTAATGTGCACATTGAATAGGAGAACATAATGTATAAGGAATTGTATGACAGTGATGAAACTGAACGTGTAGGTATGCAAGAATAGAAGTAAGTGGTACTCCATTTTTCATGCCTACCCCTCAAAGGAACGGCGTGATGGTGATAGTGAATCGTTTTCTGTTGGGTAAGCAGAGAGGAAAAAATGCTAATTCAACTTATTGTTACAGCTGCACATCAATATAATTCATACACATTCATGTAATTCTTCATGCTTGCTAGTCAATTTGCCTTCAACTTAAAAAGAAGCTAAGTTTATTGTAACTCAGATATTTAGACATAAATTTGCCTTAAACTTAAAAAGATGTTAATTTTAAAACTCAGATAATATGCACTCCAGTCCCGTAATTTTCATTTTAGACACCTATTTAGACATAAATTTGCCTTAAATTTAAAAAGATGTTAATTTTAAAACTCAGATAATATGCACTCCAGTCCCGTAATTCTCATTTTAGACACCTATTTAGACATGAATTTGCCTTAAATTTAAAAAGAAACTAATAATGAATTTCAGATTTTCGTGATATACCTACACTGAGAAAAATACTCAAAACGAATCATTGGTACGGTACTATCAGATTAGGACCAGAGATCGTACAAACGATTCATTGGTATAAATCTATAATATTAACTCTTTGCAAACAAAATAATCATTGGTAAATTTACCAACAAATTGTTTGCGAAGAGTTAATATTATAGATTCGTACTAATGAATCGTTTGTACGATCTCTGGTCCTAATCTTATAGTACGTACCAATGATTCGTTGTGAAATTTCGTTAGTATTTTTCTCAGTGTAGTCCCGTAGTTCTCATTCTAGACACCGATTTAGGCATATATTTGCCTTAAACTTAAAAAGAGGCTAATTAAGAAATTCAAATTTTCCCGTAATTCTCCTTTTAGACACCTATTTAGGCATAAATTTACTTTAAACTTAAAGAGACTAATTATGAAACTTAGATCTTTGTGCTCCAGTCCCACAATTCTCATTCTAGACACCTATTTAGGCATAAATTTGCCTTAAACGTATAAGCAGACTAACTATGAAACTTAAATTTTCATATTCCAGTCCAGTAATTCTCACTCTAGACACCTATTTAGACACAAACGTATTCAATAGAAGCATGATGACATTTTAGTGTTGAAAACTATTTATTTAATTAATTTCAAAGTTATTAGAATAACTTACTTACTAATGTCATAATATCGGAATTTATTTTATCAAACTCTATATCTATAAAAAGCGAGTAATAATATGGTTTTGATTTTTTTACTAACAAATCGTCAGTGTTCATATTACATCTAGGTATGGAATAGGTATGTAATTTTAAAATGCTTTCAAAAGACAGCTTTATTTTATTTTAACTGTTTTTGTATTCAGTTACTCGCCATGTTTTTCTAGAACAGCAGCCGCTAAGCGAATGTTCTATTTGAAGACTGAAAGTCTATGAATTAGTTCGTTAATAATGAATAGCGCTTTTGAATGCTTAAACGTCGAAATAAAGCTCTAAAAAGTCTTTTAAAATCAGAGAGTGTATATTTACCCTTTTTTATTTTATTTTTTTATAACATTTATGTATTTTTTCTTTACTGTTAATCGATGACAAATAATTTTTACAAATAAATATAGGTATAAATTTTAAATACAAAATCTTTAGTTGTAAATACAATATATCCATATCAAATGTAGAATTCTCAAAGATGGCCGCGTGTTGACTAAAAGAAATCGGCGTGTGTGTACAAAAAATTGCATGAATGTGGAAGAAGCAAAAGAAGTAGGTAAACGTGTTTCGTTCTCTTTGCCTACGTCATTTGGGATTTGGCGTGAGATAGATAAATAAATACAATCAATATAATATAGGAGGCTAGTATATTATAGACACACTATTTCTTTCAAATTAACCAAAAATATACTTAATAAATATAAACTTCTCCATATTGTTACGAACTAATTATGAGCTAGAATAATTTTAGTTGTTCATTTCAGCTCAATGATTAAAATCAATTTCTGAAGTGATTATCACACTCCAGTTTTAAAATTCTTGTTAAATACTGAACTAAGAAATACATGAAAACATATTTGATAGGTACTGTATATTTTATGTTTTATTTCCTTTTTGATTATATTTTTTTTAGAATATATATTTTTAATTTTTAGAATTTTTAAAATATATATAGAATTGGTCTCCCACTCTTCCCCGTAAGTTTTCGAGTGTCCTGTAAAAGGCAGGTGTTCGAAAAACTAAGACATTGTACATCTTAAATTCAGCGATGAGGTTTGCCACCCATCTTGAATGTCTTGATTTTATATTGGCACGAAGAGGACAGTTTGCATGTTTCTAACATGCAGTTGGTCTACTGGCTACCTCACTTGTGGGATATGCCGTGATGGTATAGTAGTAGTAGTAGTAGTTATATTTTTTTGTTTAATATTTTCCGGATTAGAAGGAAAAAATTTGGTACTTTTTGTTTAAACCATATACCTAACATGCTTGTACTACACAATATTCTATTCTATTTTTCTTAAAATAATTCACTCGTTTTCGAGTGATGTAGATGCGTATATTGTGCCAATGAAATTTTATTCATTTTTAATAATATAATATGTACAAACAGATACTACAAACTGTTTAGTTATTTTTAATTGTCTTGTTGGCATTGCACGGGTACTTTCGAAGCTAAAATTAAAAAATGTAGATGGTACTTCAATACTTGCGTATCAAATTAAGTTTCTGTAATCCAGAACAGGTGGATTATATAAATGTATAAGCCGAACATACATATTATAATAATAATCATAATAGAGAATGGTATAATAAAGTATGTTATTTATAGAGTAAAATATCTCCCTAGGCGTATAAATATTCAAAGCGATTATTTAATTTTTGAATTGTTACAGTATTACTATTATTATGTGATGAACTGTACGCGCTGACTGAACAATGGTGACCCGCCCTAACCCCGGGGGTAAGACAATTCACTCTGCTAAATCAACACTGCCACATATTCTCTTTTCAGGGGGTAACTTCTATTGTATTCGCATTATACAATGTAGCTTCATTTAATGAGTTTTAATTTATAAACAACATAGCTTTATACCTACATATATACGTGTACCTATTCGTAGAGATGAGATATAAAGTATTATATATGTAAACTGTATTACCCATTGTCATACCATATTGTTAAAGACAGGTATTTACATAACTATTTTACTCCGCTATTTATTTATACTTGTACATATATAATCATCCACCTAAACATATTCTGTTCTTCAGAAACATAATTTGCGTTTCTTAAATAACATCTTTTCGGTTAGATTTTCAAGCATATTCAAATCGGTATAGAAATATCTAATCTATTTATTTCATTCACTGTGTCGGTATTAAGGTACTAGAATTCCATAACGAAATAAATAAAACAAATGTTTAATTAATAAAGCAACTGTGCGATATACATATTCTCGAGAGAGACGTATTTCGTCTTATTAGGACATTGTCAATCCTAAAACAAAGAAATAAGACATTTAGGATAAAATAAATCGTTATAGAAATATCTAATTTATTTATTTCATTCACTGTGTCGGTATTAAGGTACTAGAATTCCATAACGAAATAAATAAAA
Organism: Athripsodes cinereus; assembly: GCA_947579605.1. NCBI lineage: Eukaryota > Metazoa > Arthropoda > Insecta > Trichoptera > Leptoceridae > Athripsodes > Athripsodes cinereus. The sequence continues at coordinate 22,302,773 of OX388323.1, read as the reverse complement.
CAAATGTTTAATTGAATCGTGTATTTCAGAAAGCCCAAAACTCCTTAGAATCAGTTTATTGGGAAATCGAAAAAAAGTGAATACTGTAATTTTTTTGTGGAAAACGTATTTTTGTGTATGAGAGAGAAATATAGTTTTAATGCTAACGGACACGATAAGAGTAAAAAATGAAACACATTTGAGTTTCTTTATTTATTTTTTAAGTTTTGAAATTGTTGGATTATTGGTGTTTCTGCAATACACGTATTTATGGGTGAACATAAAAGTAAAAAAAAATCTGTTTTTATATAAAAAAATTTTTTTTCAAATCTAAATAACAATAATAAAAATTAATCTTCATCTGGGCTAGCATCTTTATTGGGGTCACATGTCGGCCAATCAAAAATTTCTGTGTAAAATGCTGAAATTCCCTCCTCATCGGGAATATACTTTTCAAGTTTTTTTATGTCCTGCATTTTCAACGTATTTATTGGTATACAACCTTGTGTGTATGCTGTTTTTGTGGGAAAACGAATAATATCTCTATTACTATTGCGTAGCCTAAAAGAGTGATCTTGGTCGATAATAAAAGGTGCATTATCATCAGTGTGTTTCACTATCGTATATTCAGAGTGTATTGCAGAAACACCACAACTCCCGGATTTTTGGTGATTCTGCAATACATGAAATTTTTGGCGGTTTATTTGTTCTATTGAATTGATGGATTTTTGGTGTTTCTCTTCACTATAACATGTGTCTACCCATTAACAATTAAATTCTGCGAAAAAGTGAAATTCGAAAAAAAGGGAGTTTTGGGGTTTCTGAAATACACGATTCAATTAATAAAGCAACTGTGCAATATACATATTCTCGAGAGAGACGTATTTCGTCTTATTAGGACATTGTAAATCCTAAAACAAAGAAATAAGACATTTAGGATAAAATAAATCGTTATAGAAATATCTAATTTATTTATTTCATTCACTGTGTCGGTATTAAGGTACTAGAATTCCATAACGAAATAAATAAAACAAATGTTTAATTAATAAAGCAACTGTGCGATATACATATTCTCGAGAGAGACGTATTTCGTCTTATTACGACATTGTCAATCCTACAACAAAGAAATAAGACATTTAGGATGAAATAAATCGTTATAGAAATATCTAATTTATTTATTTCATTCACTGTGTCGGTATTAAGGTACTAGAATTCCATAACGAAATAAATAAAACAAATGTTTAATTAATAAAGCAACTGTGCGATATACATATTCTCGAGAGAGACGTATTTCGTCTTATTACGACATTGTCAATCCTACAACAAAGAAATAAGACATTTAGGATGAAATAAATCGTTATAGAAATATCTAATTTATTTATTTCATTCACTGTGTCGGTATTAAGGTACTAGAATTCCATAACGAAATAAATAAAACAAATGTTTAATTAATAAAGCAACTGTGCGATATACATATTCTCGAGAGAGACGTATTTCGTCTTATTAGGACATTGTCAATCCTACAACAAAGAAATAAGACATTTAGGATGAAATAAATCGTTATAGAAATATCTAATTTATTTATTTCATTCACTGTGTCGGTATTAAGGTACTAGAATTCCATAACGAAATAAATAAAACAAATGTTTAATTAATAAAGCAACTGTGCGATATACATATTCTCGAGAGAGACGTATTTCGTCTTATTACGACATTGTCAATCCTACAACAAAGAAATAAGACATTTAGGATGAAATAAATCGTTATAGAAATATCTAATTTATTTATTTCATTCACTGTGTCGGTATTAAGGTACTAGAATTCCATAACGAAATAAATAAAACAAATGTTTAATTAATAAAGCAACTGTGCGATATACATATTCTCGAGAGAGACGTATTTCGTCTTATTAGGACATTGTCAATCCTACAACAAAGAAATAAGACATTTAGGATGAAATAAATCGTTATAGAAATATCTAATTTATTTATTTCATTCACTGTGTCGGTATTAAGGTACTAGAATTCCATAACGAAATAAATAAAACAAATGTTTAATTAATAAAGCAACTGTGCGATATACATATTCTCGAGAGAGACGTATTTCGTCTTATTAGGACATTGTCAATCCTACAACAAAGAAATAAGACATTTAGGATAAAATAAATCGTTATAGAAATATCTTATTTATTTATTTCATTCACTGTGTCGGTATTAAGGTACTAGAATTCCATAACGAAATAAATAAAACAAATGTTTAATTAATAAAGCAACTGTGCGATATACATATTCTCGAGAGAGACGTATTTCGTCTTATTAGGACATTGTCAATCCTACAACAAAGAAATAAGACATTTAGGATGGGTGGCAAACCTCATCACTAATAGATTTTATCGGGATAATTAAAATACTTCTATTTTTATGGAACCGGCAAACCATATACGCACAACTTTCTTCAGTAAGTTTTCCTAGAAGGGTAGACAGCGGACCAAGCACATATAATTAACATGCAGCGTGAAGATTATCCTTTCCGCGCCGAAAAATCTAAAATATAAAAAAAGCTTGTTTATGTATTCTGATAAAAAATATTTAATAAATTAAATTTGTAGCTTTTATAATATAAATCAATGAATTTATTTTTATTACTTTGTAATACACATTGTAGTTACATGGAATTTATGTGTCTAACAATATTATAATATCATTCCTAATCCTAGCCGATCGAAAACGCCTAAGTCGTTGGGATATTTTTATATGTTATATATTGAATACTTCTTTATAAATAGGTATACATACTTTTTGTAAGTGATTATATTGTCGTTCACCTAATTTGTTTCTGTTTTGTGCCTCAATAGCCGTAAAAAACTTCTATCTTGCGACGGAAACATAAAATGACCTATATAAATAGAATATTAAAAAAAACAATCGCAATTAACATTCGTACACCTATTGTTTATTGTGTAACTCTTTTGTTACGTTCTTTTTTAGTAAACAACAAAAAAATTGATGAGTTATGTTCCATCAGGGATATATCATTATAGATCAAAATTGTCGTTAGCATTTGAAGGCCTTATTAAAGAATCGAAGTTAGGTTTACTAACAAAAGGTAATACATTTTCCGTAACGAATGACATATAGTGGCTGGCGGTACTTTGTAGGTAATACGTTCATTGTGCCGAAAAAATGTGTCATATAAAAATATCACTGACAGCGTACTAGTATTAACTACAAATCTAGAAAATATTTGAGTAAGTTCACATGTTTGTTGTGTACGATACTAATAACAGACATTTACTTTTTGTTTTTTTATTTAAATTAAGAATCTGGGTTTTTGTGTTATAACTCAACTACAATTTTATACTCCTTTCACAGTATGCTAAAACCTCGTGTCGGGAAAGGGCGTTTGTCGGCACCTGAGATAAACCACTCACCTCTTGTGTACGAGGTTGAGACTCTACTTCCAGGCTACCGATGAAGACGTGCCCTAGAAACTGGAGTACGCTTCTCCAACAGATGGATGGAAGTTGCATTTCTCTGAAAAGAAAAACATCTCAATCTGTCCATTAAATTCGCAGCATGCGTCTCCGGCACCACATTTCAAACACATCTATTCTGTGTATTTCTCTTATATTTATTGTCCGGGCTGCGAGATATATAGAATCTTTATTCATTATTTCGCTGTTATAGTTTAAATCTGATTAATGCCTTCTGTATGGTGGTTTGAAATCAAAGCTAAAACGATAAAATAAAACAACGAATTATTAGACATACCACACTTGTTAGACTCTCCGTTGTGACCTGTAGCATTCACTATGGAGGATATTTTTGACGCATCTCCAGGTGCTGTGCGTTACACACAGTATAGGAGATCAAGTTTGATGGTTTTTCTGGGTTCCGACACGAAAAATAATAATAAATTTTAGGTAGGTATGCTCAAAATTTCTTCAACTTTACTGTCAAATATTTGAAGAAATGCTTGGTACAAAATCAACGCACTGATTTGGAACTATGCATTAGAATCATTTTTTTTATAATCTTCGTCCGTGTGTATAATTTCTATATTTTTATGAATATGATGATGGCTGTAAGAGTTAAAAACAATTACATAGTAATAACTAAATCCATAGTAGATTATAAGAAAAACTTTTACTAATATTAAAACATCAAAGATATTATTGTTTGAATAAATTATTATTATTATTATTATTATTATTATTATTAAACATAAGTCCTGAGGGTTTATCTGTTAGTACATTTGATAAGTTAATGCAGTATAAATGAAAATATAATGTATATAGCTACAAATAAAAATGATTACATTATGAATAAAGCTTTTAAGTAACAAATTCCCTACAACTGTCTCCTGTCGACTATTTTAAAGGTCATCCAGTGACATTTTGATGGAAAAAATGTATCGTGAACAAAACACATACGATAGTAATATTAAATTTATTACGTCCTCAATATGCCAACCAAATAATAACTGTGTAACAATCTCTATTTATTTAAACAAACAATACCACTATAGATACATCGCTGTTAAATATTTGAAACAGTGGTTATAAAAAAATGTGAAAATACTTTTTTTTTTAAAGTGTAAATTAAATAATAGTAATACCTATGTAAATATACCTATTGTCTCAAAACAGACTTACGTAAGTCTAGGGAGACAGTAAATCCTTTTTTAATCATTTTAGAAATATGTTTATTATTATATTTAATATAAAGTAATGTTAAGCCAGTAGATTTTTGTAGTATTTAAGTTTTTTTGTATATCTGGAAAGAAATACTAAATAAAAAAAGTGAAGGATAGACAATGATGATATTAGGCAGATACATATTGTTTCCAAATCACTTCTATAGATAGATAGATAGAGGAAATAAAATGCAACATAGTTCTACTTTCTTATGAAGATACATGTTTCTCACTTTCAAAACTTAATATATTTTTTTATTTAATGTGCTCAATACCCTCAAGATTAATTTGGTTTGAAAATTTACAAATTATTTATTTTTTACTTTACCGGTGTATGATTTTCATAACTTATGATAAATAAATAAATACACTGTATAAAACATGTTTGCGAAATAAAATTAAAAAAATGACTATAATTTCAAAAGTGCTGGTGAGACGAGAGTTTCTCATGGTCACTGAAACTGGTGGTATTTTTCTTGCTCTAAGAGAACAGAAGAAGTTGTCCAAACTTATATTAACGCGGGCTATGAAAGCTCTGCCGTAAAAATGTGTGTGTGTTGTATTGGACATAATGTTGTTTCCATAGAAAAATACCTTTTTTTTTCATGGACAAGACAAGTAAGACAAAAGTACCAACTAGACTTGAATATTTCAAATATTCATTTATGGTAATTTTGACGTATACAGTTCTATTACGGCCATCACCTATTCGGTACTAAATAATCAACATTGTATGCATAAATTACGATGGTCATTATTGTTCTATATTGTAAATCAAAATGATATTGTTTTGTGGAATACAGACATTAAAATATTTATTCTTAATAGCTGGAATTAACAGTCGCATGTCATTATGTAACTGTATTTTAGATAAGTATTATATTATGGTGTACAGTTTAACACTGAAATGTGGCGTTTCATGATAACGACGCCCTTACTGGAATGCTGTTGCTCAAAGGCCGGACTGTTGGACTGAAGATTGAAGTCAAACCACAATCATGTGTTAAAACAACATGTAACTCAATCGTGTAAATTCGTTTTCCCTTCAAATATTTGACAGCTTTATAGAAAAAAAAACCACGAGACTCTTAATGATCTATAAACACTTATTCTTGTACCTTTATACATTTCGAAAAATTGCACGTGCATATATTTCCTCATACCTGACGTTTGTGTTTAATATTTTTAATGTAACATCTTAGTTTTCAAACATATTTTCTCTTATAGTCAACTAATTCTTTAGTCCCACATAAATCTAGCGCATTCTGGTTTCTTTGACGAACCAATTTCATTTTATTTTCTTTATTTTATTCTTCTTGCACATCATCATTCACATAACAAAATCAACAAATCAGTTTTATACAAGAAAAAAATGTAATATTTCGCAGTGGCGAGATTATCACTATAAAGTGATTTCTTCCATCTAACCACGTCACATTAACACTAAACATAAATAAAAATAATAATAATTATAAAAACACAAACAACAAGAAAAATCTCTGCACAAATCAAAATGAGACAACAACAAAAAATCCACAATACACATACCTAACACTCCAAAGGGACCGGGAACTATAGGATGGGGTTAGGGGATGGTTTTATATTTCTTATCATAATTATTATTGACTCTGGTGTCTTATGTATGTATTCAGCCGATAATAGTATAAAAATTGAAAACGCGTTGAATGAAATAATGGTGTAACAAACAGTTTATGTCACAGGATATAATATACCTTTTGGTAGCAGTGATTATTAAACGTGGATTAGATATGGTGATAAAAATAACAATAAAATAATAATTATTTTTCAATACTACCATGACTGGTATAAAAATAATTATATCCATCGGTGTAAGCTCTCTAATTGCCGGATCTCGAACTTGTATCAAATCTATTATAATTATTATAGAAAGCATTTTGTATTTTTGATAATACTTGAGTTGGTAGTTTTGGATGATAAAAAAAGAAATGATATTACATACTATCCATTCTTCTCTGATTAACCAATAAGTACTTCTTAGTTATGTATTTAGTTTAGAGAATTCAGAACATGCCACTCATTCTTAATGTCTCTAGGTTTTTGAATGTTTTTAAATGAGCATTCCACAATGCACTTCTGTTACTTGATTATTATATGGTTAGATGGGATTTCTTCCATCTAACCACATACCGTGGTTAGATGGAAGAAATCACTTTATAGTGATAATCTCGCCACTGCACATCGTCCTAGTTTCTAAAATTTTATATTATTTTGTTAACACTGTTATGCTGTGCAAAAAGAATAAATAAATAAATTAATTAAAAATAAATCGCGATCAATTTCAGCAAACCGTTGCCATTGGTAGCGTACAGACAGCTGGACGCGAACGTCAAGCATCAAGCAAAAATCTGAAATCTTTCGGCGACAATTCGGAGCATTCTCCGAAGAAATATATTACGTCTCATGGACGGGTAACGAAGGCATTCATTCTAATATTTCGTCGGAGAATGCTCCGAATTGTCGTCGAAAGATTTAAGATTTTTGCTTGATGCTTGATGATTGACGTTCGCATCCAGCTGTCTGTACGCCGCTAACGACGAGCGAAATAATACTATTAGTAATCAATGGCATCGGTTACCTGATATCGATCGCGATTAATATAATCAAGACTATGCCACACTTGTTGGAGTGTCCATTGTGCCCTGTCACTTGCACTATGGAGGATATTTTTGACGCATCTCTACCTGCTGTGCGTTTTGCACAGTACTGGAGATCAGTTTGATTGGGTTTTTTCAGGGTTTCGACACGATAAATAAATAAATATAATCAAGTAAAAGTGCATTGTGGAATACTCGTTTCAAAAACATTCAAAATGTCTCGAAAATGTTACATAGTTATTAATCCTTCAAAAAAAATGTCTTTAAGCTTTTATTGGCATGGAAAAGACATACGACTCGCATTTATAATTATTACACGAAGGAGGCTACCTCACTAAATGGAAATACAGTGACGCTATAATAAATGCAAGGAAATACACATTATGCACAGTAAATGATATTATATACCTAGTATGTAATGATTGTTTAGTAGATACATGGAAAAAGTTGGTGTTAAGATGTGAAATTATTTTTATTCTAGCTCTGTTAGTTTCAGCCATCGTGTAATCAATTCTATATAATGAGTTAGGTAACATAACCTTAAATACGTTTTTAAAAACGAATCTCTTAGTGCGTTGTCAATATTATGTTAATAAATATATTTTCTAACACGACACTTCATATTAATTTCGTTTAGACTATCCAGTAGGCTACAACATCAGACATGATTGTATAATTAATATTAGTTGGTGGAACAATAATTCATACAATATTCCACACGTACTTACCTACTCGAAATGTAATTAGTTATTCATGATTATTCAACATGCATGGTGCAATAATATTACGTGCATCGATTTCTTATCTTTTCTATGCTGGTGTACTTAATGACATATCCACAAGTCAAATAAATTAATTATTACCAATATTGTCGTAACCAAATTCTCATTTTTTTTTTAAATTTGATAATCTGTCTACCAAAAAACCGAGTAATTTGAGCAACTGATAAATAAAAAAAAAATACTCTAAAAATGCTAAAAATAAGTAAATAATAATAAAATATTTACATAACAAAATCATTATTTTGATTAATCTCAAAAAAGGAGTTTTTTTCGATGTAGAAAAGAAAAGAAGAAAATGAATATACACAAAAAAATGAAAATAATCCTACATAAAACCACTGAATTTTCAAGAAAATTATAGTATGCACTTTTCCAGTTAGAAAGCAATGAAACACCTTTTAAAAAGTGGTTTGTTCAATTTGATCTTACGTAAGCTTATTTGTTATAATATTATTAAAGATGATCAGTATTAAATGATATTAGATAAAATCATTTTCTGCTGGATGGAATGCCCTTAAACAATTCAAATCTGTTTCGAAATTACGAATTTATAAAGAAAATACAAATTTAATTGTCATACGTATCGTAGGAAAAAGCTTACTAGAGTAATTTTGAAATAACGCTAATTGAAGTTCTTGTCAATCGACGCAAAAATATTTTAATTCTGAATGAAGCTGGGTCTAAGACTAGTAATAATATTGTTACCGAAGTCATCAAACATTCAAACTAAAATAACAGCTATGTGGTAGATAGACACGAGTATTATATATTATATTATGTACAATAGATAGTAACATTATGCATAATTGTAATTTAGGTACAGAATTGATTATGAATTCATGGAGTCCTTTATACGAAGGTAATAATATTATTAACATTAGGTATTATATGATGATGAATCGTCAGGAATGACTGATTTTATTTTATTGGCGGTACACCGCACTCTTAAAGCATTTCATTCGGTGAGATACCCAAAACAGATTACACCTCCCACTCTTTTGACACAAAAAGCCATGAGAGATTATGACATATTTATATACTTTAATTAATATCTGATAATAAAAGAAAGATGTGCGTGGGAATTTCAGAGAATATACAAGAATTTAAAATGTGAAGGAACTGTTTTGAATAGCACACGAAAAAGGAGGCCTACGCCATAGTTATTGCTGACGTTTGGAGAGCCTAACATATCACTTAAAGAAGAAAAACATTAATCCACTGTCAAGCTATTAAATCATCTTTCAAATATGCATATAACCTATACATAAATAAAGATCAGAACGTCTCAGAGAGTAAGTACAAACTTTGAAATACAACGTTAAAAATATTGATATCCAATAGAACCTACCTGTAAAACAAGTTCATCGCATTTCACTGGATTTTTCACACATATTTGAGTAGAAAAATCAAGAATATTACTGAACAGCAGCCTTATAGTCAAAACACATTTTAGAATTATGTAATCGTTCGACTAAAGACGACTTTGCTTGTTTGTTGTTGACACAATGACTTGCGTATTTTAGCTACGAAATTGATACTTTCTCGCAAAGTCGTCTATAGTCGAACGACCACATAACGCTAAAATGTGTTTTGACTACGGCTGCTGACACGTCATCTGCACAACCAAATAATTACGCAATTTTTTTCGCAAATTGGGAAAACAAGCTTGGCGGGATTGGTGAACGTAAAATGGGTAAAGTTCACTTATGTTGCCTTGCTGAACGTAAAATGGTGCTGATTCGTAAGCATTGGGAAGTATGTACATTAGGGTGTCCCTTATTTGGTCGAAAAATTTTTTTTTTCAGTTATTGAAACGCATACCCTCCAATTGTGTTTATTAGCCTATTACTTACCCAAATACAGAATTTAAGCTTTCTAAGTTGATTGGAACCCGTGCCGACAGAGCCTCAAAGTTTAAGAAAAAAGCTGCTTTAAGTGTCTTTTAAATTTAGCTGTAGATCATCACATAATACCACTATGTTAGCTAAATATTGATGAAAACACAAATTTATATGGAGCATTTCTTATAATTATCAAAAAAAGTTACAAAATTGATATTAATTAATTTGGATATATACTCTAAAAAGTCTCTTTTTTACAGTCTAGGTACATTTTTCTATGTTCATGCACATAACGTCGTAAGAACTGATTCTATTCTTCGTCTGCGGTTATCAAACCACCAAAGCCTTGAATTAGTTAAACAGCTTTTTCAGCTGTGTCATTCACTGCTTTTAAGCTAGATATCTTTTTCTAAGCTTCCACAAATACCACGATTTCTTTATACGAAAATACACCTTCTTGAAGGAAATTGCTGTCAAGTTTTAGTTGTGAAAATAAATCTTTGCTCTTGACGGATACAAAATAGCTCAAAAATTTTCCTATAAAAACATTAAGGCTACTTGTAGAATACATAAAAAGAACATGGTATAACATTTTAAATAAATTGAGCACTACTACCTAACATATAGAGAGTCAGACACCTGTTCATTCGATTTTTCATATGTCTTACCGAAATCACCAAAGTTTTCTTTTATTGTAAATTTTCTACAGTGGTCCCTTTGGTCTGCTCATCAATTTTATCATAAAAATTAAAAGGACGGCTATTTCTTTTGATAAATATCACAAAATATTGACTGAACTTGTTTTAAGTCGCTTTGGAAATCAGCTTGTCAATTCTTTCGTTACCATTTGATGTTTTTAAAAAACACAAGTCTTGATTCGGCGCTTTCAATACCAAACAGCATTCAAGCAAGGACTTTGCTTAAACTACCACAATTAACAAAAAAACATTTAGTAAAGTTTCTTTGTCCTTAGCGCCCATTTTAAACTGAGACTGCAATAAACATATTTTTGAAGAGTAAATAGCTCTTGTCATCCATCGTGCTTGATGCATTGCGCCAGTAGATCTGATTTTTAAATTATGTGGATGCCATATAGGCTCTCTCAGGCGTATCAAAGCTGTGTAAAGCAGCAGGTGCCAACAAGCTCTCTGAAACCATACGCTTTAATCTCTTTTTCTCTTCTGCTAGTTTTTTCAGCCTTGTTTTTTTGCAATTTCAGCCATTTTTTTGTCAACACCTGCTAAGCATCCTGTACGTCTTGATTCTCTTTGCTTTTACAATAATTTATTATCTCCTTTGATTTTTAGTCTTTTGAGAGCATCAGCGAATACAATATCGCATAAATTATCCAATTCAAGTGGAAATTTTTCTCACGGTGCCGATGAAAATCCTGAATTTTCTTGCTATTTTTTTGGCAGCTCTTTTCAGACTTAATAAAAATCTCCTGGCCTCTTAACACGATTATTAACAGCTTTATTAGGTATTGAAGCCTTTTTCCAGAATGTAATGCATACGCAAATGACTAGATTTTTGCTTTCACTAACATTCAACTTAATATCGCGTATGTCGAAAGACGGAATTGCGAGAACTTGACGATTGGACGGTTATTTTGCACCTGTCATCTATTGATTTACTTCACTAACCAAGAAAATACTTTTTATATTGCTTCAAAGTACCACTGACATCTTTGAAATATAAAAAATTCTGCGATAATTACCAGAAAAGCCGAGATTGGGTGACAGTAACAACGGGCACTCACCGCCCCTCGAGTTTTAGTATGAAACTTGTATGAAGATGTTTCCGTGCAAGTCGGCACGGGTTGCACTGTTCCGAATAAGATAAAAATTGGTTTTTGAGTGTTTTAGGACCAAATGAACAAAATAAGAGCCTATGCGTTGTAAAATTAAAACTTTGAAAAATAAGGGACACCCTAATGTACATGTCGATTTCTTGATTCCCAATTAGGATATTATTAATTGGTGTGTTTATGTTATAAAACACTATTCAAATACACATTAATTTTTGTAATTTTTTTTATTTTAGATAATAAATATTTAAATAAAAAACACTGTTTACTTTCATTTAAAATTGTTATAATATTAAAAGCTTTTCGGACATACGTCCATCTTCAGTAATAATTACTTATAATTTTTGAACAAATTCTCTTTTTCAATGCTTTTATAATACATGTAACGAAGTAATTATTGCAATGTATAATTACTATAGGAACACAACAAAATACTGTAAAAGTAATATGCAACAAATCACTACCTTTAATCAATAATTCAACAGCAATTTGATTGTATGTGGAAACAAAATCAACAGAGTTATATAATATTCATATTACTAGGACGAAACACTATACGTCATATTATTATCGACTGTCCAGTTACAAAACTCAACAAGTCGAAATGTTTTATATTCGAGAAATCGTCATTTTTGTAATTACGCTTTATTTTTCAACTGAATCGCCTACAAATAGCATTCGGAGATAAGGGTTTTCACATCGCACCTTTGCTGGAAAAGTTGCACTGCTTAAGAGTAGGTGAAAGGGTCCAATACAAATTGTGCCGTATAGTCTACAAAACTTTGAGCAATATGGCACCTCAGTCACTTTCTGAGCTCTGTGTTCCCAAAACACCTGCAAGTAGACCTCTACGCTCAGCTAAGACATCCACTAACATGCTGGACGAAAACAATAGAGCAAACAAGTCTTGCTTCTATGACAGGGCTTTTGGCGTCGCAGGATCCGTTATCTGAAACCGACTCCCCGAGGACCTCCGTAAAAACCAACCGATAATAACGTTCAGGAGCAAGTTGAAGACATCGCTCTTCCAACATAGTTTCCCGCGCTCTTGAGATGGATGCTCCATTAAACGGCGCCGAATAAATCATCGAACACACATACATTAATTTTATGCTATAAAAACACTACAGGAAGTGTAATAATACTATATAATAATCGCACTATCAGAGGCATTATGTTGTCTTTGTTTCGTTCAATTCATTTTTCATTTCATCGCCCTCAACGTTCCTCTCGGGAGCACAGGGCACCAGCCTCCTACATTCAGAGCGTCTCTGCGCCAATCGCGTCACCTCTTTACTGCGATGTCGTACGAGTACGAGTAGTTAAATGATTCGAAATATTTATTTGTGTAGTTGAAAATAATATGTAATTTATTTTCGTTAGGTAAATATTTAATATAGAAAGGGAACCGACTATGTAATGTATTATTATAATCAAAACTATCGAAAAATTTTGACATGTTGAGTTGTGGAAGTGGACAGCCGATATCATAATTATCTGCCTAGTACAAAGTCACGTAAAGTACTAGGCAGGTACTACACATAATATTATATAATATGTATGTTATATGTAGTTTATCTGATTGAGAACACACGGAACGTTAGTTAGAAACGATTTAATTAGGGTAAACAACGAAATACTCAATTTGTATGTTGGAGCGTTTGTGTATCAAATTTATAAAATATATCTAAACTTCCTAGAAAATACTTCGATATTGTGAGTAAACATAGAAAATTCACACCGATCGAGCTAGTCCCAAACCAATATGATTAATCTTGATAATACATTTACAATGCACTAAACACATTTTGCCCTGGTCGGGAATTCAACCCGAGACCTCGTGACTATTGCCTCAGCAGAATATTATTTTCACCTTTTCCACTATCTACACCAAAACGTCATTTCCCGTAAGTGATGCAGCTAGTTAACTAACCGCGTGTAATGAAGATGCAGGTAGTCCTCTCGTACCTCTTATAGGACAATCGTAAACCATCGGAAAGAACTTTATTCTATTCCGAAACTCAATGCGCCATGCAGAATATACATTGTACTCCACTATCGTAGCCAGCGGATTAGCAGCGTGTTATAATCATACACAATTTCTTCTCTGTACCAACATTTTTTTTAAATTAAGACAGTCAAGATGAGTAGCAAACCACATCGCTGAATTTAAAATGTCTTTATTTCTTCGAACACCCGCCTTTTACAAGACACTTGAAGAGTGGGAGACCAATTCATTGCAGGGTGCTCCACGGAATTAAAGACATATTTTCATAATCAATAATCATCGCCCTCAACGCTCCTCTCGGGAGCACAAGGCAGAAACCAGCCTCCTCCATTCAGAGCGTCTCTGCGCTAATTGCGTCACCTCTTTCCACGACATTCCCTGCGCTCTGATGTCGTTGTCATAGGAACGGTGTATTGTGAAAGAGGAACGCCCGGGCCGACGGAACACTTGCGGATGGAAAAACAGTGCTCTTTTTGGCCAACTATCATTGGGCATTCTCAGAACATGTCCCAGCCAGGACCATCGTCTCTCCTGTATTACGGAGATTACAGGTCATAATACGTATGTAATAATATATATTTTATTTCTTTTGTCTAGGATCGCCTCAACGAAACCAGTTCTCCAATAAGCGTTCAATCCATCACAGCTGTCCACTCTTCACCCTCTCCCATTGCACTGAAGATGGAGACAGGCGTGAGTCCTCCTCCGATGGTGAACCACCTCCTCAGTGATGACAACAATCTCCCTGAAAGGTATTCCAGCTTGTCACCGCATAACGATATTACTGTAGGCTCTTCCATCACAAACGAAATAAATTATTTGAAGCATGTGGAATGTCATGACCGGATTGGGATGTAAGTACTTAAATATTATTTTTTATCAACACTTCTCTCGAGATTACAGGGTAGAAATAAACTTATTTCCTTTTGAAGAATTATTTTATTACACAATTAAGTCATTTGTGGACGGAATGGCATTCTTTTTACCAAACTATCATTGTAATTTTTTAAAACATTCATATTCGCAGGTATATTATTTTTTATATATTTTTTTATTTATTTATTTAAACATATTTTCACAAGTACATTTTTTTCATTTACACAAGTATATATAAAAACACTATTTATAGATTAGCCACACTAGCCTCATGGCTGTGTTGTGGCTGCAAAAACTGACGTACAATAAATAAATACAATTAGAAAATATCTAAAATGAAATATCAATAATCTAACAAATTTAAGATGTAAATTTGTTAGTTTATTATTCGGACCGTTGCTGTGGAATAAAATTCCCTATTATTTGCGAACTCTGGAGAGTGTGGAGGTGTTCAAGACGAGGTTAAAAACTCTATTGTTCGGGAGGTGGTATGATTCTTGAATGGGCCCTTCGGCCCTTGCGATGGTTTTTCCATAAAACGGCGCATCATAAATAAGTGTCTAGTTATTGTTATTATTATTATGTAAAATATACCACAATTGTAATATATTATATAGAGCGCGTATACTAAAAATATACAAATAATTAATGTTGAAAGTCAATTTTTTTAAACACTCGCTTATTGACCATACTTATCTACAAAGGATGTATTATAACTGGCTTACGATAATAGTTGATTCGTATGGAGTTTTTATGAATGCTCTTATTTTATAGCAATTTTTTTTTTTTTTTTTTTTTTTTTTTTTTTTTTTTTTTTTTTTTTTTTTTTTTTTTTTTTTTTTTTATAGTTTACGCAAACAGACAGTTATTACAATACATAGGTAATACAAATAGATAAAAAAAATCGGCACATAAACCAGCGAAGTTTGCTAACACATTACAAAATATTAATAAATGTAGGTACTTATCGTCTTAAATTTTGATCATATTTTTATGTAGAATTATAAAAAAAAACTATTGTTTAATATAATATCGTTTTTCCTTTTACACCAGGATTGAAAGATCAGATATTCGAAGCTACCCTAGAGACAGTTTATGCCTCCAAGATCGACTGGATTATCCCAGAGACTCCCTATGGAGTGTTGCCAGGCTCACATTGGAGAGATTCGAACGAGGACCGGATATCTATAGACCAGATTCATCTGGACCTGTAAGAAGCTTTGCAGACAATACTAGAGGTATGTAGATTTATACATTTCAATAATGTAGATTTTGGAGAGAACAGGATGTAATAGGGTATCAATCAAAGAACACCTGTAATACTGAGCAGCCTATGTTACACTTAACGATGTATTGATGAATATTGTCTGTATTCGGTCACATGTAAATTTGGTAATGTTTTTGTAGTTCTCTTGCTGCTGTTTAATTCAAATCAATTCATTTCATAGAAAAAAAAATCTCAAAGGATATATTGACGATGTTAATAAAAAGATTCCTGACAACTTCGGGGTCTCATGGGGTTAAGTAATTTAATACTTTTCCTCTTTATTCCCATCTTTAGACCATTCCTTCATTTCCTTCTTGATTGGAGAATTACATGTGCTTAAAAACTTCTTTTGTTTTGTAAATCAATTTTGCTCTACTGTCAACTAAATGTATGTTACACTATAAAGTATGAAACAATATTTGCAAACTTTGCTAGCTGTAATTGATTTATTGTTTATTACTTATATTGTCATCGTGTATGTTTGTGAAATAAAATTAAATAAAAATAATGATGGATGACATTATTATGGCACCATTTCAAGACTGTCTCCAGAACGCCGTCAAACAGTGAAGTCTTCAATTTATTTTTAAAGGTTTTAATAGGCTGATTGTTCCTCAATGGAATTGGTTTGTTATTTCACAGGACACGTCTAGCAACACCAAAAGCGTTCCCGTTTGTTCATTTAGTTTTATTTTGTTTCATTTCAGATAGACGAAGCGAGAGTCCAAAAAGCAATAATATAGGAAAATCTTCAGATTGTTCATCATGCTTGGCGTGTCGACCTGATCCAATGCAACCATCTGTGATGAACTTGCAGACAACTCTGACTGCGACGGGAGAAAATAATAATAAAATATCTGCCCCTTAAACATTAAAAGTATAATAGCATTACATAATATGTAAAATATAAAAATAAATATTTATTATCTCCTGCCGGGCTTATGTAAAACATAACATTTAATTTGAATTTTGACTGCAGTAGGTAGGTACTACTAGTACGAGTTTTACATTACTACATAGTAGGAAAAAATACGACATAGCATTTGAGGAGTTGCTTGGCAATAATATAACTATTGTATACATTCACATCCTATTCTGCTTGGGAAACCATCAAATAAGACTTAATTGAGAATGAAGAAAAACAACTTTACCATGTAGTTCTCCACATGAAACATGAATTTGCAATCCAACTCTCTTTCGCAATGTGTGATTTATTTGTTAAATAAAAATAATTAAACTCCCTAACGAAATTAACTAGATATTAATTAATACCAGTACTAGAATTACTTATTCTATATTGAAGTGTTTCGCAAAGTATGAACTCCTTATTTAATTAACTTCTAGTTTTATTTCTCATTTTAAATCCGAGTGCGTTTTTAAAAGTCACTTATTAACTTTTAAACTCCGTTTAGTACGCACCACAGTTTAATTACAAATCTAGAATCAATTGTATATAAAAAATAGATTTCAGTTTTTAAAATCAATAGCATAATACATGCACATCAAAAGTATAAAAGGCATGGCGTTTATTTTTTTCATTGGTGATAATTATCAAGCTAAGTTCTATTGTACAAAGGTAATCAATATTTTACATACCTACTAGCGAAATAATTGTTATGAAATATTTAAGTACGTGTTTATAGCTCATTCGTAATCTTAGGAGATAATAAGTCAATAAATAATCGTCAGTATTTATATAATTCTTAGATATAAAAATATGCATTTTAAGATTAATAGTTAATTATATAATTACATATCAAACATATCAGTTTTTATATTAAATTATTTATGTAACTACCTGTAGATATTTTATTGTCTGTAATAGATATAAGTATATTTGTATGTTAAAACTGAATTTTAGGAAATTTGCGTAACTAGTCTTGGAATAATCTTTTTATATTTTTTTTCAAAAAATGAGGGATTTGCTTTCAAATTTTCATCGATCCAAGAACATTGAAACTGAGAAAATAGCACATTTCAATTTCTGTCTATAATATATTTTAAATGTGTATTTTGGAAATGTTCTCTCTATAGTGTATTTATATCATTAAAAGTAATATTTATATCATAAAAAGTAATATTTATATCATTAAAAGTAATATTTTTATCATTAAAATAATCCATCGTTTAATCATTAATCCAACTGTATTTAAAAACACAAATAAGTTTAGGATCGAAGAATTTTGTACTTATCTAAAAGTGAGGATGGAAGTGAGTTTGCATGCAAACGATAGTTTGTTCAGATATAAATCTTTGGAAAAAATTTTAACTATTGTGATTCCATGCGGATTGCCGCATTATTTGAAAATTTTAAATAATAATGATAATGAAATGAAATGGAATAAATATATTGCCAAAAAATACATAATAAGCTACCTCACTAGGCGTAGCCTGTATTGAGGAAGTGTTTACATACTCGTAAATTTTCATTCATCATAAAATTACAACAAGAAAAAAATAATAAGAAATAAATACCTGTGATTGATCAAAATGGATTGAAGATTTTTAATACCCATTTTTCCAGAAATAAAGGTGGATTTTCATCGTATTGATTGTATTAATTGTGTCGGTGCACACGTAGTAGAATTCCATAATAATGCAATTTGAAACAAGTGTTCCTTTCTACTATTGTTTATTAATTCGCAGAGAGACGTCTTTCGACTTATAAGGTCATTATCATTATCGGTGAGATTGATAATGACCTTATAAGTCGAAAGACGTCTCTCTGCGAATTAACAAACAATAGTAGAAAGGAACACTTGTTTCAAATTGCATTGTAATGATTGTAGTCAGCTAAAATAGAAACATGTCTATTTTCATTGTTAAATTTATGTTATCAATGAATCAATGAGGATTTGCAGGCAAAATAAATCAAATATTTGTTAATTGTTTTGGTGCACAAGTAGTAAAATTCCATAATTGGATAAAATGAAACAAACGCTTCGTTCAACTTTAAACTTTTTAATATCAAGAGATTGATAATGACCTAAAAAGTTGAAAGACATAGTCTCTCTTGCGTTTGTTTAATCTTAAGTTGAACGAGACAATTGCTTCAATTTATCCGATAAATAATTTTCATGTAATTATTTATGATAAAAACTTGAATGCCTATTTCAGAATAATATTTTATGTTCAAAGGCCATCCACTAATGTACGAGGGACAAGATGAAATTTTTAACTCGAGAAATAAATACAAGTAGTTATGTGTATAGCCATTATTTTGCTAGTCATTGAAATTCAGTATTATATAAGTAATTAATAACTGTGTATATATTAGTCTCTAAACTTAGTTTTTAACCCAAAATTCCAATTATAAATTCCAAAACCCAAATATCAATTTAAGCATTATGGAACCTAATCTTTTATGAAACCGGGTTGTATAAATAAAAAATTCTATATTAAAAAAACTTTTTAATTAAGATACAAATTCATTTGACAAAAATGTACATAATTTAAAATTGTACTACAAAATTAGTTACGTGTTTCATTTTATATTTTCGTTAACATTGATGAAGATACAAGTTTTTTAAAAATACTTATAGGAATTTTGCGGTAACATTAAATCAACGAAAAATGTAATCTATGTTTTTTTTTTTTCATAAATCGATGATGTAAAGCACAAAGGACACGTGCCCCCGTTTGACAGTTTCAAGAGGTTTTCAAATTTCAAATTTATTCAGAAGATGTCCATAAAAGATATGTGCTTTTTAGGAATTCTCAAATATCTTATGTAACATCTTATATCTGTGCATAAAACAATATTCGTTTATGGACGTTGACATTTGGTTTTCATTAAATATTTTGATAATGATAAAAGTATTATTGGTAATTATGTAATCAGGACATAGAAGACGTTGCAACTGATCTTGTACATACATATCTTAACTCATTTTACCTAAATAGTGGAAATTTGTCTCCTGTACTTTGAACCATCGATATTGGTAACAAGGTAAAGGGGCGTGAGTCAGTTTTGCAGTATTGAGTTATTCCCTCCACAGAAATGTAGGTTTATCTCAATACTCACAAATATTGGCATCAAGGGTTACCTAGTAACATCGGCTACCCTTGATGCCATTACTTTGTGAGGTATGACATATACCTACATTTCTGTGGAGGGAATAACTCAATACTGCAAAACTTACTCATGCCCCTTTACCTTGTCACCACAGATTATAGTTTATTTTGTGCAAAATGGTAAATATTGATTACTACGAGTAGTATAATTATGTAGTAAATGTTATATTATATATATGTGTGGTGTAAATAATATACATATCGTTATAAAGTATTATTATATATTATGTAATTTAATGAACTATAATCTAGTCACTACAATGTTGAATTATTTGAACTATTTTAAATAAAATCAAAAGTAGAAACATAATGCGTTTGTTTTATTTATTATTAAAAGGTAAAACTGGGTAAGTTGGAAGAAACTTCTATAAAAGTATAGTATTTATTATTATGTAAAGTGGGTAAGTATATAGGATTCATATATACCTCTACAAATACTAGTTGAATCACTTTAAGCAAAACTACTTGTTTCAATACCATGAAATATTTGTCTCAATAGTTATTGCAATTATTTTTACAGCAATTCGTGGACAACAAATAGGAAAGACTAATAAACATATTCATTTTTATAAAATTACAAACAAAGAATGTGAATGCCATATCTTGCAGTACTTTAGAGCTTCGGCGTCGTACAGGGAAGACAAAACGCAAGTGTAGAGGACAGTAAAGCTGAGGGACGCACACCAATGAAACGAAGCTACTAGGTGAAAGTTGAGACCATAGAGTATACTGAACAATAAAGAAGAAAAAGAAATACCGTCGTTAAAAAAGCTCTTCAACATAAAATCACAATGTTTTGTATTATGTTTATAAGTATTTGCGTACTTAATTTTATCTCTTCGTTTCCCTCCCCCCTATGCGAATAATGCTCGCTTTAGCGGAACAAAAATAAATTAATTTTTGTCAAAATTGTTTCTGCCCCACATCTCATGAGATTTGAATACAGTACTCTCTCATTGGTATGACCTTTTAAATAAAATTTACGCTAAAGCAGTTGAGACTGTTTAGAGGGTGGTGTATATCTGCATTTTTTAACAAATTATGTTTAGGTATACAGTAGTGGTAACAACTAAGAATAAATATAATATTCAGTTGGTTCAAGAAAACTCAGAAGAAAGAATTATCCTTTATGCGAGAACTTTAACTATAATGTCAATATCACAATATGTTGTGGACAGAATGCGTGTAAACAAGTCGAGATGGTTTGGACATGTTGAGCGAATGCAAGATGAAAGGATGACGAAGAGGATGTATTTATCTGAAAGAAGGGGTGTGAGGAAGCGCCGACGTCCAAGAAGCACGTGGCTTGATCACGTGGACCAAATTCTTAAGGACGGACGCGTGTTGAGTAAGAGAAATCGGCGTGCATGTATGAGAAACTGGATGAATGTAGAGGAAGCGAAAGAAGTATGTAAGGATAGATCAATAGGGCGTTCTGTTCTCTCTGCCTATCCCTCCTGGGACATGGCGTGAGGGTATAGTATAGTATAGTATATCACTTCAGATCTAGTACCTACCATTATACAAAGTAAAATTATGTTCAAATAAATGTGACATCATATTGACCTTATCTCATTTATTTTATGGTAACATCAATTCGTGCCAACAAAAAAGTAGGACACTCAGAAATGTGGCATACATCATCGCTGAGTTTTTAAATGTCTCCATTTTTCAAACACCTGCCTTTTACAGGACACTATAAACCTTAGAAAAAAGAGTGGGATACCAATTCTTTGTTGGGTGCTGATCTAAGATCTAGTGTAATTTTTTTTACAAAACCTTTTACAAGACACTCGAAAAGTTGCAGAGAATAGCGAGAGACCTCTTCCTATCGGGAACTTCATGGTATAACTTGTATGAAACTACGTACATTTGTTATTGTTTTTCCTTATTTTCTTATGTAATCCAACCACGTTTTAAAATAAATAATGATACAAATTATTTTTCTAAAAAACACAACAGAATAAACAAAGATAAAAAATGGCGTCTGGGGAAAATTAAATGTGACAGTGAAACATGTGAATGAATATTTTTAAGGATTTTCTCGGCTTAAATCTATACGTGTCTCGTTTTATCTCACCCCTGTTTCAAACTACGATCTTTTCCTCTCCCTTTCTGGCAATGTTCTATCACATTCGTTCATGTTACAGCGCGATATTTTATCCCTTTTCATAATTTTAAACGTGACTGATAAAGTGATTTCACATGTAGGGATTTTTGGTACAATATACTAATACATATACCTATATTATAGGTAAAACTCGTTTTACTTTTGCTCAAATAGTATTAAACAAAAATTAAACAAGCCACAAAATAGAAAAAAAATTGTGTCGTAATTTATTTTTATTTATTTATTCCTTGCTTTTAAGTTAATAGTTCTAAAATTTTACAAGCAAATTTACACAAAAATACACTCAAATCAAATACAATCATACAATCAATATAGAGAGAGCGAGTTTTTCGTAAAGGTGAGGTTTCGCATGTAACTTTCACAAAAAAAAAATTAAAAGAAAAAGAAAAGGTACAAATGAGAAGAATGAGTAGGAAAAGGGACTCTGAGACAGATGCCCAATTTCTAGTGGTACTTATAGTGGTCCTTGACCGCCCGCTTGAAAGCGTGAAGAGTGGGGAGCTACCTTATTCTGGAAAGCAAACTATTCCAACAGCAAGTACCATGAACAGATAACAGAATACTGTTGTTGGCACGGAGGGGACAGCTTGCATGTTTGTTACGTGTAGGTGGCATGCTGGCTATCTGACTTGTGGGTAATACCGTGATGGTATGCATGACGTATGTATATTAATGTTATTATATAATATGTTTGGAAACTTCTCTCAACGTCTCAGCTGATGTCAGGTTGAATCCTGCTCGAAACGTTGGGCAGAAGCCAACGGTCTTTTCGGGACCTACCAAAAACTTTTTCAAGAAAACTAAAAAAAACTTCATTTTCTCTTCAACTTACTTACTTTATTTTTCGTATTAATAGAGAATTGCCACGTAATTAATTAAAACCATCCTTTATGGAAAGCCTTTACATAATATTGAAATTGTATATTGATTCTGTTTTCCTACCTACTCACCACCTATGTATTATTCATTCACTCTACGTTCGCGTATTATTATTATTATTTGGATGATTTGTAAAGCGCCGTTTTGTGAAAAAAATCCACCTCAAGGGCGCTCTATGCTAACTAAGGTTGTGCTTGAATTATTCCGTGAGATTTCTTGAATAGATAAGTTTTCAGTTGGTTCTTGAAACGAGATATGTCCTGCGTTTCTCTGATCGTTTGTGGAAGCCTGTTCCAGACTACAGGTGCAGATATTGCAAAAGCACGCTCCACGTATACTGGTTTCGATACAGTACTGGTCACCTCCAATTTATTTGTTATATCTTGATAAGACCTAAGTGTTGTCTGTCTATGACTTAACGCCTGTCTGCCACAGAGTTCCATGATATATTCTGGGGCCATAGCATGAAGTGCCTTAAATACTGTCAAACACACTTTAAATTCAACTCTCTCCGGACATCTGAGCCAGTGAAGAGATTGAAGGGTGGCAGATATGTGTGAAGAGCGATTCAGTTGATAAATGAAACGTGCAGCCGCATTAAAAACGGACTGAATCCTCTGGAGTTGATATTGTGGAAGATTGATGTGAGATAAATATGGATTTATGCGTCAATGTTGTACCTACGAGTTTTTGAGGTTTTTCCAAATAAATTTTGGGCGCTTACTTGGAGTAACTGATTTTTGCTTATTTTATTTTTTATTTTTTTATTTTATTTTATTTATTCAGTAAGGATCAGACAGTTGAAACAATTAGTATAGACATTAAAAGACAACAATAGACAAACCAATTAAGATCCCCTTTTTTACCAATCTAATAAACATAAATTTGAGACATAAAATAATAAAAGACATATAAATGTAAAAAATGTGTAAAATGTTAAAGTATAAATAAATGTAAAAAATTATAAAAATGTATAAAATACATAAAATGTTTAAAATGCAAAAAATTGTAAAAATGCGAAAAAGTATAAAATACAAAATGTATAAAATGCGAAAAATGTAAAAAAGCAAATAAATGCAAAAAATGCAAAAAAATATAAAAATATACAACCCATATTATATTTTGATTGTTGGAGATATGTATATTATCTTGTTAAAATGACGCAGGTAATAAAATTTTATCATTATTAATGTTGAAATCTAAAAATACTAATTTTATTATGATTGAGCAACAAAACCCAAATATTCAGACATCGCCTAATTTCGGATGTTTTATCAAAAATAAAAAATAGGCTATAAATTTATATATATTTTTTTGTAATACCTTATTTCATTTAACCAACTCATTGCTGTATAGCAACTTCATCCAGACGACCCCAGAAAACTTCACCAGTGACAGAATATTAATATCTAAAAATTTAATTTAAAATAAATATATTTATCAATACATAATATCCAATTACGAGAAGTCATTTTATGCTCATTGTAAATATTTATAGAAACTTATGTGTATATTTAATTAAGAATTTTTGATAGTATACAGGGTGTCTGTTTTGTCATGGATAAGCCGAAGCAGTTATTTGCAATTTTCAGTTTTTTTTTGTATTAAAATCGTCTTAACTACTACTACTACTATCCTTCGTGCCATATTCCACAATAATTAGGTAGCCAGCAGACTAGTTGCATGCAATAAACATACAAGCTGTTCTCTACATCAAAACAAAACAAAAATATATTCTAGATGGGTGGCAAACATCATTGCTGAATTTAAGATGTAAAATGTCTTTAATTTTTTCGAACACCTGCAGGGTTACTCTTGACAAAACT
This sequence comes from Athripsodes cinereus, assembly GCA_947579605.1. Lineage (NCBI taxonomy): Eukaryota > Metazoa > Arthropoda > Insecta > Trichoptera > Leptoceridae > Athripsodes > Athripsodes cinereus. The sequence continues at coordinate 22,277,972 of OX388323.1, read as the reverse complement.
AAACACGATCTTAATCTAGTCTTGATCTTGATCATACGACGCACGAAGGGACTATGGTCAAAAACGACGCGCTACCGCTAACGCGCGATTGGTTTGCGTGTATTTTTGGCCAATAGTCACTTCGTGCGTCGTATGATCAAGATCAAGACTAGATTAAGATCTTGTTTAGTTTTTTCAAGAGTAGCCCTGCTGCCTTTTACAAGAAACTTCAAAATTTACGGAAAATAGTGGGAGACCAATATTCTATGCCGGGTTCTCCATGGATATATAAAAAAATATACTAAACAGTAAGTTTTCCTTTAAGCGGAAGCCTGATAAATATTCTATATAAAATGATAAAATTTAAAGACATTAGTTTGAAGTGTAGATTAAAAAGAAATAAGATTAAATGGAGAAATAAAATGTGAAACGTTTGCAGAAACTAAATGCTTAACTAATCTCAAAGAAAAGAAAACAATGTAGGTACCAGTGGCGGGACTAACCTTTTTATATAAGGCATGCATTCATTATGAATAGGTACATACATACATACATACTATAATCTATAGATATTTACAATTAAGTCATATTATGTTTATATGAAATCTATCTATATCATCACTACGTCATTCTGACAGTGTCATAATAATTATAAAAAGACAATTAGAATTGGTGGCATCTGCCTTTTACGTGATACTAGAAAACTTACATAGAGAGTGGGAGACCTTTTCTTCACTGAAGATTCCGAGGAGTGATCTCTCATGCTAAGAAATTAAACACTACAAGTCTGTAATATAAAGAAATAAACTTATTAATAACAATAAAGTCAATAGTTATAATAAAATACATGTATAGTATAAGATTTACTTGAATCGATAAATTTGTCACAATTAAAAAACGAGAAATATTTAGCAATTTGTCATTTCGAGGAGAACCACTGCATGAACTTATAGCTCACCTAGATTTTGTAGGCATGTGGTGCTTTTTTGTATGTATGGAAGGCACGCCACTGGTAGGTACATATTTAGTACCTTTCATAAAAGCTTTCTCATTTTATCAGCCGTCTTCTGATATAATTATTATTTTAATAACTCAATAACTTTTCGAATGTGTAAAATTTATGTTTTTCAATACGTTTATAGTGTTGCTTCTGCCGCAAAAGTAAAATAAATTTATTTTCTGTATCGGTGTTTAGGTAGTAGAATTCCATAATAAAACTAAAAAAAACAAATGTTTCTTTCCACTATATATTTTTTTTATTAAGAAAGACGTCTTTCGTCTTATTTGTTGTCTTATTTTTAATTACATTGTCAATGATTGTCAAAAAATAAATTTAAGAAATTCGCTCACTCTGTATAATCAAATACAGTAAATTAAGTGACACAGGAGTGTATAGTTTTTAATAGGAATGTTTACAAAGACGGGGTGATGAGTTATTGATATAAGTATGTACATATGTATGTAGGTAAGTCTGTAGGTGCCTGCCCAGTCATTCATTCGCTAATCCATTGTTCAGTAGGTACATACATCAGATATGTGATTCTATGTATGTATATAGGCACTTCATGGTGTTATTGTTGTTAATACTTTAAAAAGGGGTGAGATTTAAAGTTTAAACCTAACCCTAATAGTCAACCACTATAAGTGAAAACATAGGGGTATCAAACAATTTAACTTTATCATTCTATTACGAGTATTAATGAATTAAAAGTTTTGTGATATTTATATCAGCTTCTGCCACCCTCTACCCCGATTTAAGCGATCACTTATGTATTAATGGGAAAACTCTATCCTACATACAAAACCTCGATCAATTCCTCAACCCGTCGTAATTCCGATCCAATCCAGAATTGTGCTCTTTCTTGACAACTACCTTCCGTCCACTTCTCATAGATCTTCAATCTTGCCTTGCATTATGAGGTAAAGTAAATTACATTTCTAATATATAAGATTATTCGCATGTAACAAACATGCATGGAAATTCTTCCAGCAAATATCGTAATAATAACAAACATGTTTGTCCGAAATAAATACAAAACCTGTAAAAAACTAAACCTTTTTTAATTATTTCTATATTTTTTAGAATCAATTTCGACTTTTTGAAAAGCTTGGCGATTCATGTATTTGAAAACAAAATAGATTCTTTCATCGAAAAGCTATAAATAAAGAGAATAAATGTCAAATTTCAGTAGTAGGTAATTAACTAAAATAGTGCAAAAACAGTTTGTAAAATATTACATATTTGATTAATAATTTATTTGCTCGATGTGTTCCAACCCCTGGTGTTTACAATTAAGGGATACTTCTGTCCCAACCAGCTTCGATTATAATACTCGTAATTGAGTATGTTCATTATTACTGTTGTATAATGATAATATAGGGTGCAATATGACGTATTATAGAAACTGATAAAGATCGCCTACAGTATCATAAAACGAGCTGGTATTTTTATCATAATAGAAATATTGTTTGATTTATATTATGATGTAATTCTCAGTAGAAATCAGAAATTATCTAGATTCTTTTACAAGGATTTTAATTGGACTAGGGATATGAAATATTATTTCTAATTAGCCGTGCAGCACCAGGCAAAGAATTGGTCTGTCACTCTTTTCCGTTAGTTTTTGAGTGTCCTGTTAAAGGCAGGTGGCAAAGGCATCATCATTGAGTTTGACAATTAATATTGTTCATAGTGAAAGTAACACAGTGTCTTATTTTAGTCCTTTTTAATTCTATTGAAATACATATTTCTATTTTTTTTTGTAAAAGGCATTAGCAGTTTATTTCATAAATAAATAACTTCAAATTCCACGGAAGCACAGAAGGTTTGGCGTTCTATTCCTTACTGTCTTGTTGATAAAGGGATAGCGTGGGGTTATAAACACACAAGTTTAGATTTCTATAAGTTTCTATAAATTTCTACAAATTTGATTTGCATCGCCAGTAACGTATAAAATAAATAAATAGATAAACAGGGGGAGATAATTTGATTACAACTTACCTGTTAAATTTTAATTTATCAACCGACAGTTCTTGGTGGAAGTTCATATTAATAATTTATTAATAAAACAAAATAGGTACCTATATAGTTATTCTATTATTGTTGACTATAAAGACATTATTAAAATTATTACCTTTTTAATATTGCTAAATCACTCTGACTTTTTAAATCATTCTATTTTTAGTAGCTGCCGTCCATAATACAATTATCCGTAACGATGATGCCATCACATCCTATTGAGATTAATATCTTTGTTGATTAAAATGAATATTGTGATTTATATATCTTATCATATCAGAACATAGTCTAGAAACTAGGCTATTCTTCCTATGTCTATTAATGATAATATATTAGGTACCTATAACAATAAATTATTCATTGTTTTTTTAGTCTCGTCTTTATTTGATAGATGTTCGTGCTCGATATATTATAAAAGATTATGCACTTATTTTTAATAATGATATCTTTATTAATTAAAGTGATGAGATTTTCGCATGATTCATAATTTGTTAGACATTAATATGTGAACGTTAAAAACAATGTAGTATAAAATATTTATACTCATAACCCTATCTATAACGAATGTCTTATTTATACTACTACTATCTACTAATATACCATCTCGGCGTATCTCACAAGTGAAGTAGCCAGCAGACAAGTCGCATACAATAAACATGCAAATTGTTCTCTCCGTGCCAATATAAATGTCGAGAAATACAGGATGGGTGGCAAATATCAAATATCATCGCTGAATTTAATATATTTATTTTTTCGAACACCCGCCTTTAACGGGACTCTTGAAAACTTATGTAAAAGTGTGGAAGACCAATTGTTTTCAAGGTGCTCTACACAATAATTTTATAAAATAATACATAATTTTTTGTATCACTAGAATAATTAATTTTATATTCACGAATTTCTTTAATAAATTGTTACATACAATAGGTGCGCATATTACCTATGGCCAACATTTCAAAAATATCCGTTATAAAAATAGAAAATACATTTTTCGATAATTGAATACCTATCTCTTTAATTATATCTACAATCTTCTAGAGATGCATGAGATACATTAGGTATAATTCTCAATATAATTTTGGGGTAACCTTTAATAGAGTTAGGGGGTCCACTATTATAATAAAAATCTAGCAATGGGCGTAAACGCTATTTTTGTATTTTTTCACAAAACATTTCTCCGATAAAATCACACGTTTTTACATCATACATATTGTTTGCCAATTATTATTAATATTGCACGTGTCGGTTTTTTTACATTGTTAGCAATTATTGAAATAAACCAACGTAATAAAAAATGGCAAATAAAAAATATATATGTCCAAAATAATGATCCAATGTATTGTAAAATACAGCCATTTATAGAAATCGGAATAACCAATAAAGCAATTAATATGCATAGAGGAACATAATAAACCGTCTCAACATCGGGGAATAGGGATATTATCCTGAAGAAGTTATTTAATAGGAACGTTGCATTGTGATAGACTCTCTACTTCCATTTTCACTCCCATTCCTTTACTTCCTTCTTGATTTGCGGCGTACATACAGCTGGATGCAAACGTCAATCATCAACCATCAAGCAAAAATCTTAAATCTTTCGGCGACAATTTGGTTAAGATTTTTGCTTGATGATAATAAATGACTGACGTTCGCATCCAGCTGTCTGTACGCCGCCATTGGAGATGATTTTTTACGTGTGCACCGAATGCTCTGAATTGTCACGGAATGCTTTAAGATTGATGGTTTACGTTTTCATCCAGCTGTGTGGACGCTGTTATTGGAGAATGATATTACATAATGCAACATGCTGCAAAATCTAATCCGAAAAAGTGTGAATGTAGTCCCAACGCTTATGAATTGGCTTTAGGCAAGATTAAGCTATCACCAGCAGTGGCCATGGGCAAGGTCAACCTATTCCGTCATTCTCACTGTCAGAATCATTTAATGCAAATCAATGAAGCAACCATTTTTTTTATCAAAACATATGTAAGTAGGTTTGAAAATCATCAAATTTATCATACATTAGCCATGCTGTTCCGCTGGTGCCAGCAACCTCGCCGAGCAATTACCTCTACTGCAGTGTATAAAAAAATTCTATCTTTGGTCTTTTAACATTTTATAGAGACTGCAGTTGTCAATTAATTGAATTTTTTCAATTGACTAATGAGTGATTGAAGCTATTTATCAAAATGTTTCTTATAATGTCAGTCACTCAAACTGGTCAAACTCCTCCTTATAATTATTAATATTTTCAACGAGACATTAATAATTTTTTTTATAACACGAACAGGGTGATCGTATGTTTATTTTAATAAATGCAGTAAGTTTGCCAGCTACTTAACTTGTGGGATAAAAGATACAATCTAAAAACTTTATTATTTGTTCATTTGGCATATGTCCATTACCTTCGCAACTTGCACACAGCACACTTTATATTATCAGTATGCATTTAATAGATTGAACATTTCACTGTGGTTGGTTTAATCAGCGGATAAATGGTATCTAAATAATATACATCAACAATAAATTAAAATATAATGATGCGAGGGATGTGTTGTGTATTATTTGTGGCAGACTCCGAACACACGGCAATGCTCGTGCTATGCCTCCAATTAAGTTGGCTCATTAGAATGGATCATTGACTCCATATTATTATGATTTTGTTGGTAGTGCATATTAATATACCTGTGAGGTGAGTATTTCTCATCATCATCATTCACCGTTCAACGCTCCTCCCGGGAATACAGAGTATTATAAAGTAGTCTCTTCCATTCAGAGCGTCTTTGCACCAATTGAGTCACCTCCTTCCACGAAATTCCTAGCGAACTGATGCTGTTGTCATAGTAACGGTATTGTGTATTGTGAAAGAGGGACGCCCGGACTATATAGGTATATTTACTAAATGCAATAATTTCAAAGGTTGTAAACTACCCAATTTAAATACAGAAAAAAACTGGACGATTTATTATCCAAGACAATTAATTATCTTAAACAGTTCATGAGAATATTGTCTTGATTTACGAATATTTCCTTGAATTAAGAAAATAAGTTTGCTTGAATGCATGGCTCTCTCGATCATAGCATCCTTGGGACATTGGATATTGGCTGTGTATTTGATTGGGCTTTGTAACTCATACTGGATAGGTGATTTTGCTTATTTATTTTGTTTTGATATCTAGTATTTTGGGATTTTATATTTTTAGATTTACTTTGACTTTTTTCAGGAAATTTTAACTTTACTTTTTATCTCAAGACCAATGTGACTGAAAGACTGATTTCTAGTATTTTAGGATTTTTTGCTTTTATATTTATGTTTTTGTATTGTTTTAAGTGTTGTATTATCGTTGTTTTTAAATTTACTTTGACTTTTTTAGAGAATTTTAACTTTTGCTTTTTTTCCTCAAGACTGAGACATTTCTGGTAAGAGTGGAATCTTCGCTGGTCTACATGTTAAATGTATTAATTGTCAACATAATTATTATCTAACGACTGTTTGATTCTAGATATTGTAAAAATAAAATAAAAATAAAAATAAATAAAATAAATAAATAAAATAAAAAAGTTACCTTCAATTTGATCGAGGAATTTGATTTCTTCAATGAATGTTTTTGGTTGAAAAAATAATTCTTTCGTTATATACAACACTTAAGTTTCTTACCTCAAGACAATTTTCTTGATTAATTCTTTCTGTGTAATAGGTATATAGTACCTAGAATATATATGGATTGTATTATGGTACTAGGCGAATAGTGTTAAATCAGACATGGAAAAAATGAATAGTGGAATGGATACTAAAGATTTAAAGAGATTAAAAAAATGGGTAGTGGAATGGAAACCTCGTAAAAATTAAAGAAGTAAAGCTGGTATTATGATATTAAAAGAATTATTTATAATTGGTTGCAAAAAAATCAAGACAGAGAGGCTTATGTTCAGCAGTGGACAGGCATGGCTATACAAATTAGCAAGGAAGCATTTTTAGAATAACAAGCATGTAACTATATATTTATGTGGAGCAGCCATCAAAGAATGGTCTCTCACTCTTTCCCGTGAGTTTTCGAGTGTCCTGTAAAAGGCAGAAGTTCGAAAATAAATACATTTTACATCTTAGATTCAGCGATAGGGTTTGCCACCAGTCCTCAATGTCTTATTTTTTTTGCATGGAGAGGACAACTTACATGTTTATTACACGCAACTGGTTTGGTGGCTACCTCCATAAAATATGATTATTTTCACCATATATTGCGTGTATTGGAAGTTAATATTATCTAGGAAAGTTCACTGATACCTTTCACACTGTTTTATTTTCATCTCATCTTAATATTTTTTTTCTCTCTTTCCAAGTTGTGTAATTTTTTTAAAATTTAATTTAATTCAAATTTTATGTTTTTTATTATTGACATTCTTAACTCTTTTTTTTTCAATAATTACTAATTTTATTTCTTTTCACATTTTCTTTTGACTATTTATTATTATAACAGACTCATTTTTCAATTTTTTTTTTGTTGGCTATCTGTTGACTATCATTTCAATTGCAATTATTTTTTTGTATCTATAAATTAAGTTTTATTCAGGAATATTTATATAATTTATAATCAATTTATGTGCATGCTGCTATACAAGCTGCATTTTTATCATCGCCTGTCAATTTTTTTTCAAATTCAATTCAAATTTCTTTATTCATAAAATATTTACAACACATATATGTCAATAATACCTACTACATTATTTATGTAACAATTAAAAATGCGTTGGTATTGCTGCCTCACTAGGTACAATGCACCTGTATTGGGAGATAATTGTTATTGTTGTTAATTTTTTTGATTTAAGATGTAAAAGGCACTGCCGTATAAAAATGTAAATAAATAAATAATAAAATTCCTTAATTATAAATAAAACACTTATTTAGTACTTCTACTATGACTAAGAAGTACTAAATATGAGTGTTTTATTTATAATTAATTTAACATGAACTTCCACCAAGAACCGTGGGTCAAAAATATCAACTTCACCATTTCTATTTGATTAAAAGAAAAGGATCTATTATTATTATACCATCACGGCACATCCCACAAGTGGGGTAGCCAGCAGATCAGCTGCATGTAAGAAACATGAAAACTGTCCTCTCCGTGCCAATATAAAATCAAGACATTCAGGATGGAGGACCTCAAGAGGGTCTACATGTTGAATTATAGTAGTGACATCATTTATTATATTAATTGTGTCGGTGCACACGTAGTAGAATTCCATAATTATGTAATTTGAAAAAAGTGTTTCTTTCTACTGAAGATTAGGTATTGATTCCGAGAGAGACGTCTTTCGACTTATCTACTTATAATACCAGATTGATTATGACCTGATAAGTCATTATCAATCAGATTGATAATGACCTGATAAGTCGAAAGACGTCTCTCTCGGAATCAATAATCTATAGTAGAAAGAAACAAGTTTCAAATTACATAAGTGACAGCGGTTAAGAGTCTAGTCGCCGCCTTCGTCGTCTCCCGTCTAGACTATTGTAACATCATATATACAGGACTGCCCCAGATCCTTCTGAATCGTCTCCAAATGGCCTTTAATGCTGCTGCCAGGACCATCCATAGAGAGAACAAGCTGCCACATCACACCACTGCTTAAGGAGCTACACTGGCTTAGAGTTCCAGAGAGAGAGTGGAGTTCAAGCTGTGCCTCACGGTCCACAAAGCCTTGAACGGCACAGCACCTCTATGCCTCGCTGAGCTATGTCCCCTCGACGAGACTCTGAGGCGACCACTCATTTATTAAACAAAACAATATTTGATTCTACATTTTGAACACAATATAAGATTAACAATAAAATTTAAAAATAACATTAAATAATAACAAAAACCATAAAATATTAAAATAAATTTATGTATATTCAAAATGTAGAACCCCAACATTATTCGAGTTGATTCTTCCATGATGTTCTATGAAATATTATTATTATTATTATCATTGGTTACCCCGCTTGTAGAAAATAATTTGGCAAGTTACCTATTGATGAATGTATAAATAACATGTTTCAAAAACAATTATTATTGTATAAATTTACTTATCTCACTCAGGACGCAGTGGTGTGCAAAACAATCGGTCGGTGTATCGAAATATAATCAAATTCATGTCCACCGAGCCGTTCATCAGTACATTATAATATTATATTAATACTACTCTTGCACACACACAAAATTGTGTGGAGTAATAATACCAACTCCTACATCAAATCAACATGTTAATCGAACCGATTGTACCATATCTCCTTCTATCTCCATCATCCCCTGCACGCGTGAGAGAGATGGTGAAATAGTCTGATAGATTTTTGAATGCGATTTTTAAAAATGAATATTTTGTTGTTTCCAACTGTCTGTTACGTTGTAAATTTAACTTTTAGATATATTTTTTTCTAATAAGACGTGTTAGTTAAAATGCATTTTAAATCGAAACTATTTTTCGGAGATTTGAAATTTTGTTCATGAATATAATTATTTCATCTTAAGTAGCATTCAAACTGTTTCAATTTAAATGATCATCCAGAGTGTCAGGGTCAAACACTTTCATCGAAAGTGAACACGTCTATTCACACTTGTTCATTCTATGCTTTCACTGCCATGTTAATACACAAGGGCCCTTAGTCAAAACACGTTTTAGTCAAACAAGTTTTCGTTCAAATATAGACGATGTGCGAGAACGTATCAATTTTCGTAGCTATTTGTGTATTTTAGCTACAAAAATTGTCACTTTGGCGCAACGTCGTCTATATTCAAACGCTAACGGAACGAAAACGTAACGTTAAAATGTGGTTTGACGTCGGGCCCACTGGTCATGTGTCGTTTAACGTATTTTCGTGAATAAATAATTAATTAATCAAATAAATAAAAACAGAAATAAGAAGAATCTTTGACGTCGAAGATGTTGTGCGATGGAGTAGAACAAGAAGACCCTTCTGGAGAGATCATGTGGGGAGAGCGAGTTCAGATCGAGTGGTGAGAATAGCAGCAGACAAACCCATGAGATGAAACAGACCTTCAGGAAGACCGCTTAAACGATGGAGGGATAGCTGAGCATCCACCTCCCAGGAGCAGGCTCCGAGAACCACAGGAAAAGCTGAACTGAAGCAGAAGAAGAAGAAGTTAATTAAAATTAAATAAATTAATATAACTTTAAAACTCTACACATTACCGATACAATAAATACCTACAAAACATTAAATACGAAAAAGTTATGAAACAAAAGCAGAACAAAAACATGATTGAAGTTTAACTCTCCAACGACATCATTGCAACAAAAACAATAAAATTTCAGAGATGAAATATTTTTAAATAAAAAATAAATAATTATCATCCGTCATTTTATGACGTGTCATCGGGTATTAGTGCAATAATGGAATAATAGTTGAGTAAGTTATTTTCACGGTACAACAGTTTGATCCGGCTTTAAAGTATACCATATTATACACCATGCATACCTACATATTATATAAACACATACACACAGTACACAAATACCACAATAATCATTGTTACATTTCATGATATAACATTATTATTGTGCACAGGACACCTCAGTACAGTACGTATTGATTTAATTAAGATATTCTCCCACCAGATGGTGCAACTATCATTATATTTTTTTTCATCAAATATTTTGCATTGTCAAAAAAGACATTCTACATCTTAAATTTAGCGATGAGGTTTTCCACTCATACTGACTGTTTTAAATATTTTTTTTTTGTTAGCACAGAAAAGAAGGTTTGCATGTTTATTACATGCGGTTGATCTGCTGGTTACCCCACTTGAAGGATATGCGGTGGCGGTATAATTTAGTCATGAAAAGGTGAATCTTTTCATGCTAGCTTAATCGAAGATCACTTTTGAGCTACGCCCTTTTTGATTAAAATATCTAATTACCTATGTAACATCTTGCCAATATACATAATTATTACGAAATTGTTATTGGATCGTTTAATATTTATTTGTTTTATTTTTCTTGCACATCATAATTCACATAACAAAATCAGTAAGTCAGTTTACATAAGAAATAAATGTAATTATATGCAGTGGTGAGATTACCACTTTGTAGTGATTTCTTCCCTCTAACCTCGTCACATTAACACTAAACACAAATAAAAATAATAATAATAAAAACACAAACAATAATTTAAAATAATAATAATAAACAACCAATAATTTACTTTCTTCCTCTTCTGATTGCGCATCAAGTATCTGACTCTGACATTTCTGATATGTGCCGTGATGGTATACTGATTGATTGTACGATGGTATACTGATTGATAAATTGTACGATTGTATTTGCGCATCAAGTACCTGATTCTGACATTTCTGATATGTGCCGTAATGGTATACTGATTGATTGTACGATGGTATACTGATTGATAAATTGTAGGATTGTATTTGCGCATCAAGTACCTGATTCTGACATTTCTGATATGTGCCGTAATGGTATACTGATTGATTGTACGATTTTATTTGTTAAATAGTTGAATAAATAAATAGTACAACTCTATATACATACTTACTTACTTACTTACTGCTAGCCCTCTTCTCTCCACTGCTGGATATAGGCCTCTTCAAAACTTTTCCACACATCCTATCTAGAACAACATGATGCCACTGTTTTCCCATCATCTGGACAATATCGTCAATCCTTCTTTTTTGGAGTCTTCCTATGCTTCTTCTGTCCTCCTACGGCCTCCATTCGAGAATTCTGGGAGTCCATCTGCCATCCTCTCGTGTTACCACATGACCAGCCCATTGCCATTTCAGCTATATACATAGAAGCTAAATAAGCTAGATAGCATTTTGGTAGAGGCTGTTTTTAAGTCTACCTACAATATTCCCCATTTTTACTCCCGACAATTTTTTTTGTTAGTTCGCCAATGAATTGATTACCTTTTCAATTCTCATTCAAGTTAGCTTGATTAAGTAAATAAATATAGATATGACAGTTAAAAAAAAAACTTATAAGTTTAGATTTTGATCCCGGGTTATGCCGTGTTGTTGAGTTTGCAATCTGTTGTAATAATAGAACTTAGATGGGCCGCAGATCCGATCACAGATTTGTCGGGATGTGCGGTAATTGTCGATGGGTTGTGATATAATAGAAATTGGTAAGTAAGGCACAAGCCAACCCATACAGGGATGCTGCTAAATATGTCGACAATATTATAATACATAGATTATTAATTTGAGTTTGTTCAATCAAATTGCGAATTTCAAATTAATTTTATTTATATAAAAATGTATAAAAATACACAATAACAATACCTATCAACTTTTTTTTTAATAAAAAGGATATATTTGGATTATGTTACAAGTTACAAACCCAAATACAACTTAAAATAACTAAGTATTAGAAATTTATTTAGGTAGGTAGGTAGGTATGTCAATTGTTATTGTTGTCATGTATATTCCATACCTAAATCTTTGTCCTGGATGTCTTTAACTTTTGTTGTCACTGAAGAAAATATTATTTATTTTTTGTGAGACACACAGAAGGTAGACAAAACATTCATAAAAAGGAGAAAAAATACACTGGTCCAATCAGGCCAATCCCCAAATTAAGTTACATGTTTTTTTACATACAGTTAGTATGTAAAAAAAGCTATAAGCGGTCCTCTCCCTTGCGAACATTCAAGCCGTCTTTATTTTTCCGTACATCCTTTTACAGGACACCATAAAACTGGCGGAAAAGAGTTGGAGCTTCTTCTTGTTATTATTTTATTTTTCTGTTTTTCATCATCTGATTTTTAATATTTCAAGTAGGTATGATGTGTTGGTATTATGCTGCAAAGAGTAGGTAGGTGGTAACTAGGTATACAGGCCGTAAATTTTGTGAACAAATATTTTTTTTACAAATAAATTCACATAATCAATCAATACAAGTCAGAAATAAGATTATTCAATGAAGTGAACTGTTTCTGGATAAAACTATTCTATACTTTAACCTCACCCCGTGTCCCAGGTAGAGTAGGAAGAGAAATTAGAGCGCTATATAGATCTATCCTTACATATTTCTTTCGCTTCCTCTACATTCATCCAGTTACTCATACACGCCGATTTCTCTTACTCAACACGCAGCCGTCCTTAAAAATTTGATCCATGTGATCAACCCACGTAATTCTTGGTCGTCCGCGCTTCCTCACACACCCTCTTTCATATAAATATATCCTCTTCGTCATTCTTTCATCGTGAATTTACTCAACGTGTCTAATTGAACCATGTGGCTTGACCACGTGGATCAAATTCTCAAGGACGGTCGCGTGTTGAGTAAGAGGAACCGACGTGCGTCTATGAGAAACTGGATGAATGTTGAGGAAGCGAAAGAAGTATGTAAGGATAGATCAACATGGCGTTCCGTTCTCTCTGCTACCCCACCTGGGACACGGCGTGAGGGTATAGTATAGTATTGTAGTATATTGAACTCGGTGAAACGTAATAGAATTTTCTTCACAAACCGATGCTTTATTGTTAGGATTCTGAGTCTGTTCATCAAAAATATTGTATTAATTAAATATTAGTGATGGCAACCCTAATCATAATTCTTTGGCTTTAGGAAAATAATAATAATATGTAAGAATTATAACGCTCTGCTGATTCTGGGATATAATAAGTATGTATGTATAACACATAGTTCTCAAACATGTATGTATAAGGTACAACTACAAACCCTATATTCACTAGGTAGGTACACAATACAATAACATTATTTATCCCATTTTATTGTAACTGTAATACATTGTACAGTGGATAACTCAACAATATTCTACAAAAAAATGTATTTATTAACATAATCATGAAATTTTTGATTAAATTTTCATAATACCTACATTATTATGAAAATTATTAATAATTTTATAGTCTTTCCGACAGGAGAGTTTGGTATTATGTTTGTTCTGCTACCAGGGGGTAAAAAAGTAAATGCTGTCGAGAACGATTAAACGATAGTGGGACGTAGATACAAAATTCCCTCAAAATCATTGGATTACTTATAAAGCCACTCAAGAGTTTGAAAAAATGCCGAGGTACCTAACACTCTTGCCTTTGAGTCAAGGCGTCCCAAATTCGATCCTCAGCCAGAGGAAAATAAGAATGCCTTTTTTCAAAATTTTGTCGGATAAATAAAAGTCTACGACTTCTGAGATATTCTGGTGTAAAGTAATTCTCTATTTAATGTTCTGGATCTGAGTTTTACATATTATATGTGTTTAGTGCATTTACTCGTACATATATCAGTGTTCATATTATTATTCATATTTATTGTGTCTTTTCATTTTTTTGTATGTTGTGTTTATTACGCTCCTTCTATTGTATTAATGTTTTCCCTTTCTATTGTACTAATGTATTATTGTAATGTTGATGAACCCATGTGTCCTGTAAAGAACCTACGGGAGAGGTTGAAGAATAAAGAATAAATAAAGAATAAACTGTATCTTCGCGTTATAATATAAGATTTATGTCTTAGTTTGGAACTAGCTTGATTGCGTGAATTGTCTATACATGGTATATGACGTACATATTTATATTATTATGAGTGGGGCAGCTAGCAAACTAATTGCAAATATTAAACATACAGGCTGCCTCTTCGTACCAAGAAAAAAATATTTATTCAGGATGGATGGTATACCTTACACTGAGAAAAATACTAACGAAATTTCACAAACAAATCGTTTGTAAATTTACCAACGAATTGTTTGTAAATTTACCAACGAATTGTTTGTAAATTTACCAACGAATTGTTTGCGATAGGTTAATATTATAGATTCGTACAAATGAATCGTCTGTACTATCTCTGGTCCTAATCTGATTCGCTGTGAAATTTCGTTAATATTTTTCTCAGTGCGCGCATTTTGTCCACAACACTCTTCTCGCATCCGCTTGCATAACAAATTGTAATAAATTAATATACATTTATTACATCTCGTTTGGTAATTAAACGTGGCTAAAGCGCTATCTCTAATTGATTATTTAAAAGAGTGTTTTTCAAAAAAAGTTAAATGACAATATCCAGATTACGGGAAAACAGTAAAGTTTGTAGGTACTCGATGCGCTTTCAGTTTCAGTACAACTGTTTTGTAGGGCTTTCATTTTTATTATCACCTCACGTTTTATAAACAGAAAAAAGTTCAATTAATAGAAGCTTAGAATCTTTTGTGGAATATTTCAAGTGAAAGGGAATTAATATTATTATTGTACGAGTACTTATTTGAATGACGGTTATGCTTTGAATTATATAGTAGATACTTACCAAATTTTTTTTTTTATGTTAGACTTTGTTTCATAAGTATGTACACTGAGAAAAATACTCACAACGAATCATTGGTACGTACTATCAGATTAGGACCAGAGATAGTACAAACGATTCAATAGTACGAATCTATAATATTAACCTATTGCAAACAAGTCGTTGGTAGAATCATTGGTACGTACTATCAGATTAGGACCAGAGATAGTACAAACGATTCATTAGTACGAATCTATAATATTAACCTATCGCAAACAAGTCGTTGGTAGAATCATTGGTACGTACTATCAGATTAGGACCAGAGATAGTACAAACGATTCATTAGTACGAATCTATAATATCAACCTATCGCAAACAAGTCGTTGGTAAATTTACCAACAATTTGTTTGCGAAAATTTAATATTATAGATTCGTACTAATGAATCGTTTGTACTATCTCTGGTCCTAATCTGATAGTACCTACGTACCAATGATTCGTTGTGAAATTTTGTTAGTATTTTTCTCAGTGTAGGTACCTAGTAAAGCCAGTGTCGGTGAATATTTATTTCAAACAAAATATCAAAAAAATTATCACATCCTTGATAATATCATAATTCAATTTTGGCAAAGCACTTGATATCGATGATTGATGAAATTGATTTTATAATGTGAATGTGTCATAATCATATTGATATAGGCACCATAATTATTGATAACAACATCAATTGATTTGTTTTAATGCACATCTAAAATCAACTTAAATGCAGTGAAAATACAGTTATGTCAGAAAATACAGTCATATTGTTGAAATTTTTTATGGAGTTTATTTATTTTATTCTTCACTGTACATTGGTTACAATATTACAAAATAAAACAATGCCATAAAAATATCAGTTATACAATTCAATGTACAGAGGGCGAGTTAATTGCTAAAATGCGATGTCTTCCAACTAACCCGGAAATAGTCAAATGACCCGGAAATAAATTAGAAAAGTTTACAGAAATAGTCACAAATATTTCACCTAAATAATAAAAAAAAATCCATACATATCTATGCGTTTAAATTGGTACAGTGACTCAATAAATAGACCTTTTTTATTAATGTTTATTATGCTGTTTTCATTTTGATCTTGACTTATGAATTGGCAATGTACATAATATTATGTGATTGTGTATGATTGTTTTTGTTCTTGTTGTTGTTGTCTGTCATACCTACTTTTTGTCAAGATATAAAAGGCTCACGCCGTATATGGTTTTAAATAAATAAATTATCAGATAATTAATTTGCACAATGCAGACTCCTTTTAAGAGCAAGTGAAGTGATGGTGTCTCGATAATTATTACTAAGAGACATAGGCTGATTTATGTATGGTTTACTTATATTACCTTCACTAAATCCATCAAATTCTCGAGTCGAACTACTACATTCGATATCTTTCATATATCAGCACTTGCTACTAAGCAACCAATTGTTATCTAATTGTAAGACAAAGGTAGCCACATATAAAAATAAATTTTGAATCAGCTATAATTCATTCATTCATTTCATTTTATTCTTCTTGCACATCATCATTCATATAACAAATTAAATAAAGCAATATACACACGAAAAAATGTGATGATGTGCAGTGGCGAGATTATCACTCTATAGTGATTTCTTCCATCTAACCACGTGGAATAATATAATGCATGTCATCCATTGTGAAAACTGAGAGATCATCAGTTAATAGCAACCATTTGTAATCTAATGATTAGACGAAGGTTTTTTTTTAATCAAACCAAAGACAAATTTTGAATCAGCTATAATTCACATCAACCATTGTGAAAACTGAGAAGTACTGCACGATATACCTACTCATCTTTCGCCTTATTGATTTCATTAATTCAAAGAGTATTAGATTTCCCTTTACATTCTAAATAAAAACAAGTCATTCAGAATTGGTGTATAGGTGTGAGGTCACAACTGCTTATTTCCTTAATTTAAGTTTGTCAATGTCTTCTAAGTGATATTTATTTATTTAATTTTTTACGGCTCTTCATACATAATAAAGATTCATACATAATTATTATTTACAATAATTTAAATATTGAAAAATGTTTTTAACAAAATATTTGTCAAAATAATTGGAGTTCGTTGAGTGATGTTTAAAATATATAGGTACCAGTGGCGTGCCTTCCATACATGCAAAAAAGCAACGCATGCCTAGGGAATAAATCTATAATTTACGAGAGAAAGTATCTAAAAAAATGACGAAGTAAGTTTAAATTAGTTTGAATCTTCCGCTAAACGTTAGCTAATCTATTGCAAACTTCAGGTCAATTGCTAACATAGAAACTCTAGATGTACCTATAAACGGTATAAAGTAAATTAACCTTGATTCAAATCTCGCGCTAAACGATAGCAAACCTTTTGCAAACTTCACTTCGATAAATTCGTATGACCCCAGAAAATAGTTCTGTCCTATTTCCACCTCCTAGCATCATATGTAGCTTTTATGTTATCTGTCACACGTAGGGAAAGTACGTTAAAAGTATTTGTGTTGTGCACAAAACTATTAACGTACTTAATAAAAGTGTTGAATACTAGTGTATATGCAAGTGTAGTGGTACAATACATTTGTACGCCAGATGCTGTGCCTTTAGGAAAGGTTTGTATGTGTTAGTGCAAAAGACAATAATATTATGTTTTATTATTTGTGTGTACGGCTTCGGTTGAGTCATTTTTATTGAGTTACCTTTAATAGACTGAAGTTGTGTTTTATGTAAATTTATCCAATAGCGGTAAAATGAAATGTGCTTATTGAGATACCACATTCATGTGAATGCCAATATATTATTGAGGTTCAATTTCATTCAATTAGAGGATACAGATGAAAATCTTGATAAATTTTTTTGATATTATTTCAAAATTTATTTATTTCTTACTTGCGTAGGTACTGTCATTAGTTGAAATATTGTTTAGTACTGTCATTAGTTGAAATATTGTTTAATATTTTTCTTTACTTATATTATTTCTTTTATTCTTTTTTAAGTGATTTTTTTTACCAATAGCAGAATTTCTTATAAAATATTATACTTGTTTTAGTGACTATACAAAAATTTAACATAATTATTATTTCAACATCTCAGAAACACATAAAAATTCCATCTCTCTCCAAATACATTGGTTTTTTGTGTGTTAACTTTTTTTCAAATTTGCTTTGTTTTGCTAAGATTGTTGATAAATATTTTTTTATTTATAAGTTGACTACGTATTAGTTTTTTCAGACATATTAATATTTAATTATTATAATATTATAAGTAGGTAGGTAATATGATAAAAAATCGTAACATAACTTTGATATTCAATTAAAATTGATGTGTTTGGTATATTATTTTATGATTATAATTATGATAATATTCCACTTTATTTCTTAGAAATACTGTAACAATCTCTAGGTATTATTCTTTGATTAAATATTTCAAAATTTTTATGTGTTTTCGCTTAGAAGAAGATTAAAATATAAAGTGAAAAAATGACACACTTGAGTGGGTGTCAATGTGTGTTACGTAAATTTAAATAATTGCTCTGTAAAAAATTATCATTCCTTGTTTTGTTATTTTTTTTTTTAATTTACTCGTTTTAAGATAGGTAAGGTATTAAGTACAATAATTAGATCGATGTCGGGTACCATGCCCTAAGAAAAGAATTCAATAATTATATTTAGAATAGCTTTATCACTTAAGTATTTTGAGTTATTTGTTGCTGAAAATATTTAATATTATCGATTTTATTTAATAAATATATTTCATATTTGAGTTTTGTTTCTTCACTAAGACTGGGGACTATCGCCCTTAATCGCTTTATTTTGGGAGTCTCGAGTTGGTATAAGGTAGCATCCCCACTTAGAGTGATCCTGCGTCAATTGAGACACCTTTTCCATCCTATAATATTTCTTTTGTTCAAATGTTGTTGTCATTAAAATGATTTAATGTAAAAGAGGTCATCCAGACTATCTGGATTATTGTGGATAGAAAAATAGTTAAGTTTTTGGCCAACAATAATTGTTTTCTAATATATTATAATAAATTCTACCTACTGTACCTACACAAACCGCGTGATATTTATCTTTTTCAAATGTTGGTGTCATTAAAACGGTATACTGTAAAAGAGGCTCAGCATGCCCAATACAAAAAGTCTAGTCCCGCCACTGATAGGTACCTACCTACTCATAGCGTTTCATCTTTTTATTTATCGTTTTTCTTTCAAAATTTATCAAAGGATAGGTAGATACACCGAAAAGAGATTTTTTTCTGAAAACATCCAATAATTTACAAATAAAAAATATCTTTGTGATTGATTGAGAAGAATTTTTTATTAATTTATTTTTTAACGACGTGTCTTATCAACTAATAAATAAAAACAGATTTAATCCATGCAGAGATCAACTATTGAATATCTTACGTGCTATCTCGGGAAAACTCTCAGAGATAGAATCAGAAATACTGAGATTAGAAGGATATGCGACACGGAGGACATAGTGAGATGGAGTAGAAAAAGGAGACGATTCTGGAGAGACCATGTGGACAGGATGGCTCAAAACAGGATCGCCCACATTGCTGCAAAGAAGACACCGGCTGGCTCACGCTCACGAGGAAGACCATCAAAAAGATGGAAGGATAGCTGGTCCTCGGTGTCACAAGAGGGAATCACTTCCGAAACAACAGATCAATGATCTATTACACGAGGAAGTAGAAGAAAACGAACTATTGAATACAGCTTACAAAAACTTTCTATACATTGAACACTTTACTACATAAAAACACCACTTATTTCACAATTATTATTGTGTATAGTACGTATGTATGTATCCTATGTTAAAATAAAACAAAGTTGTAATAAGTTTTTCATAAATTTAATATTTCAAGAATTAAATCGAATACAGAGATTGACCTATTATTTTACTCAAGGTTCTGATAGCTTCATGAAGGTTATAAACCAACATTTATCCTCGAAATAAAAATCAAGTAAATTCAGACATACAATAAAATATTATAAGACTATAAAAATAACTGTTCACAACAATTTCTTCACATTCATAATATCACTACTTATAATACCCGTAACTAAATTCTCTTTTCAAAATTAATTAAATATCTATCTTAAGTTTATGAGATACATGTTCATTAGAATTAAATTATATCTAGAAAAAATTATATCTAGTCCATTATTTATCACACGATTATCTTATATCAAGTCATGAGAATTGTATCGTACCTAGTGGCTTTCAGCATTTTCAATCTTATCAATGATATTTCTTTCAACTTGAAATGCTTCTTGTATTTCAGAAAATGATTTTCGTTTTGTTTCAGGCATAAAGAAATATATGAAAATTGTACCCGCTAACACTGTTCCCGAAAACATCCAAAACGAGACGTGATATCCGAAGTTATCTCCAAGTATATTATACAACTTTGTTACTATGAATCCAAATATTCCCAATAATATAACCATGAACGCTGTGGTCAATGGTCTAACGAATGCTGGAAATATTTCACTGGCTATAATGTAAGGCACACAACCTAAGCCTGAATAAAAAAAGAATTGGAATGATAAAACACCCAGAATTAATAACCAAGAATAAGAATTATCTAAATATTCATGTTTTTCAAGATAGTAGTATGTTCCAATGAGCGTTGTGGATATGATACATCCAACTGCCGATATGAGAAACAGTGTTCTCCTTCCTAAGCGATCAATGAAAAATAAAGGCCACAAAGAAACTACCGAGCCAATACTAGTCGCTATTATAATTCCAATAAACTCATCTTTGTCAGGATCGTCATACAAAAAAGCTACATGAAGATTTCCCATTACGGTTAACATTCCACTAAAGCACTGGGTGAACACTAAAACTGCTATAATCATCAAAGAGAATGCAGCTTTCCTTAGTTGTAATAATTTGAACTTTCTTCCAATCGGTTGCCTAAGAAAACCGACATCTAAATATTGAACAATATCTGCTAATTCTTCTATGATGTACATTCTATTATTTTCACCTCGCAGTCGCATTAAATTCGCTTCAGCTTTGTCATAGTTATGCCTCATAACTTCGAAATGAGGGGATTCCGGCATTGAGAAGAATGTGAGAAGAGCGGCCAGTGGAAATATTAATGAGACTGCATTCATGAGCGTAAAATTTAAAACTGCTGCCAAACTAAAAATATATAAAAATCCAAGTAACAACATCGCGACCATTCCAGCTGTAAAGGCGCCTCTTAAACGATTTTCCACCACTTCTCCAATGTACACTGGAACTATACAGAATGTGAATCCCACTCCGAATCCAAGAATGAGTCTTGATGCCAAGAGAAGAGCTGCAGATTTGGCTATGATGCATAGTGACCATCCGACGATATATACAGCCGATGCTATAAAATTAATCCACTTTCTGCCAGTTCTGTCAGCTATGAGTGCGAATACAATAGATCCAATAATAATTCCGATGTATATCAAGGATGACATCCATAGTTTTTCAGATGGCGATATAGTTATACTTGATGTATCTTCTGTTAGCCTGAATAATGCTGGTGACATCCATCCAAGATTGGTCCCAGCCGATATCATAGAAAATGCACCTGGAAATTTCATAACACATTAATTATTACATAATATTATTATTCAGGTTGAAGTGGATTTGGCGCACCCACAGAATTTCATACAAAACCTAGAACCCTGACTCATTTACAAAAGTGAGGCAAAAAATCTATGAATTTTTGACAGAACGATTGGCGAAAGCGTGAGGTGTTTCCTACATTTTATGGACTATTACTCGCATTTTTATAAAAATATATCATTTTTACATTTATATAAATGTAATTGGACATCTTTTGAAGTTCTCGTCGACGTTTTTAGCGATTTATCACACTTCTTTTCGCCAACCGTTCTGTCAAAAGTGCCGAAAAATGGTGCCTCACTTTATTACAATGAAAATACATACCAGTGCTCCATCTAGGAATTATAAATAAAAATCTATGGGCGCACCTAATGAGTTAATATGTGATTTTTTGTGGAGATATTTTATGCATTGGCATAAAACAATAAATAACGAACGTGTCATTCAGTACGTCAATGTGATACGATAAAAGATTTAAAGAATAATATGATTAAGTACATATAACCATTGTTTGAGTTATTATGTTTAAATCTATTTACTAGCTAATCTCAAATCTTTATCACAGATTATATTAATCTTAATTTCATTTTATTTAATAATATTTCATAAACAATGACAAAATAGAAACCTATCCCTAATATTATTACATCGGATAATAAGTATTGACCTATATATGTAATTATATATTTTTAATACATTGCAATATACTGAAGAAAATGTTTGTAAACATTATGGCAAACAGATTATCGCGGGACAAAACATTTAACAAAAGGTTAATACCTATATCCATAAATAGGAGCATATTATGCAGAATCTGTAATGGACAATAATTTGACCTAACTGCTATACAACAAAAAAGCAAAACAACAATATTTCAAATAGCAAATGCCCTTATTGGTAGATTTATGTTATTAGTGTCTTATTCTCGAAAGCACACTGCACAAAGGTAAGAACATTTAAATAGAAGTAGTTTCAATAAATGACTAAATTATCCCATTATCATAATGACCTCTTCCGTAAGTTTTCGAGTATATGATAAAAATAAAATCAACGATAAAATATATTTAGTTTGTTCACCAGTGGTTTGCCTATAAATATAGAATAAGTTAAAAATTAGATTTATACACAATTTTAAATGATGACTACAAATACTAATGTTTTAGCCAACACTTCTGGTAATTTTCAAGAGTACCTAGGTACCTACCTATATGATTTTTCACAGTGTGAACACATTGTACTATACCATACTATTTGCTATATCATCACGGTCTGAACATTGACAGTGTGAACACATTGTACTATACCATACTATTTGCTATACCATCACGGTCTGAACATTCACAGTGTGAACACATTGTACTATACCATACTATTTGCTATACCATCACGGTCTGAACATTCACAGTGTGAACACATTGTACTATACCATACTATTTGCTACACCATCACGGTCTGAACATTCACAGTGTGAACACATTGTACTATACCATACTATTTGCTATACCATCACGGTCTGAACATTCACAGTGTGAACACATTGTACTATACCATACTATTTGCTACACCATCACGGTCTGAACATTCACAGTGTGAACACATTGTACTATACCATACTATTTGCTATACCATCACGGTCTGAACATTCACAGTGTGAACACATTGTACTATACCATACTATTTGCTATACCATCACGGTCTGAACATTCACAGTGTGAACACATTGTACTATACCATACTATTTGCTATACCATCACGGTCTGAACATTCACAGTGTGAACACATTGTACTATACCATACTATTTGCTATACCATCACGGTCTGAACATTCACAGTGTGAACACATTGTACTATACCATACTATTTGCTACACCATCACGGTCTGAACATTCACAGTGTGAACACATTGTACTATACCATACTATTTGCTATACCATCACGGTCTGAACATTCACAGTGTGAACACATTGTACTATACCATACTATTTGCTACACCATCACGGTCTGAACATTCACAGTGTGAACACATTGTACTATACCATACTATTTGCTATACCATCACGGTCTGAACATTCACAGTGTGAACACATTGTACTTTACCATACTATTCGCTATACCATCACGGTATATCCCGCAAATTGTGTAGCCAGTAGATTAAGTGCATCTAATAAACATGCAAGATATTCTCTCTGTGCCAACAAAAAATACACATTCAGAATGGGTGGTATGCCTCATCGCCGAATTAAAGATGTAAAAGTTGTGGTTAGATGGAAGAAATCACTACAAAGTGATAATCTCGCCACTGCATATCATCACATTATTTTTTATGTAAACTACTTTGTTGATTTTGTTATCTGTATCAGGGATGTTGCGAATATTCGCATCCGCATCCGCAAATGCGGAGCTTCCGCATGTATTTGGACATCTGCATCCGCATCCGCATCCGCAATAATCGATGCGGATGTTCATGCGGATGCGGATGTAAGACAATTTGCGACAAGAAAGAAATGGGGCGGGGCCGGCGAATGGCGCGTGCCGTTTGCACTTGAATTGGAACAAAAATAATGGTGACAAGATCCGACGCGTTTTTATTTTTGGCGGTTTTATTTTATTTTTGCAAATAACAAAGAAAAAAAATATTTCGCCAAAAAATCCATAATATTATTGTAGCAACAATTTCGCCACATATTTGACAATGGGGCCTACTTTTTTTTCTATAACATCTTAAACATCCGCATCCGCATTCGCATCCGCATCCGCGGATGTGAGCCTTCAAAATTCCGCATCCGCATTCACATCCGCGGATGTGTAAAAATCGACATCCGCAACATCCCTGATCTGTATGATGATGTGCAAGAAGAATAAAATAAATAAATAATAAAATTACTTTATTTTTTAACACCTGCCTTTTACAGGACCTCAAAAACTTACGGAAAAGAGTGGGATACCAATTCTTCGTCACATGTTTGTATGAGGTCATAAATATGTAAATTAAAAATAATTTTAAAACTATCACATAAGGCTTTGAAATGACGAGCTTATTTCTTAGTTCCATCCAGGGCTCTATGTTGTCTTCTCCAAGTCTTATTTTAGTTTTTTATTTTATTTATTCTATAAGGATCAATGAGCAAACTAATTAAAATCCCTTCTTTTCCAACTAATTAACATAAATTTGAGGTACTTTATTAAATAAAAAGATATAAGAAGACTTAAAAATGCTGTAACACATATAAAAATGTAAAAAAATTGTAAAAATAGTAACAAAAAATATGTGAGGGTTTCATGTGTTAAATTTACTTATGATTTTTTATTCATATGCTTTTTTAAAATATAATAAAACCACAGGTAGGTACTTACAGCTCAATAAGGCGTAACACTGAAAGCGAATCCTTTTAAAGCTAGAAGCTGCAGCCATCCTTTGTAGAGTATTATTAAAAACAAAACAGTATTTATTTATTTATTTATTTATTATAAATAGTATTCACAATTATTTATTTGATAACTTAGTATACAATTATTTATAGTAACTATCAGGGTGCACTTTTTCAAGATCATTGACTTTTTACATTAATATTAATTTTATATTAACTAAACAATGCAAACAATTAATGCAGTTATGTATTGATAGTACTCTATGTTGTGTTAATGAAAAATGTTTGGTGGTTCTCCTTAGCTACTTGTTTATGCCTGACTACTCATTATTATGTAGGAATGATAAGAGGCATATAGTTCCAAACTCCTTTAAGTCCCATATATAGCGATTTTGAGATTTTCGTGCAATCCGATAATGAATATGATATTCGACCATTATATTATGATATTCGTTTCTGTTTAAATCCAGGTAAATACTATATAAAAATGTAAAATGAAATAGAATAGAATAGAATTTATTCAATAAAATAGTTTACAATTACAATTATATAGAAATTATACAAGTTTATTTTTTTATAACATAACACAATAATATCTAGTTCCCCATTCAGCACATGGAATTAAGAGCTGGTATGAGGAGAACAATTAAAATAATTACCAAAATTTACATATGTACATAGTTAGGTCTGTTTAATCTAGCACTCATTTATGCAAATAAAGATAAGAAACACTATGCAGTTTAACAATTTTGGTACACTTTCAAATAGTTTGATTTCACGCAATTACACAATTTAACTTAAGTATTTAATTACATACGTAGTTAGGTCCGTATAATCTAGCACTCATTTTTACAAAGAAATACATGTAGAATTGTGCAGTTTACCAATTTTGGTACAATTTCAAATAGTTTGATTTCACACAATTTAAAGTTTTTTTAATTACATTCGAATTTTTACACAAAGTAAATTTGGTACATGTTACACTGATAATGGTCCGCTAGACAAACTCAGTCAGATATTGCGTTTAATGAAAATTAAATCGCCTTTACGTATTTTCGAATTTCTTTTTTAAATATGTGAATGTTCCTGGCATTTCTTATGGTTTCTAGGAGTTTATTATATGTATGGATTGTAATAACAGTTTGTTCCAAACTGCGTTAAGTCCACTGATGATTTTGTTTCAAACTAAGTTAAGTCCACAAGGTCGTTGAATCAACCAATCAGAGATCGAATTATAATAATGAATTCCAATGTGACTGCCATTATGTTGGCATTTGTTGGTTCCAAAAACCATTAAGTCCCTATGGACATATCAAACTACGTTAAGTCCGAACTCTAAATAAATATAAAACGGCTCCCGTCTTATAGAATACGCAACACTCCAAGGACTCCTTATTGGAGGAACACTGTTTCCTCACAAGGATATCCACAAATACACGTGGACCTCACCTGATGGACGTACCAGAAACCAAATTGACCATCTTTTGGTTAAGGCCCGAGACCGCTCTGATCTACAGGATGTCAGGACATTTCGTGGAGCGGACCTGAAAACGGATCATGAGCTCCTTGTCGGAGCCATGAAGCTAAGGTTCAATAAATTTGCAAGACCAGCTGCACCGCGAGTGTTTGACGTCTGTGGGTTGGGGAATATTCGGTCTCGCATGAAGTATGAGGCTGAGCTGCACCAAGGATTTGAACTCTCTCGGTATCTTTCCGATACTGACTCAGTAGAGTCGGCCTGGGAGGTGTTCCGGAGAGTAGTGAAGGCTGCAGCGGTTGCGTCCATTGGGTTCAAAGAGAGGAACAAACCACCATGGATGTCTATGGAGTCCTGGGGATATATTCAAGATCGCCAAAAAGTCAAGATACTCAGAGATGCTGAAAAGTCCCCTACGAAACTGGAGGCCCTAAGAAATTCGTACAGAGAGCTAGACCGCCTGGTAAAGCACTCTGTGCGCAAAGACAGACGACGTGATGTCGAAGCCAAAATACAGCTTGCACAAACTGCCGCGGCCAGGAATGACTCGAAGACTCTCTTTGAAATTACCCGCATGTTGGGAGGAAGAGGTCAGAATAAGACTGCTGACTCAATTAATGATAGCAGTGGAAACCTGATCTCTGCCCCTGACTTAGTAAGAGGAAGATGGAGAGAACACTTTGAGTTCATTCTAAACCGACCGGACCCCTCCTCACCTTTTGATGTTGGCAATGAGGATAGCGACCTAGATATCCCACAGGTATCTGGGATAGCCGAAACCCCCCCCAACACATGAGGAGATTGAGGCAGCTGTAAAAAGGCTAAAAAACAACAAGGCCCCAGGTGAAGATGGAATCCACGCAGAGCTCCTTAAGTATGGCATGAATGCGCTTATCCACCCACTGTACCATCTCTTTAACAAGGTGTGGAATGAGGAGCTCTGCCCGAAAGATTGGAGAAATGGATCCATCGTGACACTTTTCAATAAGGGAAACCCACTGGAATGCGGAAATTACCGTGGCATCACACTACTTAGTGTGCCCGGTAAAGTTCTCTCACAAATCATATTGAGTCGCATTCAAAAACCAGTGTTGGCATCTCTGAGAAAGCAACAATGCGGGTTTGTACCTGGCAAGTCCTGTTCGGACGCAATTTTTTGTGCCAGATGTGTACTCCAACAGTCGCAAGAGTTCAACTCACCGCTTGCATGTTGCTTCATTGACTACGAAAAAGCTTTTGACAGCCCCCACAGACCAACCATATGGAAAATACTGGCCGCGTATGGCATCCCGCCCAAGGTGGTAACCATGATCAAAGCCCTGCATATGGACTCTGAATGTTCTGTCAGAACATCAAGTGGTCCAACTGACACCTTCAGGATCACCACTGGAGTCCGGCAGGGCTGTATATTGGCACCTTTTATCTTTGCCATAATTATGGACTACCTGCTCAGAAAATCTATTCTGGGCCCTGGCGGTGTGCCTTTATCACAGCGTGAAAACAGTGAGACGTCTGTGGGAGTGCTGCACGATCTTGAATATGCGGATGATCTAGCCCTTTTTGATACATCTGTGGACGGATTACAGTGCAACGCTAATGCTCTTTATGAAAATTCCTTGCGCCTTGGCCTTCGTATCAACGCTGGTAAAACGGAGTACATATAGTACATGCACGAGTGAGTACTCACACCCCACTAATGGTTGGCAATTCCCAAATATCGCAGGTTAGTAAATTCAGGTACCTGGGAGCAACCATAACGCCAGAGGGTGATTTCCGGTCGGAATTACCAATCCGCATAGGAGCAGCTAGCGGGGCTTTCAACAACATGAACAAAGTTTGGAAGGCGTCTGGACTCAGCATCAGGACAAAATGTCGCTTGTTCAATGCGTGCATCATCCCAATCCTTCTATATGGCTGCGAGTCTTGGCACTTAACCAAGGCTCAAGAGCGGAAGATACTAAGCTTTGAAAACAAGTGTCTTAGAAGGATTTTGGATGTCAGATGGTATGAACATGTTACAAATGATGCTGTGCGCCGGCGCACCCAGCAGAGACCTGTAATCTCCGTAATACAAGAGAGACGATGGTCCTGGCTGGGACATGTTTTGAGAATGCCCAATGATAGTTGGCCAAAAAGAGCACTGTTTTTCCGTCCGCAGGGGTTCCGTCGGCCCGGGCGTCCCTCTTTCACAATACACCGTTCCTATGACAACGATATCAGAGCGCAAGGAATGTCGTGGGAAGAGGTGACGCAATTGGCACAGAGACGCTCTGAATGGAGGAGGCTGGTTTCTGCCCTGTGCTCCCGAGAGGAGCGTTGAGGGCGATGATGATGATGATGTGTTTAAACACTACTTTTAGTAGTTATTTATTGATCAATTAGAATTTTAAGCTATATTCTATAATATTATAAATAAGGTGAAGTTTAGATGTGAAATAATTATAGCACAATAGAAAAATGTGTTTTACTCAAAACTGCAAAAAAATGACTTAACGGAGTTTGGAACTATATGCCTCATTATTTTAAGTTGTACTATTATCTATAATACTAAGTTGATAACGACAATGATCGTTTTATTACGTGGGTATTTATATGTATGTGTGTTAATCCGTGAGCAGGTGCGTATGCGCATGTAATCAAAATGAATACGCTGTTGATAATATTGTTTCAAATTATTATTATTATTATGAATTTATCTTTTTCAATACGGTATTCCCGAATTTACTACGATGACCAATGAATTTAGAAGATTTTTCAGAAAAATCATTCTGTTGCATCATCGTTAATATTGGGTGATTGAGTGAGAAGGTTCATGACTTTATATACCATATTTTTTTCTATACACAAATATCAGTATACTGTCAGTCAGCTATAGCTGGCGGACTTATCACTAACGTGATTTCTTCCAGACAACCAGTGCTGTCTCAATTTTGCTGAGACAGTTCTTTCCCAAACCCTGGTTGCGAAAATTCTTTACGAAATTCTCCGCGACCCAATTGTGAGAATATCAACGCGTATATTTATTTATTTATTCTTTGCTGAACATTGATCACAATACATACAATTTAATACAAAAATCCATTAAAATAAGATGTTAACGATATATAGAGGGCGAGTATATCGCAGAGGCGTGATCTCTTCCAACAAATCCAAAGTGTGTTTTGAGAATCTTCTACTCAAAAAAAATATATCGGTAGGAACCTACATTCAACAAAACTAATATATACATAGCTTAAAATTCTTATTCAATACCAGGCACCCAGGACTACTCATCGCCATCGCGGAGGGTAAGACCGAGGGGACAAATAGCAGAGGCCGACCAAGAGACGCATATATGGACCAACTGAAGAGGGACATGAACTGTGGCTCATACGTAGAGCTGAAAAGACTGGCCGAGAATAGAGACGAATGGAGAAGAAAAACCAAACTCGTTGCAGACCAATCCAATGGATTGTAACTCATCATATATACCAGCTATCTTAATAGTTTAGATTCCCGTAATTGGGCTCAACAAGAAATTTGTGATAGAAATAAATCAAACGTAAATAATTTCACTACATCATTACAAGTAGTAATATCATGACTCCTTCATTTGGAACATTTTAAATTTATTTATTTTTATATGTGGTTTAGCCAATAAAGAATTATTTAGGTATTAGCATAGTTTGGTCACATACAGCTGTTTACTTATACAGAATACTCCCAGGCTACATGGGCCAAGTGTCACCCGTTTCTGTATCACTATTCGTTATTTTTATATTTGTTTTAGCCAATAAAGAATTATTTAGGTATTAGCATTGTTTGGTCACATACAGCTGTTTACTTATACAGAATACTCCCAGGCTACATGGGCCAAGTGTCACCCGTTTCTGTATCACTATTCGTTATTTTTATATTTGTTTTAGCCAATAAAGAATTATTTAGGTATTAGCATTGTTTGGTCACATACAGCTGTTTACTTATACAGAATACTCCCAGGCTACATGGGCCAAGTGTCACCCGTTTCTGTATCACTATTCGTTATTTTTATATTTGTTTTAGCCAATAAAGAATTATTTAGGTATTAGCATTGTTTGGTCACATACAGCTGTTTACTTATACAGAATACTCCCAGGCTACATGGGCCAAGTGTCACCCGTTTCTGTATCACTATTCGTTAAGTTTTATTAGTTTCGCATATTTGTAAAAATAAACATACTGTTCTACAAGTTTAGTGTTCAGAATAAATTGTTGCAGGCTTCTGTAGAGTATGTTGCTTGTAGTAGTGCTAATATACATATGTTTACACCATAGAGAAGATGATGTGAAATGATGTCTGCGCTTGAAAGAGCGTCAGTAGTAGGTATAAATAAATTATAAACATATTTCATTTTCCAAATTCTTTTTCATTTCTTCCTGAAATTCTGTGTACTTTCTGTTTTCATTTTCTGTGATAGTAGTAAGTAGATTGTTGGTGTTCGGAACAACTATGTCTATTACGTACATGTGTTATTAATTTATTATTATTTATTATATTCACGACAGTGCTAACCAGTCGCACTTTCCGATATTTAGTGATTTGTTCCAAAAATACTGTTATAAGTATAGGATGAAATAACTCCATTATTTTAAAGACTTTTCTTTTTCGAAAGTCTTGAAACATGTGACTCCTACTCAGCATTTTGATGATACCTTTTCAGACGCATGTTTTACTGGTTGAAATGGCGTAAAAGTGGGTACTTATTAGGTAAGTTGGAGGGTTGTGTTGTCTGCTTGGCTGTAGGAAGTGTAATATATTCTAGTTGCAAGGACGTATCCAATACTTTTTTCTAGGGTGGGGCAGCGACAAGATTTTTTTGTTGCATATTTGTGTCATAGAATTTCTATGTGTCTGTATTTTTGTGTTATATTTTATTATTGTCTTGATTGTTTACTGTTTACTTACAATGATAGTGAAAAGGTTTTTTTTTTACTGTAACGCTGTTCATTGTTTCCTTTGTACAATAAATAAATAAACTACCAACTGTGTGGACCCTGTTTTTGTCCTCAATTCTAACTGTGTGATATTTGCTATACACGCAAAAAATTTATACCATCCCGTTGACAAATTTTTAATTTGGTGTAGGAATTTGAGATAATATACACGATTTCATTGTGTTTGTGTAACAATTTTATTATCATCTTATATTGTTTGCTCTGACCTCCAGTGGGAGTGGGGTGATTCCCCACTTCGATATCAATTGTCTATTATTTTCTATGTCCTAGCTACGCCCATGTCTATAGCTATGTATTACTATATAAGTGACCGTGATGGAGGTGTAACGCCTTATTTAATACAGAGCTTGTTATCTACAACAGAAGAACTAAGTACATATTCCCACGTACCTACTCAATTTTATTATAAGTACCACAATATCGTACATACATGTAAAATCACCAGGGTCAGCTGAGGACTTACTACGAATCGAAAGTATATTGCACAATAAAAAGGAAAAAACATTCTAAATACCTAGTTTTATTATAATATAAGATCACTTAGTAAATAATTATTTCTCTCTCTATGTGTTACGAAGCGTTATAGAAAGATAAAAAGTAAACTAAATATCTGTTAGTCTATCACTTGTATTTAATGGACGAATGAAGCAATTCGTCCATTAAATACAAGTGATATTAAATACAGGTTATTATACATTAAATACAGTTATTATACATTAAATACAGGTTATTATTATTCTGTGAAGGAAATGACCGCGTTGTCCTTGTTTTGCACTTGCTTCTATTTTCGCATCTCATTTTGGCTTACTGGATGGGCACTGTTTTGTCTATTTTGTTTATAATCATTTTATAATAGGGTTATTTTTGTAATGATTTGAAATGATAATATAAAGCGTAGTCCTACTGTGAAACAGGCAAAATCACTCGAATTCGGTTTTTTTTTACCATAAAGCAATATCAGAAGACTTTTGAAGTTAAAGATTCTCTCCAATGAATTGATATCTTGGAAGTCGGGAAATTGTATAGATTTTTATTAATAATACCTAGATGAAGCACTCGTATCAATTTTCATTGCAATAAAGTGAGGCACCATTTTTCGGCACTTTTGACAGAACGGTTGGCAAAAAGAAGAATGGTAAATCATTAAAACGTTGATAAGAACTTCAAAAAATGTCCAATAACGTTTTTATAAATGTAAAAAAGATATATTTTGATGAAAATGTGAGAAATAGTCCATAAAATATAGGAAACACCACACGCATACGCCAACCGTTCTGTCAAAAATTTATAGATTTTTGCCTCACTTTTGTAAACGAATTAGGGCTCTAGGTTTTGTATGAAATTCTGTGGAAAATTGCTACGCTAATCTAAGCATTACTTTGTCTTTACGAGCAGGTCGCAGTGGACAACGTGAAATTAGGACACTATAAAATTTCAAAAAACATCTTAAGACAAGGACATGTTTAATAACTATGGCAAATAAGCCGGCCCATTGAAACTATGAATCTGGATAGAGTGTATGTTTCTCTATTAATCATTCTGGCTCTGACATGCGCAAGTTCTTTTAGAACGGATCTGTACGTAGGGTAGGTATATTATTATTCTGAGCTGTGGTGCGCAAGAATATAATGAGAAACATAATAAAAACGTGACCGTACTCACGGTACTCATATTGTGACAAGATTCATGACTTTATTATCCTACAGAATGGGGAATCATAGAGAACCTACCAATCTACTTACCACTGGAAATGTCAAAAGAGGAAACAGGACGTGCGTCTATAAAATGTTGGAGATGATACCAATATTTTTAGATTTGATTAGGTACCTGATAATATTTTTTTTATAATTTAGCTTATCATATTTATATATTACTAGCTGACCCTGCGGACTTCGTACCGCTTAACAATCAATGAGTGATAAATATTTTTAATCTCTTTACAAACTTCCGTAATTGTCCAAGTGTGTCATCGTATAGTGTAAAATAATAATATTCATTTATGTTGAACAATTACTTATACTTAACTCAGATTTGTTTATAAATTATCTGCTGTAGGTACCTACGTAATACAGTATATATAATTATTTAGGAACTAATTTTTTTAGGTAGATACATATTCATTTTAAATTTATAAAAATGCTTTCCACGATTTTTTCAAAATTGAAATTTCAGAACCACAGATATTAAATTGTATGGACAACGATTCTAATTTTAAAATGTATACAAAAATTAATCTATAAATAGGCGATGATGAAAAATTTCATCGTTGATTTTGTATAATTCTCCATATTGTTTTTTTTGCTGAAATTAAAAATGTATGGCGTAAATAATTTTCTTCGTAATTTTTCTTCCCGTGAATTTGTACGATATTTTAAGAGCCTATCGGCTATTCGGGGCGGAGAAGAATACGACAAAATCAGAGATCATTCAAATCGGTACAGCCATTCTTGTGTTATAAATGGTATAACTAACACGTCTTTCTTTTATATATATATAGAGGATTAATAAACCTGCAAATAGTTGATAAAAATCTACATCACGACAAATACCTACTAGAAATCAAAGTTCAAATCAAAAAATAATGATGAATACAAAATAGATAGATAGATTTAAAGATTCATTTAAATTTTATTCATATTCATTCACATACGTATGTGTAACAATGATAGATAACAATGAATGAGTAATTGTTTGATTATTAGGTGTGAAAGTAATAGGTAATGTAATTGGTGTAGTTGTACTCATATTTGGGCAGATTTCAAAAAATTTGTCTGTGACGAAATGGAAACTCATTTTTTTTATATTTTTATTTAGTCTTCATTATACGCAAATAAGTTAGAAAAAATACTAATTAAACTGAATCTGTATATTTTATTATGATATTGGCAGGATTTTTACAATTATGAGGAAATTTATTTTGAGAACTGTTGAAAATTGTTCCGTTTCGTCACAAAGTAAGAATACATATTAAAGATAAAGTACGCTTTCTATATCGAAACAATGAATGGAATGGGAATCATAATAATAAAAACTTCATAGATTTTAGTTAGAAAATATCGGTTTTATTGAGGGAAATTTTGTTTTTCAACATTAATATTCAGTTTCGTCACTATCATGTCTTAAACACTATCTAAAAGTATCTTTATTCCACACATTTGAGAAGAATTCATATAATTTTGACTTAATAAGAAATAATAAGTTTTATTAAAAGATAATGATGTATAAATAATTTAGAGCTTTCCTAACATTTAAATAAGTAATGGTAAGAAATGAAGACAGTTGAAACTGGACGGTGACGCTTGTGGAACTCCGCGTGATTATTAGGAACAACTAAAGCGGGTTACACACTATGTTGTACACTTAAAACTAATAAATTCAAATCTTAAAACTTAAAAGCTAACAACTTATTCTTAAAATAATATGAAATCATATAATAAAGCTGTATTTTGTTATAGAGTGTTGTTCCTTTACTTTATTTTAAAATTAATCACTTACGGTAAAATAAAAAAATATATAAATGTACAAAAGATAAAAAAAAACTAAATACTATCGAAAACGAGAAAGAAAAATAGAATAATTAATGATGTTGAAACATAAAAAACCGACTCAAAAATAAAACTATGTATTTTAACAATTATTGCGTAATATTGGGTATTCGTCAATTTGTCGCGCAATTACTTAATACAAATTTCAGACTTATATGGTTTTCTCATGGATGTCATTATCATAACTGAACCAAATTGAAATGAGACCAACCGGAAAGTACCAGCTTTCAAATAAAATAAGAATCATCAAAATCGGTTCACCCAGTCGAAAGTTCTGAGGTAACAAACATAAAAAAATACAGTCGAATTGAGAACCTCCTCCTTTTTTGTAGTCGGTTAAAAAACAAAATTTCACCGATGTTTAATAGATACCTATGTAAGTACAAAAGAAAAATATTCAATTAACAAATTCAAAATGTTCACATGTTCACGGGTATCAATGTCCAAATACAACAACATTGTCCAATAATAATGCACAGGGAAACCCACGAAATAAAATTGTTCAGTTATAAAACTGAAAAAAAAAACATCAAAACGTTTGATATGATTTTCGCAAATGTCAAATCACTTATTACCAAGAAATAAAATAGTTCAATTATAGAACACAAGAAAAACATCAAAACAATTAGTTAATATAATTTTCACAAATGGCAAATCACATAAAACCAAGAAATAAAATTGTTCAATTGCAGAACACAAGATAAATATCAAAACGTTTAATACAACGATGAACCACGAAATTAAAACACAAGAAAAACTATTTCAACAAACTATACCCCATAACAGGTTAAGCATATGTAATCAAATTCAGTTTGTCCATCACAACATATCATACATATCAATTGTTTACATGCAATGCATTTTATCATAGAAGTATGTAAAGGAAAGTGTTTCTTGCATCGGTGACATTGTATCTGACGGATAACTGTCGTTCTTATAGATTTATTTTCTTTGGATTTACAAATTTTTGAGTTTACTCTTTGCTTAGATTCTAATAGTAGAAAGCTATCGTATTTATTCTTCAATAGACATCTATGTTTGTCAGCTAGTGTATTATGCTTTGTATCTGATAATTTTCTTTTTGATGAAATTGGCAAATCACTTTTTGATGAAGATGGCAAAACACATTTTGTTGAAGTTGGCAAATCACATTTTAAATTGGATGTAACTTCATTACCAGTGTTTTTTTGTTGTTGTTTGATATAACTTTGACAGAAAATATCATTGCCCATAGGCTGAATGTCAATGAAGGCATCAGACTCTCGAGGAAAAAGTATTTGGTTGTTATCAATAATTTCATCTGAGATACTGACTTTTTCAATTGCTTGAACATTGTTGTCCTCGCTAATTTCATTCTGCTCTTGACCAAGTAAAATCAAAATGTCCTTAACTGTCTCAATATTGAAATCTCCGCATGTTAAATAATCAATGTTGTCACTTAAATTTTCATTTGTTCTCTCACCTCTCATTAATGCACTGTCATCGCCTTTAACAAATGTTTCGTTTGCCCTCTCACCTTTCAATAATTCACCATCATCGCCATTAAAATACATCTCATTTGATCTCTCATCTCTTATTATTGTACTGTCATCGCCTTTTACGCACTTTTCATTTGTTCTCTTATCATTCATTATTTTATTATCACCTTTGACACGCCTTTTATTTACTCTCTCATCACTCCTTATTTCACTTTGGTCGCAACATTCATTATCCCTCTCATCTCTCATTATTTCATCTATGACACACCCTTCATTTCTCGCTTCTTCAATTTGCTCATTCCGGATAGTCTGATTTGTAACGAAAGTATGTGTCTTAGGACTATTACAATTGCACAAACCTCTCTGTTCTCCACAAAAACAACTGATTGTCCTGTATTTAATTTGGTTTGCCCGATTCGATATAACTTGATGTAATGCAAGAGTCCCAGGAACAGTTAATAAGTTATTTGGGATCAGTTTGCCTATGTTTTCAATATCGCTGTCTCTAATATGAAAACATTTAACTGACTTCATACTTTCCTGCACAATTTTACAGGCATCCGTGGCGTTTGTGACATCTGACTGACCGTAAGCTACTTTTCTGTCTAACTGCCTTTTTACTGAACCTCCAATGCCATCTGCTACACTTTTCCCGTGGCCGCTTTCAGAAAAAGACCAAGTTGTATAAGATAATTTCAATTTTGTCGTAAACAAATTCAGGAGATAAAAGTTTTTTTTTTGGCGATATTGGCTGCTTGGCCCATCGGAAAAAAAGTGTATGACACGAACATTTGGATTTTTTTCTTTAGAAAATTTTATGATTGGGATGAGATGTGCCCAGATAGCCCGAGGTTCATGGCAGTTATTATCTGCTATACTCACGAAAGACTGAAAGTGATCTTTGAAATAAATTACTCCAGTATGTAATGTTATAGCATTTTTTGAGGCTCCGAAGTGTGTTGATTGTATTTCTTGCGCGTATTTACAGTCGTAATTTTCTGAAAAGTCGCAAATTATTATAATTTCGTCATTTTTTATGTTGTTGATGCACTTTTGGTATTGCCGTTGCTGCTCTTTCCAGTTATAAAAATGCGTCTTAAACAACAATAATGCGTTTTCGAATTCCTGTGCTAATTGTCGTACCGTCCCATGCGTCACTTGTTTGGTGGTTTTCTTAGTGACCATTTTCATACCAGCTTTTTCATACTCATGGTTAATTCTCGTCCATTTGTACCATGATATATCACTGCTGAGTTTTTCTTGGTTATATTCAATATGTAGATGTTTGCACTTGACGCACTCGTTATGCATGCACTGGTATGATTTTGTGTCACAAGAAATTGTTGTTATTAATTCTTCTGTGTTCTTGTAAGGTATGATTCCTCTTGTTTTAAGAGCAGCAAATTGAAAATTTATGTTACTGTGCTTAATGCACATGCAAGTGTCTCTACTTTTTACTTTAGGTGAAATTACGTAAAAAGGTTTGTAACGAAAAAAAGTAGAAAATTTGCATTTTCCTCCCTCTTTCCTATAAATTTTGTACAAATTAAACAGTGTGTCGACCGTATATCTTATCTGCATTTTTTTTTTCTGTTTTGTTTTGCATTCTCGTCGTCCCGCGGTGCATCTACTTATGTCGTCTCTTATAAAAAAGCGTTCTATTTCTTTATTTGTTTTCTTTTCACGTCTTTCTTTGTTCGCAAATCTTACATTGCCTTTCAATCCAATAACTGCACCAGCAGTTGTTCTATTTTCTTGATTTAAAACCGCTTTTTTTAAAAAGCGTTTTTCTGCATTTGTTTTGCAATCATTATACGTTTTTCTCATTGAACTTTCCATTACTTCATTGCGCATTTTCAGTTTATCATTTTCAATTTTTAGCCGTAAGAATTCTTCTTTATGCCTTTTTTGAGCATGGTACAGCTTCTTTCTAATACAATCTATTTTTAATTTTAATATTTTTATGTTTTTTAAAGCTTGATTGTACATATTGCAAACTTTTCTATATTTTAGTTTCATGGAGTGACTTATTGGTTGCGAAGATTTTGGCATTTCTTTGGTCTGTGATTTTGGTTGAGTTTTTTTCTTTATGTTTAGCTTTTTTTTCTGCTCCCTCCACAACTTCCTTTTTTTGGCTTTTTCATCTTCAGATAAATCGGAAATCTTTTTCTGCTTTCTTTTCAGCCTGTCTAACTGTTTAAGTCTCTGTAATTCGTGCTTTTCTGGATTGTCTTTTTTCAGTTTCTCCCTGTATCTTTTGGCACGTTCGGCTGCCGTGAGAGCCATAACTGCAAAGAAACACTACTATTTAGAAAACAAACACCTCTTGCAACAAAACTTTTATCATCCTGAACGATAAAAATGTCCACATAAAGTCTTTTACAACTTTTTTTAAACAACATTTTAAGTTTTTTTTTTTTTTTTCAATATTTTTTACTGTCACTTCGTGATAGAACTCCATAATCAATAAAGAATTATGATAAAAATATATAGTATTAAGTTCTATTATTATTTAAATAATAGAACTTAATACTATATATTTTTATCATAATTCTTTATTGAACATTTTTAGTGTTTTTTTTTT
The DNA here is from genome assembly GCA_947579605.1 of Athripsodes cinereus. Lineage (NCBI taxonomy): Eukaryota > Metazoa > Arthropoda > Insecta > Trichoptera > Leptoceridae > Athripsodes > Athripsodes cinereus. Next base: position 22,238,637 of record OX388323.1, on the reverse strand, counting down.
TTTAATTCTGTTGAATGACAATGAATGAATTTAGTTTTAAGTTTTCTAATATATTGCCCTTTAAATACTTTCATCAATTTTTGGGTATAAAATTAATTAATCACACTAAACTATTCAACTTAATCTGTGTAAGTTTAGCTTAATAATTCCATTTCGTCACGAATATGTTCCGCTAATATATCACGGGATGCCTACGTGACGCAATGGATGTGACTATTCACTGTCTCGATATAATAAAAACATTAATTAAAGCATTTAAAACAAAAAAACTGAAGAAACTAAACTTTACTTACGTTATTTAATAGTTTATTTATAAATCTGAAATATCAAAACAGTAAAACAAACTCTTCTTACCTCAAAATATGCTGTGACTATATAGGAACAAAATTTTTAACCAACAATGCTGACAACTCTTTTGTCACGATTTTCTGTTGAACTGAATGAATAAACAACAAAATAGCGACCGCCATAGACAAAAAATGTTTCCATACTAAAAAAAATAACTTTATATTAGCAGATTTTACTTTCGGAACCTGCACAATCTCCGTGACTATATAGGAATTTCCACTACACTTGGTTTTCGTGGATGAGAAGAAAACAGTATATTTTATATTTTATCGTATAAATACTATAGATTTCTTGAATGACATGTATCAATTAATTTAAGCTCTTTTTTTTGGTGTATAATACGTTTCATAATTAGTAGAAATTATTGTACTATAATGTTTTGAAGTTTGCGAAGTGTGGTTGGAAAGAGACATTTTAGGGTTCAATTTGCTCTTATTTTAGTTGGATTTTATAGATTATGATAGATTTGGATGATATTTTTAATATAATAAATAGTTTAAGTACTGTTTTCCATGTAATGAGGCCACAAAGTGCGAAAAAGTTAAAATTCATGAATATTATGGTAATGTACATTATTGGACAGTGCAATTTACCTAGGGACAAATTTTTTGAAATCTGCCCATTTACCAACTTAGGTTAGGTATATAATTCATTTTCTGTTCATGGTACTCGCTGTTGGAATAGGTTGGAATAGTTTGCCTTCCGGAATAAGGTTGCTCCCCACTCATCACGCTTGCAAACGGGCGGTCAAGGAACACTTTATCACTCAAAATAATATGGCATCTGTTTCCTAGTCTCTTTTGCTATCTATTCTTTTTCTTTGTACCTCCTATTTTCTTCCTTTAAGTTTTTTTTGTGAAAGTTACATGAAATCGGGTTAGTTGGAATAAATCGCGCCCCTGCGATAAACTCACCCTCTGTATATTGATTGTATTTGTTTTAAATGAATTTTTTGTATAAATTTTGCTTGTAATCAATGTATAGTAAAGAATAAATAAATGTATTAGGTGTAGGTACTTAGATACATACGTAGTCAGCCCAGTAAGCCACCGGGTCCAAACGCTATTCCCTTCCCACAAATATTTTTACAAAGCATTTTTTTAACACAAAATATTAAACTTTCATAAATGATTGCAATAATTTTTGTATCATAGTTTTAGCAATTTGAAAAATATCTTAACTTGGTGTCTAACCTCAATCGGCAATCGTAGAGGTGCGCCTCAAATCGGCAAAGCGGCTTCCAAGAGTCCTCTTGGATTCTGGGTTTCTATGCATCCCTTGTACCCTGGATCAGGACAGTCGTCTGCGTAGTGTTCTGTCTAATTTGGCTAAATCAAGTTTTTTTTATGACAGATAGGGAATTAGATTTCTTTGAAACAGTGTGATAGAAATAAACGATATTGTGCAATGGGCGAGTTTATCGCAGAATCAATATCTTCCAACTAACCCATAATCAAATGAATTAGATCAGTGGTTCTTAACCTGGGTTCGATCGAACCCCAGGGGTTCGGTGAGTCAGGCTTGGGGGTTCGGTGAAAATCATATTAAAGGCAAGATAGTTTTGCGAGTTGGAAAAAGAAAAAAAAATTGAAAGGCAACAGCAGAAATCACACTGATTTGAAGTAAATATTAATTAATATGTTTCATGTTTTGATTTAACCATTAAAATTTAATGTTTTGATCATTGTTTTTTATATAGGTATAAATATATACTTACCATGTTATGAATTTGTAAAAATCTAATTTTATTTTTCAAATAAGGAGGGGTTCGGTGAATGCATATGTAACTGGTGGGGTTCGGTACCTCCAAAAAGGTTAAGAACCACTGAATTAGATATATACAAGGGTTGGCAGTTGGCACCTATTTCCTATTAGGTACTTGTGAAATGGGTGATAACAATATAAATAGGTATGTACCTAATTAAATATAATATGTAGGTACCTATAAGAATCGCGTTTTATCTATTTAACAAAAACTGGCATTAAGTAATTAAGTCTTAAACACAAAACAGAATGAGTATATAAAAAAAATATATCATAGAAAATATAAACCTACAAGTTATCGTCCGAGTCGGAGGATTATTGACGGAAGTACATTTTTTGTTTTGTTTTATTTTTGACATATGAAATGTATTTAGATTTTCTAAATTCGTAAGTAACCTCATAGGTATCTGTAAAATGGTAATAGAGAGGAGTAAATAAAAAAAATATTACAACAATATTATGTAAATTAAAGTGCAACATTCGGTAGATACCTACCAATATATATATATATTTTTTTATTTTTTTTATTTTTTACAATATTAAATAATCAAACAGTCATAACATAACATGTTAACAATTAATACACTCGACATGTGGACCAGCAAAGATTCCACTCTTACCAGAAATGTTTTAGTCTTGAGAAAAAAAGCAAAAGTTAAAGTTTAAAAAAAAAAGTCAAAGTAAAGTTAAAAATAAAAAATCCCAAAATACTAGAAATCAAAACAAAATCATATTAAAATCACCAATCCAGTATGAGTTACAAAGCCCAGTTAAACACACAGCCAATATCCAATGTCCCAAGGATGCTATTATCGAGAGAGCCATGCATTCAAGCACACCCATCCACCCCCCGCTCAAATGGAAGTGATCCCATGCTGCCAAACAGTGAGACCGAGATCAGTCCACGGGGACCGCTGATGACAACAAGGCCCCAGACACTCCCGCTCTAAAGTCTTGCTTATTCATGGCGAGTATGTCAAGGTTTTGAAAGAACAAATCATAAACAGAACAAGAGCGTCTTAGAAAAGAATTTTGCACATAGTTGGTGGTACACAGTGGAAATCTGAACAAATGATGGAACCGCGAAATTTTTTAATATCCAGGCAAATAGTGTGAACAAAGGCATGTGGGCGAAGGAAGCTTAGGTATTTCCTTTTTTGTTATTGATAGAAACCCAAGATTAACTAAGTTTGCATTCGTAAATACAAAAAAACTATAATTTCAAACATCTTTTATTTTTCCAACTCATAAATTGACTGCTATCGGCATCTGTTGAAATACAAAGCTAGCTCTAATAGGGTGTTTAGAGACATCTATGAAATATTTTTTTTTAAATATTTTAAATGTTTGTAAAGAGACATCTATGTAAATTTTAGAGAAATTTTATTTTAATTGACTGGCCTCTTTACAAATTAGATTGATAAATTTCACATAGATGTCTCTTTACAAAAGGTTTCCAAATATATTTCATAGATGTCTCTAAGCTTACAATAAAAAAAACTAGCTTTATATTTCAACAGATGTCGATAGCAGTCAACTTATGAGTTGGAAAATGTTGAATTAAATAATATCTATTATAGTTTTTACTTGTATTTACGAATGCAACTTTAGTTAATTATCAGTTTCTTTCAATAACAAAAAAAGCAGTAAGTTTCCCTCGCCCACATGCTTTTGTTCAAACTATTTTTATTGTTTTCTTTACCTTTGCACTAATTGAATCATTCCCATGTCATTCTTATGGTGGTATAAATATTATGATAATTATTATTAGTGTGCCTACAAATCTACGTTATATTATGTACCTACATAATCTATATAATAAATGAAAATTAAACAAAACAATTATACCAGTATACCATAGGTTTCATTATAATATAAGGGTTTCATCATTCTTAGGCGTTCTCCATCCACACTTCTCAGCATTATACAACTAGATAAGTCTCCATATGATCAGTCATGGTCACACAAAAACTTAGTAGTCTAATGCAGGGAAAAATTCACCTATCCAAATATACAGGATATCAAAGGATTAGGCTCAGAACGCGGGTTCATAATACCAGCATTGTGCCTGAAATATCTGTGTTCAAAAACTTTTTTACAATATTACAAGTGTTTATTTTAATATATTTTTGAATTTTAATGTAAAAATCAACGGGTAGGATCTAATTTATTATTAATTTCAGTAAACGACTCTAATATAATAGTCTAAATAAATTTAATATGTCAAAAATAAAATAAAACAAAAGATTCACTTCCACTATTGGTTTAATTTATTTTTTCTAAGATATTTTGCCATGTGTTCAAGACTAAGGCAATGTCAGTTTTGTTTAATAGATGATACCTTCCATTCCATTCCAGTTTAACAATTATTCAAAATATTTATTTATGTAATTGAAAATAGGTATGCGCAATAAAGTTTTTCAAAAGTAAATATTTATAAAAAGGATACCATGTATATTTTATAGTTATATCTTTGTGGAATTGAAAGAGTGGTAGGTATTGGTAGAATGGTAGTACATATATTACCGATTGAATTAAATTTTTTAGAAATTTTCGACTTGTCGTGAAATGGAACTGGACACCCGATGTATTCACCTGTACTTGCATTTAGATGTGGGTGACCCACAATAATGCACCCGTAACATTTTTCCTCTCTACTTATTTACTTTTGACCGTACTTTTAAGTTTTTCAGTGGAATTCATCACACATCACATTATAAGACATTAAAAAAATCTTCATTTCAGCACTGAGGCATCTTGAAAATAATAACTTTATTGGCACGGAGACGACTTCATGTATGTTTATTACAAGCAGTTAGTCCACTAGTTTCCCCACTTATGGATTATGGAAGATATCGTGATGGGCTTGATGGATTGAGGATTATTTGCTTATTTACTCTGATTCTGTACGTGCCTATTTATACACTTACCTACCTATCTCATGAACGATGTTGCTCCGTGGATTTCTCTGCAAGAATAGTTTACCCCTTTTTTAAGTGTTTAAGTACACGTAAAAGACAGGAAGGTGTGCGTAAAACATCGCATTCCTATAAAACATTTAAAATCTTCAATTGAGCAATCATTTATGCCATGATCATAATTTTAAAGTTTTAATAATACCCATCTGTCATGGATGAATTATAAATTTAAACTTTTTTTAATACACACTTTTTATTTAACTATTGTAGACAATATTGTTTTGAGGCATTTTCAACACTCTCACAGAGAGATGAAACAATATTGTCTACAATAAAAAAAGTGTATATTAAAACAGTGTTCTGCAAACGATTTGTGTTCAAGGTATCACATGAAGAAATTTTAGATATAAGATAAAAATAGAAGAGATACACCAAAGAAAAAACACAGTACACACAGTACCAATTATTTCTCGAAATCATTCTCAGTTTATGGTGCTCGATGTTGGAACAATCTTCCTTCTTCACATAGAGTTTCACAATCGCTCAATGTTTTTAAATCTTGTGTAAAGGAAAAAATGCTTTCTTCTAACTCAGTATCCGTTCCCTAGCCCCCCCTCCCCTCCTCTAATCCATAATCCCTACCTCATTATGGGTGTGTGTCAAATATTATTTTAAATTTTCTTTTTTTTCTTTTGTGTATTAATGTTTTATATGTTTTTTTTAAGTAAATTAGTTTTTACTAGGTTTATGTCAATGTGTCGTGGTTAGATGGAAGAAATCACTTTATAGTGATAATCTCGCCACTGCACATCGTCTTAGTTTTTTAAAATTTTATACTATTTTGTTAACACTGTAATGTAATGATGATGTGCAAGAAGAATAAATAAATAAATAAATAAAAAAGCATTGTTTATTTAATTTCTATATAATTATCACTAAAATCAATATACCTTTAATGTTTAAAGATGTTTAGTGAGAAATGTGAGCCTGTTTAACTGAGTACAGGCGAGCTTATAGCTCTCAGCTATTTTTAGCTGTATTATCTTTACAAAACCTTGATTTTTTATCTGCGGCACACCAACTGACGACCACGGTACAGCAGTGCGATAGACTGTATTAAAGAGTTTAAGTTTTTAATTCATCCAATATTCACGCAAAAGTAACGGAATACATAGAAGAAAACCTATCTGTCTTCTACATAACATTTGAAAACAACAGAAAGAGTAATAGATCTATAACAATCCTCCACAGAATCTGAAAATAAATAAGCACAAAAGAAAATCTTTCCATTAGAGATTAGGTGTATCTGTATGTTATATTATACAATAAAAAGCTTCGGGAGAACATACTAAAATAAATTACCCTCATCACGAACCACAGCCATTTTGCAAATTTTCCTACATGGCAACACATTTCCGTCCATTCAGATGTGTCGACATGGAAAATAAAGTGTTAGTTGTCTTTTGTTGACGATGGTAAAAGTTTAGCTGCGCATCAAAAAGCTTTTACCGCCGGAAGTCAATACTTAGGTACTGAGTACTAAGCTACTAGCTTCTTTCATTCGTCTATTGAAGATATCGTTATATACCTATTACCTACCTACTTACTAAATATGTATATTTTATGAAAGTATATATACCTATCTATATCAAGGATGGCCAACCCGCGGCCCGTTGGGTGTCTACGTGCGGCCCGCGAAGCATAATATGCACATTTTTTAAATAATAGTCGGTACAAGTACCCGTTACTTTTTTGAAAGAGGTATTTTGAGGAAATATTCTTAATGAAAACTGAGGAGTTTTGAAACATTTCAAATTCCTATACCTTTTCGAAAATTTGGCGACGGGGGGGGGGGGGGGGGGGGGTAGAAATTTTGAGGTGAAGTAAAATTATTAAATATTCCATATATGGAGAGGAAAGAAATCTCATTCTGAAATTTGGCCCGGCTGCTGAAAAGGTTGGCCACCAATGATCTATATTATATAGTTTTTAGAGGATTTATTTTCCTGAAAAATTAATTAATATGCCTTGCTCAAAATTTCAATGAAAATATGAATCATGGTTATATGGCATGGTAATCAAATAAGAGTAACTTAAATTAATCCCAATAATCAAGGATTTAGGATGACATTGCTCCATTTGCTTGTAATTTTTAAATGTTCGTTATATGAATTATTTAAGCATATTACCATTTACAGTGCAAATGCAAGTTGTCATTTTATATCATGCTGATTTCTTTTAATTTATAACGAGAAAAAAAGAAAACATACATTTCTTTGAAAAACACTTTTTACCAGAAAAATAACGCTGACTTCTTCAAAATAACACCACTTTTTTCTAAAAAAAAATAACACCAATTTTCTAAAAAAATAAATAGCACCGATTTTATTAAAAAAAATAACATCCAAAAATTCAGGTCTCTGGGTTAGTTGGAAGACATCGCATTTTAGTGATAAACTCGCCCTCTGTACATTGAATTGTATAACTGATATTTGTATGAAACTGTTTTGTTTTGTGGTATTGTAAGCAATGTACAGTGAAGAAAAAAATAAATAAAATATTATTTTAATCAAAATCTTATTAAATATTTGAACAGTGAAATTTTTTTTCTTTTTTAATTTAGCCTACATAGTTATTGTTAATCTACTTATTTGCAATTAGTAATTAGAATGACATAATATTAGAATATATGTATTATGTACCAATTAATTTATAGTAATATCTACGTCATTACCAGCTCTGAGCCCGTCTTACTCAGGGTGTTATTGTAATCCGATTCACCATATTTAGACAGTACCTACCTATACAAAGAAGATAAATTTTCCATGGTAATAAGAAAATTATGATTTTGTAATATTGAACATGTTTTTTGACACACTTGGCAGTCGGGAACTGGATTTTATATATTATTTAATATGGCATTCCGTTCTCTCTACCTACCTCACTGGGATACGGGTTAAGGGTATAGATAGATGCAACACATACAAAGATAATTATTTCATCTGATGAAATATTTCCTTCTAGAATAGATTTATGAATACATTTATAAACGAACGAGCTTTTTTATATAAAAATTGGGATAATAATAATATATGATGATGATGTAGTCGTTATACCAGTACATAATAATAATGTCTGCAGTCTTTAAGTGTATTGACAGAGAATATTAATATTATTCATATTGCAGTCAATACCTATAAATGTTGAGAGTGAAAGGGTGTAATGTATGTATAGAGTGTGGACACATGATCAATGATTATAATGTATGAACACGTTTGGAATTTGTAAATAAATAATTATTTTATAATGTACACACATACTAAGTAGAAATGTGGTTGTTGCAATTTAAATACAGTCATTATTACCATTATATTATAAAATAATAGAATTTATATTTTTCTATTATAAAATGTTTACGTGCTGTAACTTTCATGTCTAGTATTATTGATATCTAATTCCGTTGCCGTGGAACAAAATTCTTTATGATTTGTGAACTCTGGAGAGTGTGGAGGTGTTCAAAGCGAAGTTAAAGACTCTATTATTTAGGAGGTCTTATTTATTTATTTATTCTTTACTGTACATTGATTACAAGCAAATTCACACAAAAATACATTTAAAACAAATACAATCATACAATCAATATACAGAGGGCGAGATTATCGCAGAGGCGCGATTTCTTCCAACTAACCCAAATTTTTGAATGAGTCCTTGTGGTGGTGGTGCCCAATAAAACGGAGCATCTTAAAAAGTAATTAATAAGTCAAAAAGTAAACTAAAACATACTTATCAAACATCGTAGTAGGTTTACTGGAAGACATTGCCTCAAGGCAATATGGACGCCTTTTGTAAAATTTGTGACAATAAAGTGTTAATTATTATTATCTGACATCCCACTTGTTTTGTTCAAAATATTTCATACCGACATATTATAAAATTGACATATTATAAATCCTACAAAATTTTACACCATTTAAAACATATTGTACATACATACATACATACATCTTCTTCCCCTTGTCCTAGTTGGGTCGGGGGCCCATTGCGCCTAGGTACTTCCTCCAGAGATCCCTGTCCACTGCTGCTTCCAGGACCTCTGGCCACTCCAAACCAAACCTTTCAACACACAAGTTTGACACCTGCCCTTGCCAGCTTCTTCTAGGACGGCCTACCGGTCTTCTGCCCTCTCCCACAGCCTCCAAAGATCTAAGTGGTAGTCTGTCTTCTGGCATGCGGAGAACGTGACCCAGCCATCGCAACTGCGACCTCTCTATATGCAGGAGTACCGGTTCTACCTTGAGAGCCTCACGAACATACGTATTCCTTATACGGTCTCTCAATGACACACCAGCCACTCCCCTGAGGAACCGCATTTCTGCTGCCTGTAACCTTGATCTCACGTTCTCTGTGAGCATCCAAATCTGGTGTCCATATGTGAGGATAGGGCGGTATATTGTCTTAAATATGGCCATTTTCGTCCGTTGGGTCAGCTCGGATTTACGTATTATCGGGTTTTTAAGCGCTTTCAGCACATTTCCTGCCGACACAATCCTCTTGTCTATGCACGATGTTTGTCGACCATCTGCTGAGAACTCCACTCCCAGGTATTTGAATGTCGAGATCTGTTTGAGTTGGGCCCCGTTCACATGTACCGCACACTGCACTTCTTCTCGGCTTATAACCATTACTTCCGATTTAGTTGTGCTTATACTCATGCCAGCTCTATTTGCAACCGACTCGAAACTACTCAACCATTCCTGCATACCACTCTGAGATGAAGTTAGTCTTACTATATCGTCAGCAAACAACAGTGTTTTCAGATTCACATTACCCACTGTTATTTGATCAGGAGTTTCGCTCTTTCTGTTCATCCAATCCATATATATCGTGAAAAGAATCGGGGACAGCGGACAGCCCTGCCTCAAGCCTATACCAATGGGGAATTCTTCTGTTAGACTCTCACAAGCCCTCACTCTACTCATGCAGTCAACGTACAAAGATTTTATCGACGACAACAGGTTACCTCTTACTTCATATGTTTCTAGTACTTGCCATAGATTTTCACGAGGTACCGTGTCGTATGCTTTTTCTAAATCGATAAAACTTGCGTACACAGGCTTGTCATATTCCCAACACTTTTGAGAAAGTTGGCACAATGTAAAAAGGTGATCAACAACGCCTCTACCTTGTCGAAACCCACACTGTTCCTCTTGTATGCGGGATTCTACTCTACTACGACACTTTTTGTCGAGAATTTTTGCGTATAATTTTCCCGGTTGACTCAACAACGTGATTCCCCTGTAATTGGAGCACTCCTTCTGATCACCTTTCTTAAATAAAGGGATAATAATTCCTTCTCTCCAACTCTTGGGTACTACACCACGGTCCCAGGCAATACAAAAAATTCTATGCAACCACATGACTCCCTCAGTGCTTAGGTATTTGAGTACGTCTGATCTCACTTCATCCATTCCCGCTGCTTTGCCCCATTTCAGCCTTTTGATTGCTTGGGTGACCTCCTCAAGAGTTATTATCTCATCATCAGACTCATCATAGTTTGGTAGCACTACCTCAACCAGATTGCCGCCTTGTTGGCTTACCTCTGGATTCAGTAACTTGCTAAAATATTGTTTCCATCTCTCCAAAACTTGACTGTCCTCTCTAAGAATAACGCCAGATTCACTCTTGATAATCTTTGTTGGATTATTGTCACCCATCCTCATACGTTTGACCGTCTGCCAGAATTTCTTGTCAGAGTTGTGGTAGTCATTTTCTAGCTTCCTTCCAAATTCTTCCCAGGCTTTTTGTTTCTCTTCTTTAATAACTTTCCTGGCTAAGTTCCTTGCCTCGACATACCTACTCCTAGTCTGAACATTAGAGTCACACAGCCATATTCGAAACAAATATTTCTTCTCTTTGACCGCTGCTTTCACTCTGCCATTCCACCATGGAGTTCTCTGACTTTTATTCCCCTTGTACACATTTATTTTGCCACACAGGTTTTCAGCCGTATTCAACAATGTCTGTTGGTACATATTCCACTCTGCCTCTATGTCACCCCCTTCTGTAGGTAGGTTAGAGAATGCCTCACCTATTTTTCTGTTAAACTCGCCTCTCACATTCTCATCTGACAGCTTTTCCCACCGTATTCTGCTTTGATGGGGTCTCCTGGTACGCGAAACAGGAGTTACACTACTCACTTTACATTCACATATCACTAAATAATGATCTGTTGCAATTTCCGCCCCCCTGTAAACCCGCACATCACATATATACTTTTTAAGGCTCGGTGAAGTCAAAACGAGATCGATTTGCGAGCTTCTCACTCCATTAGGCTGTTGCCATGTTATCTTATGTATCTCCTTATGTTGGAACATTGTATTACATACAGATAAGCAATATGAAGCACAAAAATCCAAGAGTAGAGTACCTTGTCGATTTATACTTGGCCTTCCGAATTTGCCTATAATACCGCTCCATGTATCGGTATCATTCCCTACATGCGCATTGAAATCACCTAATATTAGTATTTTATCATTCGGCGGTATTTCAGACACTGTTGTTGATAAATCATCTAAAAACAACTCATATTCGGACACTGTGTTTGGCGCGTAAACCTGTATTATTGTTGCAAACCCCCCGTGCAAACATAATCGTAGCTGAATAATTCTTTCACTTATGGCTTTCCAATTTATCACAAAATCACTTAACACTGGATTCACTAAAAGAGCTACCCCAGCACGAGCTCTCATAGACTCACTCACACCCGAATAATACATTCTCCAGCCCTCAATCACCTTCTCACCACAACCCTTCACTTTTGTGGACGAAATACCACACAAACTTATTTTATAAGTTGACAATTCCTTTACTAACTCGGTTTCCCTATTTGAAAGGCTGGTTATATTCCAGGTACCTATTTTAATGCGCTTTGAGCGATCTTTCTTTTGTGCCCTCGGTAACATTGCACCCTAGTTTGTGGCAAGCAAACTGCGAGCTAATTATTACTACCGCGACGAGCGAACGCAACTGCAAGACGGAGAACCTACCGCCGTCAAGGTCAACGCGACACTGTGTATTTATTATTTATAAGTTATAACATATTGTGTATTTATTATTAAATACAATTTATTATTAAAAAATTAAATACAACACATTGTGTATTTATTATTTATAAGTGGTTTCTTTTTTAATTGTCTATTTATTACGTTGTGTGTGTCCACATATTGTAATAATGTTTGTGTACATTATAATAAAATTATGTATAAGTAATATTTACATGTTGTAAAAGGCCCAGCCTGTGAATTGTGAGTAAATAAATAAAAAAAAGTAATACGATAAAATCACCGACTATGCGTTTCATAATAGGTATAATCTAATATCTTTTCACTGTTATTAATTAAATGTATTTTTTCTTTTTTTCTTTAGCACTGTACAGAGAAGTGATTGAAAATAAAATAAACAAATAACAAAAAAACAATCAAGGTTTAAAAAAATAAACAATGTTGTTATACCTACAATGTTGTATTGTAACAAGAAATGTGTGGGTACATAATGAATTCAGATTCAATTTTTTGATACGCATGCTGCATACCTACCCACCAATGCTATGAGTAAATTTATTCGTAAGAATATTTATTATAATATCAATAAACCCAGTGACAGTAAATATATAAGCGGCTATTAAACTTTTATCTCAATTTTATTTGCATATTTGATTTTACTTGATTTTGTTGACATTTCTCATTTCTTTCTTCTTCTTTTTTTATAAATAATGTTTTATTCCATTTTCTTTTGTGATAATTTAATTAATTCATATTTATATCGTACTACATTTATTCTCACCTGTTGACATCATAATTATCCTAATAGCATATTATCTTTGTTTTTATTTGTTCAGAATTGTTGTTTTATTTCTTTGACATAGGTACCTACTCATGTTTATTTGGACTGACATAATTAATGTAATTTATTTATCGTAGACCTGTTGTTTCATATTGACTAACATTTTGTGGTTTCCATCTTGGTAGGAAGTAAAACACTTCATTTAAAAAAAACACACTTTTTTTTAGCTAAAGAGGATACAATTGCTTCATCTCTTACTAAGACATCACATCATTGATAATTTAAATTATAATTAACAATTTTCTGTTTGATTTATTGACATTTTAAATTATTATAGACATTTTAACTATTTATCATATTAATTCTTATGACATTTAAATTATTTGTATCATTTCCTTTAGATTTTTTTTTCTTCTATCTACATGACATCTCCTACATTTATTGCAATTTTAATTCTTGACATATTAAGTACTAAACATTTCATTGACATTCTTTACTGGCACTCCAATATTTTATGATTTGATTTAAATTATTATTGTTATGAAATGATTCCCTTTTGTGTTTTGTTAATTCTTGTTTTCCAACTGTGTTGTGAATGAGATATTTGATTTGTGTATTGTTTATTCTTGAACATGTAAAGGGCTCACGCCGTGTATTGTGAAATAAATAAATAAATAAAAGACGACTGTAGTATTGATAATGTCTTAGATTAGTATTGATAATTCCTTACATGAACTTGCACGCACCACAGACTGAGTCTCGCTGTTTTATTATACGTAAAAGTTCTTTATAATAAAGTAGTTTAGTGACCCGATGCAAGGTTACCGAGGCCCCATTATTTTGGCCCAATAAATACTGCAATGTTACATATTATTAATACACCTATATACATAATTTAAGCAGATATATACATATCATATACCTAGTGACAGGTAGGTTAATATTTTATATCGTGTACCACTTTCACTTGTAGGTTACCTTTACATTATTTTATCGGATACTTAGTAATCGATACATAAATAAGTGAATTGGTTCATAAGTATATCTGTATGTACTCAATGGATACCGTAATAATGCAAGATATATAGAGAATAAATAATCCACTCTTAACAAGGTTTCATCCTTTATTGATTTATTTATTCTTTTCGGTGCATTGATTGCAAGAATGTTGCAAGTTGTCTGAAATACGTTCCGTGGAGCACCCGGTAAAGAATTGGTCTACAATTCTTTACAGTGAGTTTTCGAATGTCTTGTAATAAAGACAATAATGAAACTAGACTACATAGACTACTTCTTCTTCTCCTTGGGTAATTATTAGTTCCACACGATGATGGGGTGTGTATTCTTTGTTTTTCTTCATCACGGGGTTCTGTCCAGTGCATCATTCTGTCTTAGAATACAAACCATGCAAAAATATCTAACGAATATTATGCATAAAATCAATATAGAACTCTCAGGAATAACTCCTTCTTATAGTTCCCGGTCCCTTTGGAGTGTTAGGCTTAGGTGTGTGGATTGTAGATTTTTTGTCTCATTTTGATTTATGTAGAGATTTTTCTTATTGTTTGCGTTTTTATTATTATTATTTATATGTGACGTGGTTAGATAGAAGAAATCGACTATACAGTGATAATCTCGCCACTTTTTTTTTTTTTTTTTTTTTTTTTTTTTTTTTTTTTTTTTTTTTTTTTTTTTTTTTTTTTTTTTTTTTTTTTTTTTTTTTTTTTAAAAAGATATATCTGGGTTTTGTTATAAACCCAAATACAACCTTATACACCTTTCACAGTAAGCTAAAAGCTTGTGTCGTGAAAGGGGAGTTTGCCGGCACCTGGGATCGAACCCCGGACCCCTTGATCACAAGGCCGCGACTCTACCTCCAGACTAACGACGAAAACTGCATATTATCATCACATTTTTTTCGTATATACACCGATTTATTGATTTTATTATGTTAATGATGATGTGCAAGAAGAATAAAATAAATAAATACATAAATAAGTAAGAATATTTTCAGCATAGGATTGTCGCTTTATAAACGTTTTTCTCTCTCTCAATATTTTGCTATTTCTCAGGTAAGTACTTAAAACAATTTGCATGTGAGAATTTGTCGTTTTGATTTGTATTTCCTGAGTGGAGCCGGGTTATACTGTACTAGTATGATAATAATAATACTAAGTAAAATACTTACCTATATAGAATGATATCATTACACTGACATACCTCCCGCCCGCGCCCTAATAAATAATATAATTAATTTTTATATTAATAGCTCTGTAATCTCAATCAAATATTATACAATTACGAAATTATTAATTTGGTTGTAGGTAAATACATATTGGTATGTATTTCATTTCTTTTTATTTGTACATTATACACGCCTATCTATCAATTTAAATTTTATTGCAAATAAATAAGTAAAACGACTAGTTCTAAACTCACTCGAAGAATACTTTAATCATCAAACGAAAAAAAATACCATATCTATTTTCGATGGTTATGGGAATGAGCAATGAATGTTATTAATCAGAAGTCTCGATTGGAGAACCATGTTTATACTTTGTTTAAAATCTAATCGGAAAAAGTGAGAAACGTGTCCCGACGCTTACGAATTGGATCTAGGCTGGTTTGAGTGATCACTTTCGATGTCTTTAGACAAGGTTATCAATTATGCCATTTTCACTGTCACAATAATAATATAAGATTCTAGAATGAGACCTTTCTCGTTATTTGTATTTTTTTATTAATAAATACTTATAGTACGTACTTTAATTATTTATTTGTTCATTTCTTACCTTAAGGAACACAAATAAATTTCATTGATAAATAAACCAATCAAGGTTCCGCAAAAAAAAATCATAGCGCATGACGGACACGTTGTTAGCAAATAACATTAAAAAGGATATATCTTAACATTAAAAAAGGATTCTCCCCAAAGCACGAGCTACGCTCAATTTTGGGGAGTAATTGTATTAGAAAAAAAAAATGTATTATTTTATTGCTCAATTATTGTAAGTGATATTTATGTTTAATAAATTATTATTATTATTATTAGATATTATTATTATATTGGTTTTGTTTAAACATTTATCGTTATAAATGGATAAACAAATATTTGTAAATAATTAAAAGCAATCAACAGGAGTAAAACCATTAAAAACTAAAAGAAAATGTTTTATTCAAGTCGTCTTTTGTTAAATTAATAATTTAATGTTTCCTTTCCTTTGAAGTTTCCATTGAGGTCATTAGTTTCCCCATAACCTTTCTAGTAAATGCTAAAACAGGTACGTATGAACGAGTCAAATATTTATAGGTTTACTCTTATTTAATTAGATGAGGGAAATCTTAGAAAAGATGTTTAATACATTTTGAGTAGGTAACATTATGATCAAAAAATTTAAAACATCTGAGAAATTCCCTTTTTATGGCACTTAAAGGCACAGAAAGTACCTACTAATTATGAATTTATATCATGATTGTATTTTGGAAGAATATATTATATTCTACTATATACCTAGTCATCAATACAAAATTCTCCAGCCGGTCAGAATTGATAATGAAAAATTGTTAACAAGTAGGTACATATTATTTTAAAGGTCTGAAAGGTTTCCTATTAAAGCACGTACACGTACACATAGGAGAAAAATAGGTTGCATTACTGCATCTGGGGGTCAAAACTGGCAACATTGAGCAATTCATCTACAATTCATATTTGGTGAAATGTTGCCGTTAAATCGTTTTACAATTCCTATTATGATCCTATTATGATTCATATAAAGTGGCCTTTTTGGCCCCCCTGATCATACTGAGCGAAATGAGTGACGCGTGCTTATACCTATTATAATATATTATATGCAAAAAATAGATTACAGGGCGTTTTTTTTATATTTAATCTAATATTTGTAGTACGACAGATTAATTATTTCTTTCCAATATACATAACATACAAAATAAATTACTTTCTTATGAGAAATCTCTCAAGGCCTTCAGTTGGCGTTGACATAGTAACTATGATACTTGAAACTTTTATATGTTACTTCGACTATATAGTACCATAACTTATCAAGTCGAAATATCCTATAATCGAGAAGTGCCAATTTTTATACTTTGGTGTACCTATATATATTTACTTTATTCTTCACTGTACATTGGTTACAATATTACAAAATAAAACAGTATCGTAAAAATATCAGTTAAGTATATAATTCAATGTACAGAAATATCCTTTATTCAAGAATTCCTAATTTTTATAGTTTGGTGTATTTATATTTATTTTATTCATTCATATTTTATTCTTCACTGTACATTGGTTACAATATTACAAAATAAAACAGTATCGTAAATATATCAGTTAAGTTCCTATATAATTCAATGTACAGAGGGCGAGTTTATTGCTAAAATGCGATATCTTCCAACTAACCAGGTTGTATTATTATATTATGTTTTAAAAACACGACTAAAGGTATTCTGCAGGGTAGGTATACCCGAGGGCAGAAGATAAGTTAAGCAGACCAAGACAAAGATTATTAGATAACATCAACCGAGATCTAGAGAAACTAAATGCTAAAGACGACTGGCAATCTATTGCTCATGATCAAAAGACTTGGAGATCTATTGTTTTGGAGGCAAAGGCCCTACAAGGGCTTTTTGGCCAGCGGAAGTAATTTAACGATGGTGTAGCGTACAGATGTGGTAAGTGCAGTTTTTACCGAAAATGAGTTATTATACGCATGCGAATCTATATCATCTGAAGTATGTTCCTTAGGAATATTATTGCGTAACTCTGTGTCATTCACGAGATATTTAACAAAAACTATGTGTGGTTAGTACTAGATTGTATGGCATCTCAAACTTTCAACATTGATTATCTCAAAACTATGAAAACTGTACTTACCACTTCTGTGCGCTATGCCATCGTTAAGTAAGTTTAAAAATACAACAGAAAGTGAAATATACTATATAATAATCATACTGTTAAAGAAAAATATTGTATTTGTTCCGTTTAATAGTTAAACAATTAGAAATAATTATTTGTAGAATTTAAAATCATTAGGTACTTTTTTCCATGGCTAAATATTTAGTACCTATATTCGCGTATTTTTTGTAGTTATTTATTAGTCGAATTGGAATAGTGGCGTTTATTATGTTGGTAGGTATTACTGCGTGAATCAAAATTATCGAAATTTTTGACTTGCTGAGTTATTAAATTGTACAGTCGAATATGTACAATGCCTTCAATAGTGCGATAAGTCAAATTATGGCTCATTATTATACTCGTAGTTATTGTATATGTGTATGGGTGTTGATCTGCAAGTAATGCATACTTATAATAATTATAAATAACATTTGTTACGAAAACTTTAATAACCTAATTATATCCGCCTCTAGATCGCAAAGTATCTAAGTCAATTAATATTATAAAACTGAGTAGGCATTTAATTCACATAATTTTGAGGTATTCTCGCAATGGTGATGTGCTGAAAATGGTTTCAACTTTACCTAACTCTAGAAAGTTTTATAAGAGAGAATATCGGAGCCTCAGGTGAGTCGCCCGGTAGCTTAAATGGACAAAGCACATCTCGCGACAAGATTGAATTGCCGGTTCAAGTCCCGTCCGGGGCACAACCAAATGAGGTGACGTTGTCTTTTCTAAGCCTTATATTATGGTAGTTTCGTTTGTTAAATTAACATATTATGTGACCTCATACAATGGTTAATTGTAAAAATAACATCGATAAACATGACATTTGTCGTTTGCGCTTGGTAACATTTTATATTTGAACAAGTATTGGTTGCCACTTTATAGCATGTGTCGTTTACACATTGCACTTAATATTATTTGTATAGGTAGGAAAATGTTTGGAAATATTTTAGTCCTAAATAGTATGTTATGTTCTGATCTACTTGTAATAATATAGATGTATTTTTATTATTTATGGTGTCACTAAGCATAGACAAGATTATTAAAAAAATAAGTTGTGTAATATGTACGCCGTTGCGGTGCTGTGTTTGTAGCCTCTTGCATACTTACTCGACACATTAATGCTGTCGTAAGAAACGAATGTGTATAAAACGATTAATAGTTTTAAATAATATATAAAGTGATAGTAGTACTTATTATATCCTTTTTCGATTTAAAGACTAATTATATACTTACAAAAATACGAAACTAATAAACCCTATTTCATTTACGTTTATTTAATTAGCTTAAAGAATAATTATTCATTTTATATTATAATGACATCAATATTGTAAGGAAACATTTGACACACTTAATCAAATTAAAAACGAATATTTTTTATCAAATTAAAAATATATTAATTTTTATTGAGAGAGTCTTTGCAAGATGAAAGACGTTCAATCAATAAAATAATCAATAAGTAGAAAAAAACATTTGTTTTTATTTCATTATGGGATCCACTACCTAAAAATCGACACAGTGAATTTGACATTATATTTTGACATAATTTTAAATCTCTTCCACATTTTTGACATATCTTAAATATCTTCCACTAATTTGACATAATCGTAACTATCTTCCAAACTTTGAACATAATCGTGGATAACAAAATAAAATACTAACACAATTAACCTTTCACGACACAAGCTTTTAGCTTACTGTGAAAGGTGTATAAGGTTGTATTTGGGTTTATAACAAAATCCAGATATATCTTTTACCAAAAAAAAAAAAATTACATATCATTTCTCTACACTCCACAATTTAACATATAAACTCAAAAAGAAATACAATGCAAAAGAAATTATAAAACACAATATAATCGTAGATATCTTCCTATTTTGGGTAGAATCGGAAGTATCTTCCATATTTGTAGGTATCTTTCGTATTTTTGACTTACCTATCTCTTATGACTACTTTTGCCTACGCCTTATTGGATATATTCGTATGAGATAATAATAAAGATTATGGGTATTCCACTCAATCGTTTAACGATTGTCCGTGTTTAGGGTAATTTAATATTAAAAAAATAAAGTTTGACCAAGATAGAGCAAGTTAAACGCTGGCTGAAGAACATGTAGTTCTAAAGGAATGTAAAAAGTTACAATGTCTATGTCGGGCAAGTACGAGACGGCTGCGATTTTAATTGACTGGTTTTTAAGACCATACCTACATATTAATAATTATTATTATTATCAATCATTATAAAAACTCGACCCACGAACTTGAAACTATGTCATAATAACTAGTGTTACACATATTTGGTAAGTAAACTCAACTATTTCATAATAATAATTGGCCATATGATTTTAAATAATGCGACAATTTATTATTGAAATAAAAGCTACGTTTTTGGTTGACGACTCCGCTAACTAGCGGTGGAATGTTTTTTATCAACTAAAACTAGGTTCATTTAGCGAAATAAATAAAATAAATGTTTTATTCTACTATTTGTTAATTTGATGAGAGACGTTTTTCGTTTTATTAGGACATTGTCAATCCAATGTTTGACAATGTCCTAATAAAACGATAGACGTCTCTCTCGTCAAATAAACAAATAGTAGTATAAAACATTTGTTGTCAAACATTGGATTGACAATGTCCTAATAAGATGAATAACGTCTCTCTCGTCAAGTAAACAAATAGTAGAATAAAACCTTTGTTTTATTTATTTCGCTATGGAATTCTACTACCTAAATACCAACACATTGAATAGGTTAATTTGTTAGTTATTTCTTATTTCTTATTTTTTTTACATAAATTCACGAACTTTTAAATGTTGAACCTCTGCCTTTTAAATGTTGAAACTCTGTATACATACGACACATGTATACCTCTACAAACATATGATTTTTTAAAGACAAGAAACAATAAGACGAGCAAAACAGAACAGTGTATCATAAATTAAGAGTATACTATACTATACCCTTACGTCCCAAGTGGGGTGGGTAGACAGAGAGAACGCAACGCCAAATAGATCTATCTTTCCACACACTTTCAATTAAGAGTGTAAAATTGACAAAAAAAAATAGTCGAGATATTAGTAAAAGAAATCGAAGTGATGTATAAAAAATGACAAATATTTATTAGTATAAGGCCTAAGTAGGCAAAAAAATATATAGCCTCATTGCACAGTTCTCATGATTTGTTGTGGTGTTGCAAGTCTTGTAAAAAAAACACACACACATACACACTAAAAGACAGCGAAATTTTAACCAGATATAGGTAGTAGTGATGTAAAGAATAATATTCGTATTCGCATTCGCGTTCGTATTCTCAAAAAATATGCGAATATTTTGCGAATATTATTTTGGTAATGAAGTATCGGATATACGGTAAAAGTACCGGATACTTACCCGGTACATTGTAGAAAAAGGTACTGCAAGAAAATATTCTTTAATAAAACCGAGGAGTTTTGAAATATTTTAAATTCCTATACCATTTTGAAAATTCGGCGACGGGGGGGGGGGGTAAAATTTTTAATGTTTGAGCAATTGTAGAAATTTAAGCAAGTCAGTATTCGCTATTCGCATTCGCGAATATTCAAAATTACACATTCGTTACATCACTACTAGACATTACTACTAAATTCTTACTTTTGAACAATATATTATTCACATTTCTACTTAGTATAAGTGTAATAAGGAAAGTTGCATGCCTTTGATACTGTATAGCCTGTTTAATAGGATAACTTGAACCAATTTCGCAATGTAATATCCAATTTCTCAAGGATATTTTATGGTGAGAGCAGAGCAAGGTCCTTGAGTTGTCATTATGTTGTGTAAATTCAGTGGAATGTTTTCTTTTATACCTACCTACAATTATATTATAATATTCAATAAATTTAATTTGGAAGAAAAGTATTTTACCTTTGTTATTCACATTAAGACTTTAGATGGTTCGTCGGTAGCCTGGGGGTAGAGTCTCGGCCTTCAGAACAAGGGGTCCGTGGTTCGATCCCAGGTGCCGGCAAACTTCCCTTTCACGGCACAAGCTTTTAGCTTACTGTGAAAGGTGTATAAGGTTGTATTTGGGTTTATAACAAAACCCAGATATATCTTTTTAAAAAATAAAAATAAAAAAAAAAAAAAAAAGATAGCAAACTGCAACTTTAGATTGTGTAATGTGCTTTTATTAAATTAAACAATAATTAAAAAAAAGCTTTTGTGACAGAAATTAAAAATATACTTCATTTTCTTTTTTCGAGATATTTACATTTAAAGTGTATGAAAACGATTCACATTATACTATTTTTCCATTTTTTGTAATTACTTAAGATCTGAACTCATAACTTGTGTCTATATTTTATTATTTTATATAGAACGTGTATCAGGCTTCAGCTTAAAGGGAAAACTGTTTTATTTTTTTTATATCTCGTGGAGCATACAGACAAGAATTGGTCTGCCACTCTTTTCCGTAAGTTTCCGAGTGTCCTGTAAAAGGCAGGTGTTCGAAAAATTAATGCATTTTACATCTCAAGTTCAGCAATGAGGTTTGCCACCCATCCTGAATGTCTTGTCTGTCTTTTGTCTGGGCACATAGGGGACGGTTTGCATGTTTGTTATATGCGGCTGGTCTGTTGGCTGCCTCACTTGATGTGGGATATGCCGTGATGGTATGGTAGTATGGTAGGTACATTTCCTAATTTTTTATATTTATTTGGTGACAATGATGATAAACAAAACCATTTAATATGTACTGTAAAATTTTGGCAGTTTTCTGCAAACTGTCCCAATTTTTTTTATTCTTTTATGAAGGTAGTTCGACAAATTGGAAATCAGGATACTTTCGGCGTTCCTGCACATCTTTAAATAATTTTCCTAAATGCCCGCAATGACGCAAAAAGAGGCTGTATTCAAATGTTTTTTTTCTTTATTACGAGTATATGCAATTTTCCTATCCACTCATTATTATATTATTATTAATTTATCATCGCAGTGTATCCCACGAGTGAAGTAGCCAGCCGACCATCTGCATGCAATAAACATGCAAGCTGTCCTCTCCGTGCCAACGAAAAACTATTTAGGATGAATGGCAAGCCTCATCGCTGATTTTATAACTAAGAATTAACTCATATACATTTACTTTACCTGTATGACTATTTTTGATTCGACACATTAATTGTAATTTTTTATGTTGATGTTCTCTATTTTAATTTGATGTTTACATGTCCGTAACATAACCGTGAATATATGTAAAATAAATTTAAACAAAATAAATAAATATTACATAGTGTAAAATTTTATTTGTTGATGCCCATGTTTGAATTAAAAACAAAAAAACTATTTTTGGTATTCCAACAATCACAATCTTTATAGATTAGTAGGTAAATTTACTGGGAGAATTGCCTCAAGGCAATATGTACGCCTTTTTTAAAATTTATTTTTGACAATAAAGTGTTTATTAATATTATAAATTTACTTTTGAAATGCGTTAAAAAAATGAAATGCATAGCATACTGTATAGCAAACAAGTATTTAGGTTGGTACTGTGTGTTATAGTGATAATTATATCGAGTTAATATGTATGTAAACGTAGGCAATGCATTATGGGTGGCGACTTGATCAAATGTACATAATATGCTTTAGAAGGGATGAATTGATTTTGTAAAAAAATAACTGGAGCAATGGCGTTGAGTGGGGACAGTACTTGTTTGTGTGGACTGCGAATGTTCATCTAGTATATAAATCGCATGCATCATCTGTGAAAATATAGTTTGTGTACAACAGCCAACAAGTAAAATACATACAATGGCTTTCAAAGTAAGTCGTGAAAACTATTATAGAAATGTTTATTATTTCGATTATTCTTCAATCAAAACATAACTGGCCCCCTAGTCAAAACACATTTTAGCGTTATGAAGTCGTTCGACTACAAACGAAATTACGACAATCTACCTACATGTACCATATAATTATGCGTTAATGTTGCAATTATAGTCGTAATTTCGTTTGTAGTCGAACGACAAGTGACGCTAAAATGTGTTTTGACTAGGGCTGCTGGAGTGAAAATAGTTTTATACAAATTAATTTCTTTAAAAATATGGAATATAATATGTGATAGTGATAGGTATCAATTGTCATATCATTATATTATTTGAAGGAATACATGCTGGTGTTTAAAGTTTTTTTTTACTGAATACTTGCACTCATAAAGTTTAATTTATCGACCGACGGTTCTTGGTGGAAGTTCATATTAATAATTTTTAAAATTAAACACGATATTTAGTTATTCCACTATTGACTTTATTTATTTTTGCGAGCCGGCTTTCAAGAGCTTCCGCTCTCATCGTCAGGCAAAAGTAAAGTTACTTTACTTTTGCCTGACGATGAGAGCGGAAGCTCTTGAAAGCCGGCTCGCAAAGATAAATAAAGTCAATAGTGGAATAACTAAATATCGTGTTTCATTTTAAAAATTATTACTTGCACTCATTTTCTTTTTGTTTATAAAAATAATAAATAGTTTTAGATATCATCATACATAGTTATAAGAAAAAAAATTGAAACCTGAATATTTTGCATATTCTCAGTTTCAGTAATTTAAATATAGCGTACGATCAAATCCTTATTTTCTTTGGGATATCAGAAAAAAAGTATATGCAGTATTTACATAAACATTTTTATTGTTTCTTCAGATCATCACCTTCGCCTGTCTGCTTGCTGTGGCTCGTGCTGGAATCATAGCCCCTGCTCAATATGCCGCCCCAGCTCACTATGCCGCTCCAGCTCAGGTTCACTATGCTGCCCCAGTTGCCAAGCTCGCATACGCCGCTCCAGTAGCCAAGTATGTGGCTGCTCCTTCTTACCACCACGAAGAAGAAGAATATGGACCAGCTGAATATAGCTTCGAATACTCTGTCCATGATGAGCACACCGGAGATATCAAGAGCCAAAAGGAAACCCGTCACGGAGACCAAGTCCAAGGATCATACATGTTGATTGAACCTGATGGTAGCCGTCGTACTGTAGAATACACCGCTGACAAACACTCTGGATTCAACGCTGTTGTCCACCGTGAGGAAGCCAAACACCCAGTCGCTGTCCAGCCCGTCCTGAAGAAGGTTGTCGCTCCCTTGGCTGTTGCCGCTGTCCCAGCTTACCACTCATACCAACAAGCTGCCCCAGCTTATCACTCATACCAACAAGCTGCCCCATCTTACCACTCATACCAACAAGCTGCTCCATCTTACCACTCATACCAATCTGCCCCATCTCACTCATACTACCACTAAGACTGATCCCGTGTATTCACAACAATTATGACATTCGAATATTTATTATTTAGTTATTAAGTATGTAAATAAATGATAAAAACAATTACTGCTTTTTATAGATACCTTAAAATTCAACATTAATTGTTAGAAAATGTTTGATGTCAAATCTGGCGATTACTTTATAATAATCGTGGTTAGATGGAAGAAATTACTATTTAGTGATAATAATCTCGCCACTGCATATCTGTAAACTGCCACATGTAAACTGATTTGATAATTTTGTTATGTGAATGATGATGTGCAAGAGGAATAAAATAAATAAATAAATAATTAATTTAAAGTATAAGGTTAGCTAGAATATTGCAATTTATTTATTTCAATTTTACAGGATACATACAGTTGATACAAAAGATATTATGGTTTACAACATATTATTTAGCAATAAGCAAACCAGTGAAGATCCCTATATTACCCTTATGTGCTCTAGAAAACATACATAACCAAACACAGCAGCACCAAAAAGTAATGGGTGGCTCTTGTGAGATATCAATGTTTCAGTTAGGTATGTGGAGTATATTTTAAATTAACAGGTTGGATCGCCATTCAAAATTGATATTTACACAATTATCAATTCTTATATTATTAATCGTAGTGAAATTTTTTGTCTACAACTTTGTCATGAATTCTAAGATATTTGTGCAAACGAGTCTATCAACTCTTATGTACAGAAGTTGTATTTTGTACAGTTTCTTCGCATACTCATGAAATATTTTTTTCTTAAGCAAGTGTATTTACTTTCATTAAACGAAATACAGTGAGTAGTACAGGCTTTGATACAAAATTATTAATATTATATTACTTTTTTTTATTTAGGAATGTTTTAAAAAAGCACAGTAGATTTTTCATCCCCAAATATCTCGAATCGGCTGATCTGAGGTAATTTGCTAGATTTTATTGTTATGGTAAATTGGACGAATGGTTGATTTTATCAGAACCAAATCTCTGTTATTTTTGAGCTTTCGGGTTCTCACTGAAATTCCTATACTTTTATATAATTTTAGAAGAACCATATGAAAACGTTTGTTTATTTATTCAATGAATACAATCAACACAAGTAAAAATAATAGATTTTTTCAACTAGGTGAACCTACTATAGTTTAATCCTTTTGTTACAACATTTATTCATGTATATCATCACCGTAACCAGCGTAGAACACGCACGTAATGGGTGGTATACCACATCGCTGATTTGAAGATGTTAAACGTTTTAAATGTGATATAGGGGAAGGTTACTAAGACGGGATTTTACCTAAAACGGGACAAGCTAAATTCTCCGATCCTCTTATAGATGGCAGACTATTGTCAACACAGAAACGTAGATACTAGACGCAATGAAGGTAATCCTAATTAATCAGATCGCAATTTGACTGAGGGATGAGTGCATGCGTGTGTAATTTGTGATTTCTGCATTATTAAATCAATATATATCTTCGCCATCTTGTCTACTTTCGCCTCAAAATTACAAGGTAGGCAATGTTTTTATGCATTGACGTATAAGTATTACATTCTTTTAATATATTATAGAAACTTTAATTTACAAATTATGAAGGCGTAGGAACACGATAAAAAATTATTATTTTTGTTACGGTTACCTAAAACGAGACAAACACGAGTTACTTAAGACGGGACATACCCCGTCTTAAGTAACCCATATACTGAAATTATTCTCCTATGCTAAATAAAATAATTAGGAACAAACCAAATTAGTTAAGCAGTTTTTTCAACTAAAGGTAGGTAGGTACATCTTTATTTCTTTTTGTTTCCGATAGTTGCGACTTTTTCAAAATATTCATATGCACGATAAACTAATCGCAATGAGTGGAGCACCGAAAACTGATACTGAAAATAATCGTCTCTAAACTGTGTTCTAAGACTTTATATGTTTATTCATAAAATATTATTTTTTCTAATATTTATATATATATATAAACGTTTTTATTGATAAATTATGGCAAAAGTAATTAAGGAACCTTTTTGTACTCATGTACCTTCTTTGGTAACACCTTGTCCCGTTTTGGGTAACCGGTTACCTAAAACGGGAAAAAGACAGATTAAAATAAAAAAGATATTGTGTAAAACCGCACGAAGCAAAACACGATTATTTTATCTCAGTCGATTGACCACTCTTTAATCTTACATATCTAATAAAAATATTTAATAAAAATCAATTCATGACTAAATTACAACGTTTCAAAAAAAATTGTCCCGTCTTAGGTAACCTTCCCCTATTATGAACATCTACCTCTTACAAGACAATTAAAAACAGTTGGAGACATATTCTTTACACACGGTGAATGTCTCAACTCTATTGCAAAACAAGATTTCTCCCAATTTACACATAATATTTCCTGAGAACTTTTGCCAATTTACAAAAACTAACAGAAAAGATTGAGAGAACTTTTATTTACCGGATGCTCCACTTTTTCAAATTTATTACAATTTAATACACTCCAGTTTATTACGACTGTTCTATATCCTCACGCCGTTTTCCAAGTGGGGCGTAGGCAGTGAGAACGGAACGCCAAATAGATCTATCCTTGCACACTTCCTCCACATTCATACAATTTCTCATACTTGCACGGCGGTTTATCTTACTTAACACACGGTAGTCCTTGAGAAGTCCTTGATCCACGTGATCAAGTCACGTAGTTCTCGGACGCCCGCGCTTCCTCACACCCTTTCTTTCAGACAAGTATATCCTCTTTGTCATTCTTACCTCGTTCATTTGTTCAACATGTCCGAACTACCGTAGCTTATTCACGCGCATTGTCCACAGCACTCTTCTTGCATCCGCATTATTCTTCTAATATCCTCATTCTTCACTCTATCACGTATCTAACATTTTACCGACCATTCTTCTCAGCAATCGCATCTCCACTGCATTAATTCCACTTTCGTCCTTCTTCAACCACGTCCATGACTCGCTTGCATACGTAAATGATGGTACCAGAATTGAATTGTGCACTAGCATTTTGGCCATTTTCGACACATTGCCATTGTTGACAATGGGTTGAAGCTTGAAGTGCACCGTTCACTTAAGCACCGGCCACTTTCCTTCTTTCAATGTCCCTATCGCATCTTCTCACCCTAGCAAACATACTTCCCAAATATACATATTCGCTTACTTGATCCAAACATTCATCTCCAAATTTTATCTCGCAAACATTATTACAATTTAAATCATTTATTAGAAGTCGCAGAAGAACGTTGACACCTATATACATATTTAGTAGGTATGAAATATGTAGATTCGATCAGAGATATTTATTATTTGTCCCATTCATATGTTACATCTATTAAGTGCTTTTGATATCAAAGATAATATTGATACCTACAGTTTCAAACTGCAATATCCAGGCTAATAAAATAGAGTTCGTCGGTAGCCTGGAGGTAGAGTCTCGGCTTCGTGAACAAGGGGTCCGTGGTTCGATACCAGGTGCCGGCAAACTCTTCTTTCATGACACAAGCTTTAAGTAGCTTAATGTGAAAGGTGTACGTGGGCTTATAACAAAACCCAGATATATCTTTAAAAAATAAGTTATGTGGATTTTTGATATCTTGTCATACATAATAATATTAATCTTACTGTTTGCAAAAATCTTTGACCTAAATAGTGTCATCTCTATTTGGTAATTTTTTGCAAGACACTGTAATAAAAATGTCTGCAGATACAATATCGATCTTGCACTGTATTAAGTAGTAGATTTGCAAAGTCGTAATAGGCTGCTGGTTACATCGTAACAGTTTTATAATTTTATTAATAACTGAACTTGATATTGAAGGTAAGAACTTGTATACGTTGAAATGCTAGAAGCGCAGTTTTTACAATCTAGATAGTAGGTATAGATGTAAGTATAAATGGTTTGCTGTAGACGATACATACAATGAACAAAAATGCTGTCATTTTCGCGTACCCACTTCGGGACCGCGGTGATTTGTATTTCTCCCTTCAGAATGTAGAATACCATACCCACTTAACATCAGTTATCTGCTTGGTTTAGAAGATGATAAGGTGTATGGAATTTTATTTGATTTTGTTCTGAGAAATTTCATTGTACTTTGAGGAATTGAACACATTTGCTCATAATTGAACTAATTGATTTAATCTATAGTCATAAGCTGAAACAATAAATCCATGATTTTAAAAGGCGAAAATCATCCAAACAGTCATCCAAGCATCGCCAATATTCTAAAAAAAAACATAAATGCTTTGATTTTAGGTGGGTACCTACCTGTGATCTATTATAATATTTTCTTTTGACTTATTGTTAAATAAAGTCTTATGATGATTCACTGCTATCACAAAGATATTTCTGAAAAGTATTAAATGCTTTTTTTTTATTATTTTTGTTTAATCAAGTCATAAAAATAACACATATTTTTATAACTTAAAAACTAGGTTTAAGTGACACATACACTACTTAATTACAAATAAAACTAAACAAATTCATACTATACTAAATATACAAACTACGATAATATTCACATCAACATTACAATATACTGTATCATGAGAATCTCTCTTTGATATGTCAATATGCGCAATGGCGCACACACAGTCTCCTAAAAGATGAGATGTTTTCAGCCCCCCTGATTCGGCCAGGAATTTCATTAAACAGCCTCATGCCTTTAAACATGAGACTGTTTCCTGTTGCTGCCAGTCTTATTCTCGGAAGCCTAAATTCATCTCGCCTTCTAGTTGGATAATTGTGTCTGTCTAAGTTTCTCACTAGATTTCTTCCCATATAAGACGGCAACATATTTTTTTCCAACTTATATAGAAATGTAAAAGTGTTTAGAAAAATTTGCTGCCTAACAGATAACATTTTCAGCTTATTTAACAGTGTGCTTATTCTACAATATCTATTTTGAAACCCTCTAATTAAATATATAGATAACTGCAGGATTATTCTGTGGAGCACTCAGCAAAGAAACGATGTTCCGTAAGTTAAATGAAAAAATAAAGATATTTTACATCTTCGGTGTTACCTCACCACCTCAAAACATTCATGTCTTATTTTTTTTAGCACGGAAAGGACTACTTTCAAGTTTGTTACATGCAGTTTGTCTCCTGGCTACCCCACTTTTGGGATATACCATGATGGTATAGTAGTAGTATTTCAAGATCATAAAAATACAAATTACGAAAGGTTTCTTTTGTATCTTATGGATGACATCGGAACATCCATGGGTGAGGGAGACTGCAACCCCTAATGTGCATCTCAAGAGATATGGCTATTTATTCAGAGACTAGCTGACCCGGCAAACGTTGTTTTGCCACAAAATACATAGGTATACATTATTTCTAGATTACTAAAATCGCTATTAAAAAATAGGGTTTGATGGTAGAAGGGTGAAAATTTAGGGCTGTATATATTTTTTAATGCCTCATAAAGTCCACCACCCTTAACTTATAGGGGTATGAAAAATAGATGTTGGCCAATTCTCAGATCCACCCGATAAGCACACAAAATTTCATCAAAATCGGTCCAGCCGTTTCGGAGGAGTATGATAACAAACGCCGTGACATGAGTATTTTATATATTAGATTTATTATATTATATTATTTTTTAAACGTTGTATAATAACTGTTATATAAATAATAAAATAAATAACACAGGCATCTGATTAAATTCAATTTAAAACAGAAAGAAAGAAAAATATTTAGAATTTAATAAGATAAATAAAGTTGAAGTGAATGAATAAACATTTAAATAAAAAGAATAATAACTTGTTCTACATAAACTTGATTATGAATGATTAAACATGTCAATACAAAGGACTGACTGTGTGTAGTCGGAAAGTCGCAAAAAATAATCGTTGCAAAAGCATTAAGTGGGGACTGTACAAGTTCATACAAACTACAAAAGATTGTTTTATATATAAAGTAAAATTTTCAGCAATGAATTACAGTTTCAATCAAACGCTCAACCAGAGAATTACAATGGCTTACAAAGTAAGTAAAATAAATCGTAATTTTTTTTTAAATCTTATCTGTCATCTACTATCGCTACTACTAGCTACTATCCCATTACCACAAGTGGGGTAACTGGCAGATTAGCTAGCTGTATGTAATAACTATGCAAGTTGTCTTATATAAAAAAGAAAATATTCATGATGGGTGTCAAACCTCATCGCTGAATTTGAGATGCAAAATAACTTTTACAGGATACTTGAAACTAGCGGAAAATAGTGGAAGACCAATTCTTTACCGAGTTTTATCTTATTTATTTATTCAAAATCATACGCCAATTATTTGAATTGAAAACAAATTTATCAAGTTAATTCGTTAACTTTGAAAAATAGTTTATTGTGAGGGCATGGTATGCACCACGACCTTTGAGATCTTTTGTACTCAACTATGAAAAAAAAAATTGAAGTTTATTCAGTTTTTTTTGGAATAAATCGACCGTATAATCAGATTTTTGAAATTTAATTTTAGATCATCGCCTTTACCTGTTTGGTCGCTGTGGTGCGTGCTGGAATTATTGCTCCAACTCACTATGCTGCGCCAGTTGCCAAGTTTGCCTACGCCGCTCCAGTAGCCAAATATGTGGCTGCTCCCTCCTACCACCACGAAGAAGAAGAATATGGACCAGCTGAATACAGTTTCGAATACTCTGTCCACGATGAGCACACCGGAGATATCAAGAGCCAAAAGGAAACCCGTCATGGGGACCAAGTCCAAGGATCCTACTCCCTCGTTGAACCCGACGGCAGCCACCGTATTGTAGAATACACCGCTGATAAACACTCCGGATTCAACGCTGTTGTCCACCGTGAGGAAGCCAAACACCCAGTCGCTGTCCAGCCCGTTTTGAAGAAGGTCGTTGCTCCCTTGGCTGTTGCCGCTGTCCCAGCTTACCACTCATACCAACAAGCTGCCCCATCTTACCACTCATACCAACAAGCTGCCCCAGCTTACCACTCATACCAGCAAGCTGCTCCATCTTACCACTCATACCAATCTGCCCCATCTCACTCATACTACCATTAATGTACGACTATTTATTGTTTCTGTTTTGATGATTGTTGAAAAGAGATTTAGGTTTAAGTAGATATTAAATTAATAAATTATTTTCAAACTAATTAAAATTATTTGTTATTAACACGACTCTATGCCTCTGTAAAATGAATTTGATATAAAGCGGTGGCAATAAACACAGCTTATCTACGTCTATGAATACTTATATTCCCTAGAAAATCCCATTAAAAATATTGTCCTCTAAATGAAATGTATATAAGTATTTTCAGACACATGTCAGTTAAAAAAACATTTATTTTTAAAGTTGAAGAAAAAGATGATAGAACATCGGTCTCTCAAGTCTCTCTGAGAGATCCAAGTTCAATTCCATCCGCTGCTGATTTACTCCACCTTCACAACACAAACATTTTTTTTTACTTTAAGGGTATCTGCTATGCATTTAGGTTTATAACTATACTATACCATACTACTCTCATGCCCTGTCCCAAGCAGGGTGAGCAGAGAGAATGGAACGCTATATAGATCTATCTTTACACACTTCCTTCACTTCCTCCACATTCATACAATTTCTCATGCACGCAAGTCGGTTCCTCTTACACAACACACGGTCGTCCTTTTGAATTCGATCCACGTGATTAAGTCACGTAGTTCTCGGATACCCGCGCTTCCTCACACCTTTTCTTTCTACATGTATATCCTCTATGTCATTTGTCTGGATCTTTTAGGTTTATTTCAAATCCATATTCATTATTTAAACATTTGAAAAAAAATAGGTATACCTATCTGGTTTTTTGTTCTAAGCCCAAATACATATACATCTTTACAGTACCTAAGCTGAAAGCTTGTGTCGTGAAAGGGAAGTTTGCTGGTACCTGGAATTGAATCGTGGACCCCTTGTTCACGAGACCGAGACTCTACATCCAAGCTACCGATGAATTCAACGTTATACTCATATGTCACTTCTTATGATATTTCAAAGGTTCATGAATACAATCAAATAATTTATTTGCAAATTTTAGCGAATACTTTAATATTAAGAAATTAATTAAATTTTTTCATAATTTACTTAGTTAGTTTTTACTTTTTACTTAATTTACTTTTTACTTACATAATTTACTTAAAGAGTTCATTAGTACATAATTTTTTTTTATTTATAATTTATTTAATTTAAATTAATATTCGGAAGTTTTCCCGTAAAGCTGATAAATATTTTCGTATCAAAACATAAAGATTATTAATATTTTATTAAATTCTACCGAAAAGAATAATGGATTAATAGGATAGGACTAGGTATTATGGTATTAATAGGATAGGACTAGGGTCTTGGAAGTCAAATCGTCAACAAGCGTTTAGCTGTTGAAACGACAATATGCACAACAGCCAGCAAGGTGATAAAAATCTATCAAAAACCCGCAAAATCGTGATTTAACTGTCATTTCATGATTTAACTGTCAAACATATGTAGATTTGTCAAAAATATTTAGGGTAGATGACCCGGTTGTGGACACTTTAAGAAATTTTCCTCCTAACACTTTAAGAAGTTGTAAGAAGAGTTGGATACATTTTTATTATTTTTTTCCTAAAGCCCAATCATTATTCTTCTAGAAAAGTACAAACACAGTATTTGAGAATAACTACATAAAATTAAAAAAATATAAAAACTTCGACAAGGTCGAAAAACACCGGTTTTGGACACTTTACCCCCGGTTTTGGACATGTGTTGTACCAGTTTTGGACACTTTATTAAACTTAGGTTTTTAATCTTAAAAATGCATATAAAGGTGAGGAAATGGATTAATTATACTGTGTATGATCAAAATTATTAATAAAGGATATGAATTAACCCTATACCTATAATAATTTTATGGAAAAAGGTTTTTTATTCAATAATATGAAACTTCTTCTACTATTCCATCAAAGCCAGGGGTAGCCAGCAGACTAGTCGCATGTGAGTTGTCCTCCCAGTGCCAACAAAAAATTTAGACATTTTGGATGGTTGGCAAACATCATCTCTGAATTTAAAATTAAAAATATCTTTGTGCCAACACCCACGCGCCTTTTACAGGACACTTGAAAACTTACGAAAGAAAGTGGGAGACCAATTTTTGCCGGGTGCTCCACGGAATAGATAAAGGTTTTATTAAAATTAAAAATAATATAACAAACATATTCACGCCACTGAATCATGCCAAATTATTTTTTTTTTTTTCACTTTTGAATTTTCAAAGAGATCAATTTTAAATGACAAAAATGAAATTAGTCTCTTTGTCTTTTGTGTAAAATTAAGGTTTGGGTAGCACCATTTTAATGTTTTTTCTCTTTAAAATGTAAAAGTATTCATTTTCCTATATTTTTAAAAAAGTGTCCAAAACTGAAACACTATGTGAGCCGGTTGTGGACACATCTGTGTTCAAAACTAGAGCAATCGTTAAATTGCTGCACTAGTTGTGGACATATAAGATTGTGATGAAACAAATGAGTGAGGTTATGAAATATTGTTGAAAATATGTTCGTAGGACTTCTTACTAACAACCTAAACTGTTACATTAGCAAAAAAATTATTGATTGTTTAAATATTTTCAGTTTACTAACCAAAGGGTCCTTATCGTTTTTGTTAACTAATCAGTAAATTAACACACGTCTTATAGAGATCTTCAACCATCACGAAATTTGATACAATACTGTCTAATCTGTTAATCAACCAACAAGACCATACACGGAAGTTATGTTATGCATAAATAAAACATCTTAAAATCGTTCACATCCTTATTTCTACAACAACAACTACAACTACAACAAACCTCAAAATGTCCAAAACCGGGTCATCTACCCTACATAAACATTTTGAAAAAATCTTTCAAAATACCCATATGATCATCTGATCGTGACTGAACTGTCAAATATATTAATAAAATCATCAAATCATGGAAGACCTGTCAAAAATATTTATTATTTTATTATTATACCATCACGGCACATCCCACAAGTGGGGTAGCCAGCAGATCAGCTACATGTAAGAAACATGAAAACTGTTCTCTTCGTGCCAATATAAAATCAAAACATTCAGGATGGGTGGCAAACTGGCAAACCTCATCGCTGAATTTAAGATGTAAAATATCTCAATTTTTTCGAACACCTGCCTTTTACAGGACACTCAAAAACTTACGCAGAAGAGTGGGAGACCAATTCTTTACCGGGTGCTCCACGGGTCAAAAATATTCATAGATACAATGACATAAAAATCGGTCAAAAACGCGTTCAATCGTCATTTCATGATTGAGCTGTCAAACATATGTCATAAAATAATCACCTCATGGTAGACCTGTCAAAATATTTATAAAAGCGATTTCATCAAATTCTATCCAAATATCCATATATTCACAAGATTGAACTGTGAGACCTATCTAAATTATTCGTAGAAACATTTTGATAAAAATTAGTCAAAACCCGTACAAACGTCATATCATGATTGAACTGTCAAACATATTCGTAAAATCATCACTACATGGTAGACCTGTCAAAAATATTTAAATTAGTGATTTCATCAATTTTATCATTTGGATTTGACCAATATATTCACAAGATTGAACTGTGAGACCTGTCTAAAATATTCATGGAAACATTTATATCAAAATTGGTCAAAAACCCATACAATTGTCATTTCATGACTTAACTGTCAAAAATATCTCATAAAATCAACACTACATAGTATACCTGTCAAAAATATTAATATGAACATTTTGATCTAAATCTATCAAAATACCCATATGCATAATCGTCTGATCGTGATCAAAAATATTCATAGAAACAATAAAATCAAAATCTGACAAAAACGCGTGCAATAGTCATTTCATGATTGAACTGTCAAACATATCTCATAAAATCATCACTACATAGTAGACCTGTCAAAAATATTAATATGAAAATTTTGATCAAAATACCCATATAATCGTCTGATCGTGACTGATCTTTCAAATATATTCATAAAACCATCATATCGAAAGATTTTGATAAAAATCAGTCAAAAACCCGTACAAACGTGATATCATGATTGAACTGTCAAACATATTCGTAAAATCATCACTAAATAGTTGACCTTTCAAAAATATTTAAATTAGCGATTTCATCAATTCTATCCAAATACCCATATATTCACAAGATTGAACTGTGAGAACTGTCAAAAATATTCATGGAAACATTTATATCAAAATTGGTCAAAAACCCACACAATCGTCATTTCATGGTTGAACTGTCAAACAAATCTCATAAAATCATCACTACTTGCCTTGCCTACTAGTAGTCTAGACTTGCCAAAAATATTATTATGAAAATTTTGATCAAAATACCCATATGATCGTCTGATCGTGACTGATCTTTCTAATATATTCATAAAACCATCATATCAAGGTCAAAAATATTTTTGAAACATTTTGATGAAAATCAGTCAAAAACCCGTACAAACGTCATAATTATCATGATTGAACTGTCAAATATACTCGTAAAATTATCACTACATGGTAGGCCTGTCAAAAATATTTAAATCAGCGATTTCATCCATTCTATCCAAATACCCATATATTCACCAGATTGAACTGTGAGACCATACATTCACAAGTTTAAACTTTGAGACCTGTCAAAAATATTCATGGAAACATTTATATCAAAATTGGTCAAAAACCCATACAATCGTCATTGCATGACTGAACTGTCAAAAATATCTCATAAAATCAACACTACATAGTAGACCTGTCAAAAATATTAATATGAACATTTTGACCTAAATCTATCAAAATACCCATATGCATAATCGTCTGATCGTGACTAATCTGTCAAAAATATTCATAAAAACAATAAAATCAAAATCTGACAAAAACGCGTGCAATAGTCATTTCATGATTGAACTGTCAAACAAATCTCATAAAATCATCACTACATAGTCAACCTGTCAAAAATATTATTATGAAAATTTTGATCAAAATACCCATATGATCGTCTGATCGTGACTGATCTTTCAAATATATTCATAAAACCATCATATCAAGGTCAAAAATATTTTTGAAACATTTTGATGAAAATCAGTCTAACCCGTACGTATTGAACTGTCAAATATACTCGTAAAATCATCACTACATGGTAGGCCTGTCAAAAATATTTAAATCAGCGATTTCATCAATTCTATCCAAATACCCATACATTCACAAGACCGAACTGCGAGACCTGTCAAAAATATTCATGGAATTATTTATACCAAAATCGGTCAAAAACCCATACAATCGTCATTTTGTGATTGAACTGTCAAATATATCTCATAAAATCAACACTACATAGTAGACCTGTCAAAAATATTAAAATGAACATTTTGATGAAAATCTATCAAAATACCCATAAAATCGTCTGATCATGACTGAGGAGTCAAATATATTTATAAAACCCTCATATTAAGGTAGATCTGTCAAAAATATTCGTAGAAACATTTTGATAAAAATAAGTGTAAAACCCGTACAAACGTTATAATGATTGATTGAAATGTCAAACATCTTCGTAAAATCATCACTAAATGGTTGACCTTTCAAAAATAATTAAATTAGCGATTTCATCAATTCTATCCAAATACCAAATCCAAAAACCAAATTCACAAGATTGAACTGTGAGACCTGTCAAAAATATTCATGGAAACATTTATATCAAAATCTGTCAAAAATCAATACAATCGTCATTTCATGATTAAACTATCAAAAATATCTCATAAAATCATTTCATGACTGAACTGTCAAATATATTCATATGGTTTTAACCAATGATGGTATGAATCAAGGCAGACCTGTCAAAAATATTTTTGAAACATTTTGATGAAAATCAGTCATAAACCCGTTTAAACGTCATATCATGATTGAACTGTCACATATATCTTCTCGTAAAATTATCACTACATAGTAGACCTGTCAAAAAATTTAAAATGAACATTTTGGTCAAAATCTATCAAAATACCCATAAAATCATCTGATCATGACTGAGCTGTCAAATATATTTATAAAACCATTATATCAAGGTAGACCTGTCAAAAATATTCTTAGAAACACACCCGTTCAATCGGCGAATCATGATTGAACTGAGACGAACACACATATTCATAAAATCATCACTACATGGTAGACCTGTCAAAAATATTCGTAGAAACATTTTGATTAAAAATAGTCAAAAACCCGTACAACCGTCATTTCATGATTGAACTGTCAAACATCTTCGTAAAATCATCACTACATGGTAGACCTGTCAAAAATATTTATGTTAGCGATTTCATCAATTATATCCAAAAACCCATATATTCACAAGATTGAACTGTGAGACCTGTCAAAAATATTCATAGAAATATTTATATCAAAATTGGTCAAAAACCCATACATTCGTCATTTCACGATTGAACTGTGAAACATATCTAATAAAATCATCACCACATAGTAGACCTGTCTTAAATATTTAAATGAACATTTTGATGAAAATCTATCAAAATACTCATAAAATCATCTGATCATGACTGAGCTGTCAAATATATTTATAAAACCATCATATCAAGGTAGACCTGTCTAAAATATTCGTAGAAACATTTTGATTAAAAATAGTCAAAAACCCGTACAACCTTTCATGATTGAACTGTCAAACATCTTCGTAAAATCATCACTACATGGTAGACCTGTCAAAAATATTTATATTAGCGATTTCATCAATTCTATCCAAATACCCATATATTCACAAGTTTGAACTGTGAGACCTGTCAAAAATATTCATGGAAACATTTATATCAAAATTGGTCAATAACCCACACAATCGTCATTTCATGGTTGAACTGTCAAACAAATCTCATAAAATCATCACTACTTGCCTAACCTACTAGACTTGCCAAAAATATTATTATGAAAATTTTGATCAAAATACCCATATGATCGTCTGATCGTGACTGATCTTTCTAATATATTCATAAAACCATCATATCAAGGTCAAAAATATTTTTGAAACATTTTGATGAAAATCAGTCAAAAACCCGTACAAACGTCATAATTATCATGATTGAACTGTCAAATATACTCGTAAAATTATCACTACATGGTAGGCCTGTCAAAAATATTTAAATCAGCGATTTCATCCATTCTATCCAAATACCCATATATTCACCAGATTGAACTGTGAGACCATACATTCACAAGTTTAAACTTTGAGACCTGTCAAAAATATTCATGGAAACATTTATATCAAAATTGGTCAAAAACCCATACAATCGTCATTGCATGACTGAACTGTCAAAAATATCTCATAAAATCTACACTACATAGTAGACCTGTCAAAAATATTAAAATGAACATTTTGACCTAAATCTATCAATTTACTCATATGCATTATCGTCTGATCGTGACTAATCTGTCAAAAATATTCATAGAAACAATAAAATCAAAATCTGACAAAAACGCGTGCAATAGTCATTTCATGATTGAACTGTCAAACAAATCTCATAAAATCATCACTACATAGTAGACCTGTCAAAAATATTATTATGAAAATTTTGATCAAAATACCCATATGATCGTCTGATCGTGACTGATCTTTCAAATATATTCATAAAACCATCATATCAAGGTCAAAAATATTTTTGAAACATTTTGATGAAAATCAGTCAAAAACCCGTACAAACGTCATATCATGATTGAACTGTCAAATATACTCGTAAAATCATCACTACATGGTAGGCCTGTCAAAAATATTTAAAGTAGCGATTTCATCAATTCTATCCAAATACCCATATATTCACAAGATTGAACTGTGAGACCTGTCAAAAATATTCATGGAAACATTTATATCAAAATCTGTCAAAAATCAATACAATCGTCATTTCATGATTAAACTATCAAAAATATCTCATAAAATCATTTCATGACTGAACTGTCAAATATATTCATAAAACCAATGATGGTATGAATCAAGGCAGACCTGTCAAAAATATTTTTGAAACATTTTGATGAAAATCAGTCATAAACCCGTTTAAACGTCATATCATGATTGAACTGTCAAATATATCTCATAAAATCAACACTACATAGTAGACCTGTCAAAAATATTTAAATCAGCGATTTCATCAATTCTATCCAAATACCCATACATTCACAAGACCGAACTGCGAGACCTGTCAAAAATATTTTTGAAACATTTTGATGAAAATCAGTCATAAACCCGTTTAAACGTCATATCATGATTGAACTGTCACATATATCTACTCGTAAAATTATCACTACATAGTAGACCTGTCAAAAAATTTAAAATGAACATTTTGGTCAAAATCTATCAAAATACCCATAAAATCATCTGATCATGACTGAGCTGTCAAATATATTTATAAAACCATTATATCAAGGTAGACCTGTCAAAAATATTCTTAGAAACACACCCGTTCAATCGGCGAATCATGATTGAACTGAGACGAACACACATATTCATAAAATCATCACTACATGGTAGACCTGTCAAAAATATTCGTAGAAACATTTTGATTAAAAATAGTCAAAAACCCGTACAACCGTCATTTCATGATTGAACTGTCAAACATCTTCGTAAAATCATCACTACATGGTAGACCTGTCAAAAAAATTTATGTTAGCGATTTCATCAATCATATCCAAAAACCCATATATTCACAAGATTGAACTGTGAGACCTGTCAAAAATATTCATAGAAATATTTATATCAAAATTGGTTAAAAACCCATACAGTCGTCATTTCACGATTGAACTGTGAAACATATCTAATAAAATCATCACCACATAGTAGACCTGTCTTAAATATTTAAATGAACATTTTGATGAAAATCTATCAAAATACCCATAAAATCATCTGATCATGACTGAGCTGTCAAATATATTTATAAAACCATCATATCAAGGTAGACCTGTCTAAAATATTCGTAGAAACATTTTGATTAAAAATAGTCAAAAACCCGTACAACCTTTCATGATTGAACTGTCAAACATCTTCGTAAAATCATCACTACATGGTAGACCTGTCAAAAATATTTATATTAGCGATTTCATCAATTCTATCCAAATACCCATATATTCACAAGTTTGAACTGTGAGACCTGTCAAAAATATTATTATGAAAATTTTGATCAAAATACCCATATGATCGTCTGATCGTGACTGATCTTTCAAATATATTCATAAAACCATCATATCAAGGTCAAAAATATTTTTGAAACGTTTTGATGAAAATCAGTCAAAAACCCGTACAAACGTCATATCATGATTGAACTGTCAAATATACTCGTAAAATCATCACTACATGGTAGGCCTGTCAAAAAGATTTAAATCAGCGATTTCATCAATTCTATCCAAATACCCATACATTCACAAGACCGAACTGCGAGACCTGTCAAAAATATTTTTGAAACATTTTGATGAAAATCAGTCATAAACCCGTTTAAACGTCATATCATGATTGAACTGTCACATATATCTACTCGTAAAATTATCACTACATAGTAGACCTGTCAAAAAATTTAAAATGAACATTTTGGTCAAAATCTATCAAAATACCCATAAAATCATCTGATCATGACTGAGTTGTCAAATATATTTATAAAACCAATATATCAAGGTAGACCTGTCAAAAATATTCATAGAAACAAACCCGTTCAATCGGCGAATCATGATTGAACTGAGACGAACAAACATATTTGTAAAATCATCACTATAGGCCTGTCAAAAATATTTATATTAGCGATTTCATCAATTCTATCCAAATACCCATATATTCACCAGATTGAACTCTGAGACCTGTCAAAAATATTCGTTGAAACAATTTGATTAAAAATAGTGAAAAACCCGTACAACCGTCATTTCATGATTGAACTATCTTCGTAAAATCATCACTACATGGTAGACCTGTCAAAAATATTAAATTAGCGATTTCATCAATTCTATCCAAATACCCATATATTCACAAGTTGAATAGTGAGACCTGTAAGAAATATTCATGGAAATATTTATATCAAAATCGGTCATGAAACCATACCATCGTCATTTTATGATTGAACTGTCAAATATATATCATAAAATCATCACAACATAGTAGACCTGTCAAAAATATTAAAATGAACATTTTGATCAAAATCTATCAAAATACCCATAGAGTCGTCTGATCGCGACTGAACTGTCAAATATATTTATAAAACCATTATAGCAAGGTAGACCTGTCAAAAATATTCGTAGAAACAAACCCGTACAATCGTCGTTTCATGATTGAACTGAGACGAACAAACATATTTGTAAAATCATCACTATAGGCCTGTCAAAAATATTTATATTAGCGATTTCATCAATTCTATCCAAATACCCATATATTCACCAGATTGAACTCTGAGACCTGTCAAAAATATTCGTTGAAACATTTTTTTGAAAATCAGTGAAAACCCCGTACTATTGTCATTTCATGACTGAAATGTCAAATATACACGTAAAATTATAACTACATGGTTGGCCTGTCAAAAATATTTAAATCAGCGAGATCATCAATTCTATCAATATATTCACTCGATTGAACTGTAAGACCTATTAAAAATATTCATGGAAATATTGATATCAAAATCGGTCAAAAACCCATACAATCGTCATTTTATGATTGAACTGTCAAACAAATCTCATGAAATCATCACTACATAGTAGACCTGTATAAAATATTATCATGAAAATTTTGATCAAAATACCCATATGATCGTCTGATCGTGACTGATCTTTCAAATATATTCATAAAACCATCATATCAAGGTCAAAAATATTTTTGAAACATTTTGATGAAAATCAGTCAAAAACCCGTACAAACGTCATATCATGATTGAACTGTCAAATATACTCGTAATAGGCTTGTCAAAAATATTTTTAATAGCGATTTCATCAATTCTATGCAAATTCCATAATGTTCATAAAAATATTTTTAACAGGTCAACCATGATGTGATGATTTTATGAATATAGTTGACAGTTCAGTCATGAAATGATGATTGTACGTGTTTTTGATCGAATTTGATCAAAATGTTTTTGACAGTTCAATCTGATGTATATGTACATGGGTATTTTGATATG
Organism: Athripsodes cinereus; assembly: GCA_947579605.1. NCBI lineage: Eukaryota > Metazoa > Arthropoda > Insecta > Trichoptera > Leptoceridae > Athripsodes > Athripsodes cinereus. The sequence goes on along the minus strand of OX388323.1, from coordinate 22,195,431 downwards.
TTTTCTATCAAAATCTAGATATAAATATTTTTGATAGGTCTTCCGTGATGTGATGAAGTTGACATTTGACAGTGCAATCATGATCAAACAGTTATTTCGGTATTTTGAAAGATTTTGATTGCATCGCTTGTACGAGTTTTTGACCGATTTAGACCAAAAATCTTTGACAGCTCTACCATGATGTGATGATTTTATGAATGTATTTGATAATTCAATCTGGTGGTTAATTGTTTTTTTTTTTTACCGATTTTGATCAAATAATATTCATGGCCACGTACGTGGCGCAAGTCACTTATGCTACACGTGTTTGGTCTCAAAAACTCTCGGTGATCTATTTGTCCATGGTGGTTTTGAGGGGACAAAGACTCCTGCTGCTCGCCGTCACAGGTGCGTGCGTACAAACTGACGCCAGCGATGTTCTTTCTTTCATCGCTGGAGTGTTGCCGGTCGATTTGGATGTCCTAGATAGTGTGGCTAGGCAGGTTCAGGGCGGACGGTAGAGCTGAACATCTCGAAATTTCTGTTCAAGCGGAACCCGGAAATAGGGGATCAATTGGCATTCAGCCGATCAGAGAGAGAACATTTAAAGTGTGGCAAGAAAGATGGGACCGGGGGGAACTGCTTAACTTGTCTGCAGTTTTCTCCCAGATGTAAGAGAGAGGATTGAAAGGGGATTCCTGTCCTTCAACCTTTTTGCCGTTCAGTTTGTAACAAGCCATGGGGAATTCAAAGCCAAGATCTTTGAGTTTGGATTGGTGAGCTTGAGTTTGGATTCATACAATTTCTCATGCACGCACGTCGACTTCTCTAACTCAACACACGACCGTTCTTGAGAATTTGATCAACATCAGCGATGTACAAACCACGGCCCTTGGTCAGTATATACGAGTATAATGTAAAAAAACTGATAATTACCAGTGATAATCAGATATTCGGTATAAGTACCGGAATCTTTATAATTCGAGTAAACATTTTATCAAGAAAACTGAGGAGTTTTTGAAATAATTCAGATTCATGTATCATTTTGGAAATTCGGCGACGGGGGGTAGAAATTTTAACACGTAACATCTTTAGTATCCGGTATTGACACAAACAATCGGTACAAATACCTGGTACGTAGTAGAAAAAGGTACTGCGACAAAATATTCTTTAAGTAAACCGAGGAGTTTTTGAAATATTTCAAATTTCTGTACCATTTTGTAAATTCGGTGACGGAAGGGGGGAGGGGGTAGAAATTTGAATGTGTGAGCAGTTCTAGAAATTAAAACTTGTAGTGTAAATTTTCTTATAGCGGCCCTTGTTCCCTATAAGTCTGTTCATCCCTAATCTACTTGGTCAAGCCATGTAGTTCTCGGACGCCCGCGCTTCCTCACACCCCTCCTTTTAGACAAGTATATACTCTTTGTCATTCTTTCCTCTTCCATTCGTTCCACATGACCCACTTGATAGATCTTAAGATCTCAACATAAATCTCTACGTAGAATGTATTATTTATTTATTCATCGTGAAAAAAAAAACAGCTATTGTATTATATTTGTTCCCAGACAGCATTCAGAATACAAAATATCATAAATATTATAATATGATTAGGATTGGATTTATAAATTTAATTGATGGTTGATGGTTTTCAACAAAAGTAGGATAGAATATGAACAAAAAATCTGTATTTATCTAATTATCTTCTATTTTAAATTTCAATTATTGTTGTATATTACCTAATTGCTTCTTTAACTTACATTTTGTATTACATAACGTAAGCTGTAATCGGCTTTATTAATGTTTTCAATCATAGTTTTGTTTATTCTTTAATATTGACTGTAGTTTAAAGTTTGATATATAAATAAATAGAAATTAATCATTTGATGCTTCCCTTTCTGCTCCAATTTCTTGTCCCATTCCTTTTTGATTGGAGATGATTGATTACATGTGCTTTGAAGTTTTCTTTTTTTTTTGAATTGTCTATTTTTTTTCGTGTTTACTACAAAATGTTAATGTTGCATTATATAGGGTGTCTCATAATTAACGCAAGATTTGAATTAAGTATAAAAGAGAGTTTATAGTCTTAAGATTTTTATTTTTTTATTGAATCATGAAGTGCATAGGATAGGGTTACTTATGGAATAACATAACATTGTCAGTAATAATAATAATAACACGTCGGGCAAATGGCCTCCAAGGCTTTGCTGGCACATACGCACCCTTTCGTACAAATTTTTAATGAGCTTTCTGCATAATTGTGGCTGAATTTCGTTGATGCCGCGTTTAATTTCCTCTTGTAATGCACGTGTGGTTGTGGGCTTGTTGACAAAGACCTTTGACTTCAAATAACCCCTTAAGAAAAAATCTAATGGTGTTAAATCACATGATCTAGGGGGCTAATTCTGATCACCGAAACGAGAGAGTGCACGACCAGGAAACGTCTCATGCAGTAATTGAATGGTTTTATTGGCTGTATGGCATGTGGCATCGTCTTGTTAAAACCACATATTGACCACATCAATGGCATCCAACTTCGGCAGAAAAAAACAGTTTTATCATGTCGCGATATCGAGCACCACTAACAGTTGCTGCTTGACCAGCCTCATTTTCTAAAAAGTATGGTCCAATGAAGTCTCCTGCCCGAAATCCGTACCAAACAGTGACACATTGTTGGTGCATTTGTTGTTCGCCAATCACACGTGGGTTCTGGAACCCCAAACACGGCAATTTTGGCGATTAACAAAGCCATCGAGGTCAAAATGTACGTCATCGCTTAGGATTATTTTACTCGAAAAATCAGCATCTACTTGTTGATGATTTATAATCCATTCCACGAACTCTCTTCGCTGTTCATTATTATTTGGCTTCCATTTTTACTAACCTTAAACTCTCAGCTGTCAAACCGTTCTTTTTTCAGGGTTGCCAACAACTTACTGTGAAAATGGCGGCAAATTCAAATCTTGCGTTAATTTTGAGACACCCTATAGTATATCAAACAATATTTAAAAACTTTGCTGGTTTACTAATTGTAATTGATTTGTCTGTGTATTGTTATTTATGTTATAACTGTTTGTTTGTAAAAAAATAAAAAAATAAAACAGTGTACCTACTTAGTTAAACAATCAAGAAATGCCTTACATCACAAGATAAAAAGTGCAACTATGAATAAATGAATAAACAAAATCGTAAGAAATAAGATTAAAACAAACGGCATTGCATTACTGTAGACACGTCGTAGACATGTGACAAGAAAGTCTAGGGCGGGGTGGACGGATCCTTGTAAAAAATATCGAGAAATAAGCTTTGAGTGGGGACCGAACGAGTTTATGTGTAGCGCGAATAGTCTTTTGGTATATAAATAGCAAATAACAACTTAAAATAACATAGTTTGTCTACTGCATTCATCCACTAAAAACACGATGGCTTTCAAAGTAAGTGAGATAACTGTGTTGTGTTTGGAGTGTCTTGCAATATTTATTTTATATTTTAAAATTTAAAATCATCTGCATCGGGGAGTATGTAGTAAAATTGTTTTGTTTATTTATAAAACGTACGCACATAAACAAATTAGTGATCACTATTTCTTAATTTTCATTAAGTGTTGGGGGTGTTTTTGAGTTAAAAATTTAAAAGGTTTAAAAAAAAAATAAAAAAATCTTCATTTAAAAGATGAAATATAGAGTTAATGGTTACGAACCAATTTATCCTCTAGAATTCTGAGCCTGGATAAAGACTTTTTCGTTCAAAAAACCACATTCATTTAAAACTTCTTTTTTTTAAGTGAAAGAGTCTCAAGAAAGGAATACGTCTACACACGTTTTTTGGGATTTCAGGGCTTTCTTAAAAGTTAGGGTCAATATAATATTTTATATCCTATTTACATTTGAAAATTGATGAAACGACTAGTAAAAAAGCCAAAAACGATTATTTATACTTAACCACCAAATTATTTATATTATTTATACTTACTTGCTACTTAACCACCAAAATGGCTTCAGTCAACAAAACAAGCAAACGAATAAGAAATTGTAACTACATACTTACATTTTTATTATTTATTGTAAATGCTAGCAAATTAAAAAAGGCAACATATATTTATATATATAACAATGTACAGTGAAGAATAAAATAAATAAATAAATAAAATATATCGAGTAACACAATTTTTTTTGCAATAAATATTTTAATTAGCTTATGATATGTCCATGCGAGGTCGCCGCGTGTGCAACTAAGGGACTTTTATTTCTATATACTCGCAAATATATCAATGAGCAAATATTAGCTTTAAATATTCCCCTATCTTTTATTCATTAAAAAAAATCGGAATGCAGAGCTTCCATATTAACAATTTAAATTAATTTTCAGATCATCACTTTCGCCTGTCTGCTTGCTGTGGCTCGTGCTGGAATCATCGCCCCAGCTCACTATGCCGCTCCAGCTCAGGTTCACTATGCTGCCCCAGTTGCCAAGCTCGCATACGCCGCTCCAGTAGCCAAGTATGTGGCTGCTCCTTCTTACCACCACGAAGAGGAAGAATATGGACCAGCTGAATACAACTTCGAATACTCAGTACATGACGAGCACACCGGAGATATCAAGAGCCAAAAGGAAACCCGTCACGGAGACCAAGTCCAAGGAGCATACTCCCTCGTTGAACCCGATGGTAGCCGTCGTATTGTAGAATACACCGCTGACAAACACTCTGGATTCAACGCTGTTGTTCACCGTGAGGAAGCCAAACACCCAGTCGCTGTCCAGCCCGTTCTGAAGAAGGTTATCGCTCCCTTGGCCGTTGCCGCTGTCCCAGCTTACCACTCATACCAACAAGCTGCTCCAGCTTACCATTCATACCAACAAGCTGCCCCAGCATACCATTCATACCAACAAGCTGCCCCAGCATACCATTCATACCAACAAGCTGCCCCAGCTTACCACTCATACCAATCTGCCCCATCTCACTCATACTACCACTAAAACTGATCCCGTGTATTCACAACAATTATGACATTCGAATATTTATTATTTAGTTATTAAGTATGTAAATAAACGATAAACAGAATCACTGCCTTTTTATAAAGACACATATTCACGCCATCGCGATATTCCTCTCCTATCATGTGGGGTAGCCAGCGGACTAAACATGTAATATACATGCAAGTCGTCCTCTCCGTGCCAATAATCGGTAGTAGTACGGATGAACGAAAAGTAGTAAAGTTAAGAAGGAGTAAATTATATAATTCCATAAAAAATGACATGATAAAATGTTATTTATAAGTATTGAAATTCCTAACAAATCTTGCTGAATCCGTTTAGTTTTATATTAAAAATAATGTTTCATGATTATCTACTGCGTGTTGTTGAATCATGAATTGATATTTCGGAAGTTCTTAAAAGATCATAGTCAAGTAATTGCAGTGAATTTGTCAGCCGCTGTGTCAAAGGTCAAGATATTATGTATATTTCAATCTAAAAGTAGAATCTTATATTTTTGTGATTCTCCATCATTGTCTTGTTGACTAGCTGCAAGAACACACAGTACTTCATGAGTTATTAGGAAAGGAAAAATGACATAAATCATTCATATAGACACTTTCACAGGGGAATCTTTTTTTCCTCATCTCCAGAGCAAGTACCTAGTTACCAGCATCGATGTACTGTCCCCACTCTGTACCCAAACCTTTCTCCGCAGGTACTTGGATTGTGGGGTCCACATCCATTTTTTGGGTTATTTATCGTAATATGTAATACTTGTAAACTCACGCATTTCTAATGTAAATCATTGAATTTTAAATAATACGTTGAATATATGGTCATATGAAAACAAAAAATAATTAAAAGAAGACGCCAAAATTTCTGGAATCGAGACAACAAGGAGTTGAAGGATATCGACTGTGCTCAGGACAAAGGCATTAAACCACAATTTAGGCAAAAGTCGTTTTCTTTTTTTTTTTGCTTATAACTTGATAGTTCCTGAATATTTTCTCTTCAATTTTTATGACATAATAAAAGAACAACATTACAATAAGATGGTAAAATAATAATGACAATAATTTTTGTCATTTTCTTTATCCCACAGTTTTTTTGCTTCTCCTATGAAATTTTACCGATGTGGTTTAAACCCTTTGTCCTGATCACAGTCGATATGAGACAAGAGTTGAAAGAAGTTGTAAGAAAGCAGAAGGCTAGCTTAGAGATGAACATTAAGAATAAAATGAGAAAATATTTTGTTTAGTCGTACTGGGATTGTTTAATGTAAACAATTGGAACACTACTGTAACATTATATTTTGATAGAAATGTTAATTATTAATATATTTGTACTGTTACATTAATTACCATAATATTTATTAATTTATGGAAACAAACAAGCGGTTTTGAGTTTTACTATATTTATTCATAATAGTTTTGACTTACTAGGTCATTGAGAGATAGTCAGACTGTCACCAACTTCAGAAGCAAATTAAAATCTGAACTCTTCACTGGCGCCCTTGAGACGGTTTAGGGACTGTTGAACGGCGTCAAAATAAAATCATCCAAAATCATCATCATCATTGTCTTGGTAGTATCCAAGTAACCATACTAGGTATCTCAGAACAATACCTACACGTGAAGCTGTCATCGGGGTTTATAAGAGAGAATATCGGAACCTTCGGCATGTCAGTAGCTTAATTGGACAAAGCACTCCTGATGACAAGATTAGGGATGTAGGTTCAAGTCCCGTCCGGGGCACTACCGACTAAGGTGACGTTGTCTTTTCTAAGCCTTATATATATTATAGTAGTTTCATGTTTTAAATTTACATATAACTTCATACAATGGTTAATTGTAAAAAAAAACATCATTAAACTTAAACAGTTTGTTTGTTTTCATAAATAAATATGGAGTTTTACAAAATAAACCTCAACTCAATCAATAAACAAACACAACAAACAATCAACAATCAATCAACAAACACAAACAAACAACAAACTCATTAAATATTTATGCTCTTAGAATACAAAGTTATTCAATTTTTAACATAAACTTAACAAAATACACTTCTGAATCAATTATTATCAAAACGTGTCAAAATCTATTTCAGAAAGAACGTTGTTCACTCGAGGAATCAATACATTTTTAAAATCCCATATTCTCGTGTCTTTTACAATATTGGTTTCGAAACATTTATCTTTTACACCTCCTGGTAACATTTCCCTGTAATGATTCATTTGGGCGTATTTTGTCGGCACATCCCATGAATACATCGATCTCCTTGTATGCCTGAACGGTAGATGGTTGTGGCACACCAGCACTTCTTCAGTGTTGAAGAAAGACTTAACATATTCCATTGGAGGGGAAAATTTTTGAGATCGGTATGCATGCTGCAAAATATGCATATGTAGAGGAATATCAGGAAAAGGTCCTTCGGGCGTCATTTTGTCTAAGAAATAAGTGTTTCGTACACTCATCGCGGCAGCTTTTCCCCCTGATAGCTTTTCCAAACGTAATATAAGATCATTCCAGTTGTCATCTTGCATGGGTATAATAACTTCATCAATATCTAGAAGTGTAACATATTTATAATTATACATATGTCTATAAAAACAATCATTGTATAAAACTATTTCGTTGATCGATTTTTGAAGGTTGTAACGTAAATATGAGTGTTGAATATAAGGAATGTTTGGCTGTCCGGGAGGTAACGTTGCACCTCTGAGATCGATTTTATCTGCTTTGATGTAGTAATCCATGACTTTCTTCACATTAGGGTGCACATCTAAATTATAAATATATATTTTATCGGTTCCCATTAATAATATCAGTTCAATCCACTCTACGAGTTTTATAGACATGTCGGCCAGAGGAAAATCTAAGCCCTTCACACAAACAGTGGCATTTTTTGTTCTTGTTCCATTATTGAAGATCACGTTTACCAAATTGTTTGGCCTATCACACGGATTTTCAACAATGGATACCACTTTGGGTATATGATTTATTTTATTAGGAGCAACACATCCAAGCAAATAGGTAGCAAACTTGCCATCTTGATGACTGAGCCAATAGTCTGCCCATCCATAATCTATTTCTGTGATAGGAGATATAACAGGTTCCCGTTCATTTTCGTACCATAAATGACAAAATAATGTTCCTTGTCTATTGAAATTGATTTTAGTTCGATTTACCATGGTTATTATTCGTACAAAATTATCCGATGTCGTGAGATGTCTGGTGTCATAATAGGCACTGTAAATATGAATTGATGAATCATTTGACACGTCAATTGTTTGCCAGTAAATTGCATCTACGTTAAGGCTGAACAAATCAGGAAAATTTGCACATGTTTCATTGTCGTAATACATATCTCCGTGAGAACCTTCCGTTTTCTTCCAATACAAGATAGGAAAGTTTGGATAAGTCTCAGCTATCAACTTGATGGTTGTCTCATCATCAATCTGAGTTTTTGCCAAGTTTGGCCGTCTTGATAATTTATTTAAGGAAAATACAGTAACATTATTTGTATGTGAATGAAGGAGCCACATAAACATTATAAATATCAGTACTGGAACCGCATATTTATACAACTTTCTAGATAGGAGACGTCTGAAAATAAAAACGGCACAATTAACAAATTCATGTTACAAAACAGGAACTGTTTTATATTGAAACGAAACTGTGTTTTTGAAACTAATTCTGAAACTAACTCTGTATTTGAACAATTAAAAATAATATAACTTCATACTTATAGTTCGCTGTAGGAATTGAATATTTTTTGCAAAACATGCTTGTAATTAAATATTATCTTACTTGCGCACACTAATAAACACTAGACTTGCATTTATGTAAGACATATTTATTTGCCAATATTTTTCATGAAGTACAGTCATTTCAATAAGTATATCAGTTTAAAAATTATGATGAAATCACAGAATGTAGTTAACTTCCAAATGACTTTATTATTAACTCTAAGGTTTGTACATTCATCGAGAGAAAATTCATACTGATGATATTCTACTTTAATTACAACACAGTTAACTTTTCACTTAGATTTATTTAAATCTCGAGCGCTTTCGTCGATTTCAATAGGTATATCAACAGTTATCTCGAAAATGTCAATACATCAACATTGATGAAAGCGCTCGAGATTTAAATAAATTGAAGTGTAAAGTTAACTGTGTTGTAATTAAAGTATTATATTATGACTTTATGAATTTCGCTTACTAGTATTCGAAGACTCTCGACTCCATCATCGGGCGATTAGAAAAAAATAAAACTTTTTTTTTTTAATTATTTAAGCGTATTTTCATTAACTGTGCAAATAGAACTGGCCATTTTAAATCTTGTGTTGATATCTCTCATTTGATATTTTAAAAAAACTACATTTCTTATAATTAACACTCTTTTACTTGAAAGAATAACCGCGATTGGTTGAAAATAACACCACGTTTGTAAAAAAAACACGGATTTTCTAAAAAATAGCACTGAAAAACTCAAGTCAGTTAAGTCAAGAATGTACTGTAGTATAAATTTATAATTAAAATTTTATTTTTATACGTAACATTGTAGTCTATCGTCACGAAACGTATCTAAAAATATGTAGATAAGGTGAAATGTAATTAAAAATTGTACTGAATTAGCATTTACTCGTAATCAATTATCATAAATAGAAAAAAAAAACGAAACAAACAGCTGGTAGCAATAGGAAGGTTATGATGACTAAGTTATACCAAGGCCTTAAACTTCTACATTATTGAAAGACAACGTGTCGATAAAAAGTGTTTAATACTCGTATGTTCACAATGTTCTTCTATCAACGCTGATGTTTTTACAACAAAAAAAAGAACTTAAAAACGACTTCTGCAATAATTATGAATGAATGACATATTATAACCTCGACACTGCATATCGTCCTAGTTTTTTTTTTAATTTTATGTTGTTTTGTTAACACTGTTTTATAACATGATGATAATAATAATCATAATAAATAAATAAATCTGGTAGCAAAAATTATACATCAAAATTTAGCTTTGAAATATAAATTGATTGACGAGGAATCAAAATTACCATACTATAATTATTGTCCAGTATCGGTACTTGAAAACAATGACACTAAACTCGACTGGGATCGACCAATTCAAACTGATCGAACTATTCTAGCTAATCGACCAGATATTGTGTTGGTTGAGCGCAGATGCCGTAAAACATACATCATAGACATCGCTATACCACACGATGAAAATTTAAATAAAGCTGAGCAAGATAAGATAATAAAATATCTTGATCTTGCTCACGAAATCAAAGATATGTGGAGAACACCTACCACAATCATCGTGCCTATAGTGTTGTCTGTGAATGGTTTAATACCTAAGAGTCTGTCAAGCAATCTCAGAAAACTGGGAGTAGATGACAGGCTCAAATACAGCATGCAAAAGGCCCTGCTTCTATCGTCCACCAGGATAGTAAGAAGATTTTTGTCCCTGTAGCTCTGTAAGTGATCTCCCATGATTGTACTTTTTTCATAGAACATCATGGAAGAATCAACTAGAATAATGTTGGGGTTCTACATTTTAAATATATTTTATGGTTTTTGTTATTTAATGTTATATTTAAATTTTATTGTTAATCTTATATTGTGTTCAGAATGTAGAATCTAATATTGTTTTGTTAAATAAATGAGATATGAAATAATAATAATAACTGGACAACTTATTTATGATGCGCCGTTTTGTGGAAAAACCACCGCAAGTGCCCATTCAAGAATCATAACACCTCCTGAACAAAAGGGTTTTTAACCTCGTCTTGAACACCTCCACACTCTCCAGAGTTCGCAAATCATAGGGAATTTTGTTCCACAGCGGACCAGCCACACAGAAGGCACGGGCAACACAGTTGGCCAGTCCCCCCTATCCGGCACCAAGTCTATTGACAGAGTCTGTGTTTGCATACCTTAGTGATTTTTGCTTTTCTGTAGGCCTAGTCAAAACACATTTAAGCGTTACGCTTTCGTTCAAACAAGACGAGGTTGGGAGAACGTGTCAATTTTCGTAGCTACTTGTGTATTTTAGCTACGAAAATTGATGCGTTCTCGCAACCTCGTCTTGTTCGAACGAAAACGTAACGCTTGAATGTGTTTTGACTAGGGGGCCTGTTGCCTCCTCAGAAATATAGTACTCAGAGATGTACACCGGTGCAATGCCATGTAGTGACTTGAAAACACAGTCAATATGATTTTAAACTCTACTCTTTCGTTGGTGATGTGCAAAAAGAATAAATTAATTAATGTTTAATTTTAGTTTTCTTATTTATTAGTTGAATTATCCTAACTTTGTAGTAATTTACATTTAAAATCCTTTTAAAACTTATTTTGATGACTTCATTCATGGGTTGTGAAAATAATTTTGAGTAAAAGGTGGATTTATTGGAAACACGGTTGGTTCTGCCTGCACTGTTTTATTCTGAAAATCTCGAATGACATTGAGAACAAATGCGTTTGTCAATAAAAGCCAACACTCAGAAAAATACTTACGAAATTTCACAATGAATCATTGGTACGTACCAGGGATGTTGCGGATGTCGATTTTTACACATCCGCGGATGTGAATGCGGATGCGGATTTTTGAAGGCACATAACCGCGGATGCGAATGTTTAAGATGTTATAGAAAAAAAGTAGGAAACTATCTTAGTTGGTAGGCCCCACTGTCAAATATGTGAAGAAATTTTTGCTACAATAATATTATGGATTTTTTGGCGAAATACTTTTTTTCTTTGTTATTTGCAAAAATAAAATAAAACAGGCAAAAATAAAAACGCGTCGGATCTTGTCACCATTATTTTCATTCCCATTGGTTAATGTCAAGTGCAAACGGCACGCGCCATTCGCCGGCCCCGCCCCATTTCTTTCTTATCGCAAATTGTCTTACATCCGCATCGATTATTGCGGATGCGGATGCAGATGTCCAAATACATGCGGAAGCTCCGCATTTGCGGATGCGGATGCGAATATTCGCAACATTCCTGGTACGTACTATCAGATTAGGACCAGAGATAGTACAAATGTTAAATTTACCAACGATATGTTTGCGAAAAGTTAATATTATAGATTCGTACTAACGAATCGATTGTGCTATCTCTGGTCCTAATCTGATAGCATGTACCAATGATTCGTTGTGAGTATTTTTCTCAGTGTATTATATTAATAATAAAATCATTAATAAGTCAATAGAACTGTTGGGGTTATAGTTGAATTAAAATAAACTGAAATTATGTTGAAGACTCCCACCTCACACTTTGATATTCGCGAAACTTTTATTGATCCGCACTTACTAAAGAAAATCTTTGTCCACATGGGCAAGCCGCATGTGAGGGACTGGCTGACTAAAACCGTCTCATGATTTTGTCTGGTTGTTAGATGCTCCCCCTATACAACTGAAAATGCTTGAAAAATAATACCATGTAAAATAAATGAAATAACAAAATAAACACAGTGTCCAATCAACAACGATCGGTATCCGTGGGTTGAGCCCTGAATAGCAGGCCTATATTCAAGCCGTTTATCAAGTTTTTGTAGAATAAATCGTTAATCCATGATTTGTTTTGTGTTGTATGTGGTGTGGGATTTGTGATGTGTGTGGTTGAGGGATGTGTTGTTTTTTTATTCTGGTTTTATATGGAAAATCTTTTGTTTGTGTGTTGTTTCATGTATGGATGGTTTGCAGCAGTGTTTTTCTTGTTATGAATGTGATTGTGTTAATATAGGAGATGAATGCTTTTTGTGATTGTGTATATGTTTCAGTATGATTGATATGTTTGTGAGATGTTTGCCCTAGAACAGGTTATACCTAGTTGGGCAGCATCAATGAAAATATGTATAAGATTTGTTATTTATTAGTGTAATAAAATAAAAAATAAAATAAAATTAAATATTGTTTTATGTACACAAGTGACAACAGTAATATGATACATACCTGAATCCATACATATTTAGGATGAAGTAATAGGTACTGAATATAAAAAAAATACCGAGTATTTCACTAAATAAAGTCATTTATAAGTTATTCTGTAATTATTTATTCGGAGAAACAATCACATTACTCTGTAGCAATTTTGATTGAATCACGTTGTTGGATCGGTCAATAGGTACTGTTGAGACATTTGCCAATGAATATTAATATTTTGTTTACCAGGTATGTACCTACATAATATCATAAAGTTCATTTATTTTGTCACATAAATCTTTGATATATGCATAATAATATTCGGACACGTATATTTTTATAGGGACATCAATCAATTATAATGATTGGATAATAACACCAACATGTCAGCACATGATAATCTGAAGTAGGTAGTGACGGAAATTTAAGGGGCCTCTTTAGCAAAAACGATAAAACATTAAATTTTCAACAAGTTTGGTACACAAACTCACAAAACTTGTTGAGCCAACGAACATTTTGATTTGATAAAATATGAAAACAAATATTGATTACCAATATCAAACTTTAACTTTAAAAAAACTCGATTTTAGCTTCATAGTATTAGTTTATAAAAAAGTATATTTCTAAAAATCGAATTCGGGGGTGTGTTTGGTACATAAATGCACGAGAATCCTACAAATTTTCATATTTTTTTTAATATAACGAATATTTAGATAGTTATTACAATTAGAGAACAAATAAATTATATATTTTTTTGTTTTTTTTTTTCATAGATATTGACCGATTTAAAATCATTTTTTTGATAAAATTTCTCATATTTTGGAACCAAAAATGAACTCGATTTTTTGTATACTAAAAAAAGTTTGCTAAAATCTATACCTAGTATTTATATGCTTGATAAAATGAATAAAAAATATGTTTATTTTACGAATAATTTGTATTTTGATATAACAAAGAGTAGGTACCTAAGTATATCTCGTCAGTCTGAGATTTATTATTTTTTTAGTAAAAAACTGATATTGGTAATAAAAATTTGTTTTATTTTATTTTATCAAATCAATATGTTCGCAAGGGTCAACAAGTTTTGGCACTTTTTCTATCAAATTTGTTAAAAATTTAATATTTTACCGTTTTTGCTAAACGGGGCCCTTAAATAATATAATACACAAATTATTTGCATTCTGTTCTGTTAGAGACTAGAATAATATTGGAAAGGAATGTTGCAATTTCTTTGGTGTTATTATTAATTATAATATGTTAACTACTTGCGAATTCATTAATATTAAAATTTTTGGGCTATTTACCGAATTGATTTATGACTTAGAGGGGATTATCTTCTGTGTATATAAATGTTTTCATTTGCCATTATTGACATAGTCAAATTGAAGCATTCGATAAAGAAAGCAAACACAATGGCTTTTAAAGTGAGTACTTTTAGATTTCAATATAATATCTTTTTCGTCTCCCAGACTGAGTGATATAAAAAAATTGTACTGGTAGTGCGACCTGTTGATTTGTTCACAAATATTACAATTTTTTTTTTTAAAAAGATATATCTGGGTTCTGTTATAAACCCAAATACAACCTTATACACCTTTCACACTAAGCTAAAAGCTTGTGCCGTGAAAGGGGAGTTTGCCGGCACCTGGAATTGATAAATGATATTACATTGTAAGAAAACATTGTTATATAATACTAGAGTTCGACGTTAGCCTGGAAGAGTCTCGGTCTTGTGAACAAGGGGTCCGCGGTTCGATACCAGGTACTGGCAGACTCCCCTTTCACGACACAAGCTTTTAGCTTACTTTGATAGACGTATAAGGTAGTATTTGGGTTTATTACAAAACCCAGATATATTTTTTAAAAAAAAGTTGCTGGTTAAGAGAAGGCCCCGATCACTAAATAAATAGGATAGTGTTAAACAATGTGCACTAGTTTTCTTTAGATGCTGGTGTATCGAAAGGAAATTTTCCCTTTCTAATTTTAAAAAGTGATAATAAAGTTATAACCTTAAACATCTAATTTTGTTTGCATATTTAAGCCATTAATTTTTTCTAGGAGACCTCGGTAAAAAATAGTTGTCCTATTCTTTTCTGTAAGCTTTCGAGTGTCATGTAAAAGTGTTCGCAAAACCTCACGTATAAGACAATAAACATCTAGAAAGCGATGGGGCACATCACCCGTCACGAATGCCTTATATTTATTGGCACGAAGAGGGCAATCTGTGTATTTATTACTTGCAGTTAGTGAGGGATATGTCGTGATGGGTTTTTGCTCTTTATTCTTTACTAGTAGCAAGACACAGTACAAATTTATAGAATATTTTTTTTTCAGACATTTATCTTTGCATTGGTTATTGTATCCGCTGCTGCTCAGCATCAGAATGTGGCCCACTCTCACGCTCAAATAACACTCAACAAAGCCAGCACGCATCGCGACACCCTTCACGAAACACCCGTTCATCACAATATTGAAACCAAATATACACCTAGCCAAAATCAATACTACTCTTCCTCAAACGGACAAAATAACGGACAGCATGTTTCATACTCTCAGTCATCTCAATCATCCCATGAATTTGGAGCACACGTAGTACCAATTGTGAAACAAGTTGTTCCAATTGTGAAACAAGTAGTTCCAATTGCTCACTATGCCAAACCTTTATCTCAAAACTCACATTCTACATCATCAGTATCTCAATCTCACTCTGCTCCCCTTACTAAGGTTGCCTTAGCTGCCCCAGTTGCTCACTACTCTTCCCCAGTTGCTCACTACTCTTCCCCAGTTGCTCACTACTCTTCCCCAGTTGCTCACTACTCTTCTCCAGTTGCTCAGTACTCTTCCCCAGTTGCTCACTATTCTGCCCCAGCTGCTCACTACTCCACCCCAGCTCAGGTTCACTATGCTACCCCAGTTGCCAAGCTCGCATACGCTACTCCAGTAGCCAAGTATGTGGCTGCTCCTTCTTACCACCACGAAGAGGAAGAATATGGACCCGCTGAATACAGTTTCGAATATTCAGTCCATGACGAGCACACCGGAGATATCAAGAGCCAAAAGGAAACCCGTCACGGAGACCAAGTCCAAGGATCATACATGCTGATTGAACCCGATGGTAGCCGTCGTATTGTAGAATACACCTCTGACAAACATACTGGATTTAACGCAGTCGTCCACCGTGAGGAAACAAAACATACAGTCGCTCCAGTGAAAGCAGCCATTGTTGCTCCAGTTGCTGTGAAGTACGCTGTTCCAATCCATAGCTACCATCACTAATTATCAATATTGTTATGAACCAAAATGTTAGTAGATTTAGTACAAAATAAAGTTATTTTAAAAATTTAAACATGTCTTCCTATGTCTACCGATATTTCGCTTAGATTGCATATGTACGATATTGCTGAACCAGGAAAATGCAGCTAATAAGTACCTATATAAGACTATCGACGTAGCGATAATACAATACAATACTTAGTCAATATTGTGGGTCAATGGTATCAAGTGCAGATTAGTAAAAAAAATGTTTTGTGTTGTGCCTACACCTACGGAACTTAAGTCTTAAGACTTTCAGTAGCTTATGCTCTCATTATTAGACCAGCATAAAATCTCATCGAAATATTACGGCTACTTTTTGATGAACGCAAAATATAAAAAAAAAATACTCGGGACCAATAAGTCCCTTGGAAGTACTATGCAAGAGTTTTTTATTTGTACTAACATAATAATAATAATAAACTATAGTGTACACAATATTTAAACAAAAATAATGAGATTACAACATGGTATATACAAATATTTTGCACAATGGGCGAGTTTATCGCAGGGACGCGATATCTTCCAACTAGCCCAATAAAGTAAAGTAAAACAAGATAAATTGAAAACAGTGTAAAAAATAATAATAATAAATTTTTAAAATGATACATAGAAACCAAATTATAAACCATAAAAATATAATAAATAGTCTTAAAAAATTACGAAAAAGAATTAAAAATAAATAACTAAATAAATAATTAATATATAAATACAAATAGATACTAAAATAAATACAATACATTATATACATATAAATAGATACTAAGATACATAGGTGCCGTAAATACAGCAATACATATAAGAAAAATAAATAAATAAAAAAAATAAGTAAATGCGAAATGCAACACACATGTTGGAGGGGGGGGGGGAGGGGGGAGGACTGCTCAACGTGAATGAATACACGTTGTAACAGAATTATTATCAGGGTTAAATATAATAAAGAAAAAGAAGAAGAGCGTTTCTGAAAAATATTTAATTTTTGTCTTTGGATGTGATTGCGGAAATAGCGCGGGATGTGTGACGAACTTCATTGGGGTCTAAAAACAACGTGGCGTGACGTATGTAGTTCTCGTAATGAGAGAGATAGCGGATAATTAGCTATTTAATTGGGAGTAACCCAGGAAGAAGTCTCTTTATACGTCTGACCGCGAAGAAGTGATCATTAGTAGGTCATGGTACCTATGTAATAAATTTTAATCTCTCATGTGGAGTGTTACATTTTAAATTATTACCAAGTCGTGTCGCATAACTGCGAGCACTTTTAGAAGGAATGTAAATTAATATTGTGAACAAAATTGATTGCGACGAGCGAGGATCTAAATATTATACCGCTAAACATGAAGGTATGTAACATTTGGTATTATTTAGTGGAATGCCGTTTAATGGATTATTATATTATTTTATATCAGAAATTGATTGTGTCTTCTGTGTTTGATACAGAAGCGGTAAATACCCAGGGGGATTAGAGTTCGGGAGGTTTTAACATTCATTGATGCGAGTGATACCACGTGCCCAGGCTAAAATAGAATGATATCATCATAAGCAGATGAATCTGGAAAGATTAATCTACAAGATTAATGGAGGCTAACCACACAGGCGGGAACAGTGTGATGTCTAATTTTGCAGATCGTCTATACAGCCAACCGAATTTCATAATTAATTAAAATCACCAGGAAATCAACAGGTCACATTTTCATTTCACTATTAGTATGTAAGGTTCAGCATGTATATACATGGTTATACATGAAGGTCAAGTCAGAGTGTAATTAGTTATAATTGTGACGAAGGATGTATATAAAAATTGATAATCATGTAATAATTTAGTTAAGAAGTTTGTTAACAAAGTTGTGAAAACCAGCTGTCTACTATCAGTGTATAGTGGAAGTGGATTAAAGATTTTTATTTGAAACCTTCTTTGAATTAAATCAATACTCCCATGATGAATGTGGAGTATTCAATGAGACCGCGTAGCATTGACTTGACAGTGAAAATATCACAAATAATTTTAGAATCATATTCAGTAATGGTAATTATCAAATTAGAGGTGGAAATAACCCACGCCTTTGAGATTAGTATGTAATGAATGGGGTCTCATTGGATTTCCAATTCAAGCTCTACCGACTGAGGAAAATATATAAAACTGCCACAGAATTGGCGCCCAACGTGGGGCCCTATATTATTGGCATTCCATACTGATTTCCACCTCTATATAAAAAAAATATATAACATTAGATTATTCCTTCAACTTAGACGTATAAAGAGCAATTTAGATTAACATTTAGATTAGCATGTTAGATTAACATTTTAGAATAATATTGTATATTAGAATAGCATTTTAGAATATGTAACAAGAGATATAGAATAACATTTTGGAATAGCAGGTTTAAATAAAATTTTAAAGTAAAAACCATGTGAAAAATTTGCATAATCAAAGTACATTTTAAATGCATGTAAATTAATGTTCAAAAATTTTTTTGCTAAATTATGTGACAAAAACATATGATATTTTTGTCGTTGGTAGGTAAAATTAATTTTATAAAATTTGTAAATGTGACAACAATCTGCATAATTTTTGCAACATGATACTTTGTAAATTGTAGGTAAATTGTAAAATTATTGGAGCACATGTTAAAATTTTTGTTATAAAAAGGGTCTGACCACAATAAATTTTTCTACTAATTGCCACATGCAATGTTTGTTAAATTTGTATTATCGTAATTTTGGTAAATGAATAAATAAATTTTGCAACTTTGGATTGTCAAAAGGGTAAATTTTATAATAAACATCCAATTCAGTAAAGATTTTAGTCAAGTTTTAATTATGTTTTATTAAAGTTTTGGTTCAACTTTATTGAAATTTCATTTCAATTGGATTTTGCTTGGTTTATTTGTAAAGTAACAAAGTCAATTTTTACAAGTCCAGTATTGGTAAAATTATTTCAAAAAAAAATTGAATTTTAGAATTGTGTAATTTTGTATTGCTCAACTATTCATTTGTTTGCAAGTGAATGAACCGAAACATTGAAATTTTGAATTTGAATGAAAATGTATTTGTGTATGGAAACTTATTAGATTGCAAACGTATGTTCTAGCTTGAATGGATGAAGACATTTTCATATGAGTTCAATTTTGGATTTTGGAAAGCATTGGAAATTCACACATCTCACCATATCGATACAGCTTGCGGCCAGTGTCATGTCGGGTACATTCACATCATTTCGGTAAGTGATTTTAATGTTCAAATAAATATTGACTGTGTCTGATTTGGCAAGATTATACCGAACTATGAATGTCCTTCGCCTTATTTTCGTTAGGTTTAAATAATAGTGAGTAGGTACATGGAACGTATAGCAGGTGTCTGTTATCATCATTGAAATTTAGCGTAGACGCAAACCAGTTGATGCGATATTGGGAAGTATCGTTTCGTCTCTCTCTAACGCAGTAGAAATCGTACATCATGCGATGGTCGATGAAGTTTGTATTGATAGTGCATAGGTACTTATGTTGTGTGTTGGAATATAATAGTGTGATATAGAATTGATTGTTTGCGACGGAGTGCAAATGTTAAAATAGTGTATAAACATATTAATATTAGTTGTTTGTTTATCGATGACGATAATATGTACGGTCAGTGGGACCAAATGGAACATTTCAATATTGAAAGGATTCTGTACAAAAATATAATTTTTTTAAATAATAATAATTGATTTAGGTATTCATAAATTTTTACAATCTTCATACACTTGCTTATTTTAAATGGTTTATTTTTGTTTGGCTTCATATTATATTCTCCATACACGCATCATAATTAAATTATTTACAATTGTATGATTAATTAATTGCAAGTTTAATTAGTTCGAAATATATTTAATATTATACATACATTTATGTAACTTGGGAGACATATAATTTTTTTAGTGAGGTGAAACTTCAGTAAGCGGTATTTTTCAATAGTAAATGATATAGGACTTTAGTTCAAAATGTCAACTGCTGATAAAGATATAGTAGGTATGGATGAACATCAGGAATCAGATTTAGACAATGAGGTAACCAACAAGGCAGGTGGTACTTCTTTTGTGAGTGTCAAAGCCCATGTTAGGAAGTTAAATACTTCAAGGAAAACAATTAAAGAGACGATTTTAGATGGTAATTTACACGGCAATATACCACCAGATGAAGTAGGTAATATCGAAAATTTGACTAAGGAAAGAAAATTGTACCGGGAAAATATGGAAAATTTGAGTTCATTGTATGACATAGTATCAGACAATCTATGGCAAGCTTATGAGAAAAATGCCAAATATTATAATAGGAGTAGAGTAGAAAGAAACTTCTCAGTAGGACAGGTTGTCTGGAGGAAAAATTACGTTCAATCCAAGGCATCAGAGTACTTTTCTACGAAGTTAGCGCCAAAGTTTGTAAGAGCAACAGTGGTGGAGAAACATTGCAACTCGGTTGCAATGCTTACTTGCTTAAAGATAAGGACACAGGAGGAGAAGGTAGATTTCATGTGAGAGATATTTTGAAAGTGGATTAAAAATCTAAGATCGAATAAAAATACAAAAATTTAAGTTAGTTAAGTTAGGTATGTAAGGAATGTATATAATTGTATATATATATTAGGTTAAGGTATGTTACACATGGACATGTTACCTTACACAGGGATGTCATTCCTATTAGAGGCCAAATAAGCTCTATAACGGTAGAAGTGTGTAATTAACAATGTACATAGTATATATAAAAAAAAAGGAAATTGACAGCCAAAAATAAAGAGATAAAAGTTCTTATCTACGTCAGAGATTTGAGAAATTTAATGTGAGATTAAGAAACATCGTAAGTAAAGTTATACTTATAAAAATAGACGAGGTTTACGGGTTAAAAAGTAAAAAGGATAAGTGTCGAATGCATAAATATGACGTCACTAGTTCTTTCTCAGGTTACACAAGAATGATGAATGAAAGATGGTTTGTTAGGTATATTGGTGCACTCTTGTGAGGGAAAGTATGAATGAAAATTGGCATGAAAGATTGGTAGGGATAGTATACGAGAAGAGATCGAAAAATTGATAGTTAGTAGGTGCATTTGGTTAATATAAAATCGTACTAGACAGTAGAATGACAGTCATGGAATATACTTCTTATAGTATTATTTGAGATATCTCTTAAGAGAGTGTTTATTTGACTTAATTCGTGCGTTGACGAATATAGATAATATTCAATTATTTCCCGAGAGAAATAAGATACAAAACGAAAATTTATATGTGGACAGTAGAAACTGTCGAAAAAAAAGCTTACATATATATGATATCACACAGCGTCATATCATAAAGGGTGACAAGTTGGTTTGCAGGAAATTTATGACCTCAGACATGAGTACTGTATAACGTTGAGAATATACAGGTAGAATATGGAAACTCTTAATACATGATAGGTATTGGGGTGATGTAAAAATATGTGGTAAATTCATTAGGATGCGATGAAATAATTCAAAGTTAACTCCGTAGATGAGTGACAAAGCAGTTAATGAATCGGAAGGTAATTCTGAAGGAAAGGGACATTCATATGGTTTAGTCATCTTGATCAAGGTCAATATTGTGATTGTGATGTGATTGATACTTTGCATACTGAGTATCGAGGTGAAGAGATGTGTTGGAACATTTCTAAATTGTATTATTGTGTATTGAATAGATATATTATGTAATGTATGTATGTTTCAGAATTATGTTATATGAAAACATAAGTCGATGTTTAGGTATTAAGAAATAAACAAGGTTTATGTACTATGTAAGTGGATTAAATATGCATATATTGTTGTGATGATCCAGGTTATAAGGTTAGTTGTAAGGATATTTTGTCATTAAGTTAGAAAGTTAAAGCAATTGTGTCATGTAAATGAATTATAAATGGGAATCTCTTTACAGATATAATAGGTGTTGCATATGCAATGCAGGTATTAGGTAAAACTTTTAGGGTGCCTAATACAATTTTGAATCATGTATATACATATATATTATTTTTTTTGCATTATTAATGCATAATAACAGAACATAGTATATAGGCTAAGATTAAGAATGCAATGTAAACATGGAATTGACTAAATCTAAGTAAGAGATAATTTGGTGGAATGTACTCACCTTTAATGAATTTTTATATAAAGTTATGTATACATTGAAATATTGTAAACTAGATACTACATGTTATGAAATTAGGAGTTAAAAATCAACTTAAAGTCGACGTGAATTGTTGAGTAGGATAAGTAAAAGATATATGTAAATAGTTTAGATGAGGGAAGCTCAGAAAGTACACTGACTTTAGTAATTAAATTCTTGATTATTTAAAAATTTTTTGGTTCTTTTTAGTTTTCCTTAAGGATCGTTTTCAACCATTTGCAGTTGTCAAATAAAGAAAAACGAATTTTCGGATGGCGCCCAAGCTAGTTTTTTATTCTGAAAAGCCCGGCTCAGTGTATTTTTAGATTTTTCCTCAAGTTTTATACTATCGTTAGTTTCATTGACTAGTTTTGCGTGACCTGTTGAAGTTCCTTAAAAAAAAAAAAATCAATGGTTAACATTAATTTTTTTATTGCGGGAAGAGGGGAAGTTTGTAACAGAATTATTATCAGGGTTAAATATAATAAAGAAAAAGAAGAAGAGCGTTTCTGAAAAATATTTAATTTTTGTCTTTGGATGTGATTGCGGAAATAGCGCGGGATGTGTGACGAACTTCATTGGGGTCTAAAAACAACGTGGCGTGACGTATGTAGTTCTCGTAATGAGAGAGATAGCGGATAATTAGCTATTTAATTGGGAGTAACCCAGGAAGAAGTCTCTTTATACGTCTGACCGCGAAGAAGTGATCATTAGTAGGTCATGGTACCTATGTAATAAATTTTAATCTCTCATGTGGAGTGTTACATTTTAAATTATTACCAAGTCGTGTCGCATAACTGCGAGCACTTTTAGAAGGAATGTAAATTAATATTGTGAACAAAATTGATTGCGACGAGCGAGGATCTAAATATTATACCGCTAAACATGAAGGTATGTAACATTTGGTATTATTTAGTGGAATGCCGTTTAATGGATTATTATATTATTTTATATCAGAAATTGATTGTGTCTTCTGTGTTTGATACAGAAGCGGTAAATACCCAGGGGGATTAGAGTTCGGGAGGTTTTAACATTCATTGATGCGAGTGATACCACGTGCCCAGGCTAAAATAGAATGATATCATCATAAGCAGATGAATCTGGAAAGATTAATCTACAAGATTAATGGAGGCTAACCACACAGGCGGGAACAGTGTGATGTCTAATTTTGCAGATCGTCTATACAGCCAACCGAATTTCATAATTAATTAAAATCACCAGGAAATCAACAGGTCACATTTTCATTTCACTATTAGTATGTAAGGTTCAGCATGTATATACATGGTTATACATGAAGGTCAAGTCAGAGTGTAATTAGTTATAATTGTGACGAAGGATGTATATAAAAATTGATAATCATGTAATAATTTAGTTAAGAAGTTTGTTAACAAAGTTGTGAAAACCAGCTGTCTACTATCAGTGTATAGTGGAAGTGGATTAAAGATTTTTATTTGAAACCTTCTTTGAATTAAATCAATACTCCCATGATGAATGTGGAGTATTCAATGAGACCGCGTAGCATTGACTTGACAGTGAAAATATCACAAATAATTTTAGAATCATATTCAGTAATGGTAATTATCAAATTAGAGGTGGAAATAACCCACGCCTTTGAGATTAGTATGTAATGAATGGGGTCTCATTGGATTTCCAATTCAAGCTCTACCGACTGAGGAAAATATATAAAACTGCCACAACGTGAAGAAGAGAAAAAAAATGTATGTAAGGACGAATCTATGTATAAACGTCACAAATAACTAGCAACCATTGATCTTCCTTTTAAAAACATAGCAATTATAACAGATTGATAAAAGTAGTTCTTAAAATGAAACAAGAAATTGTGACCATCATTTTATGTTTCATCTTTGAAGACAGGGAAAATAGAAATCCATCACTACCTGCCTCCTTATTGGCAATTCATTTCAATTCTGCAGGGTTACTCTTGACAAAATCTAAACACGATCTTAATCTTAATCATACGACGCGCGATGTGACTATTGGCCAAAAATACGCGCATACCGATCGCGCGGTAGCGGTAGTGCGGTGTTTTTGAGCATAGTCCCTTCGTGCGTCGTATGATCAAGATCAAGACTAGATTAAGATCGTATTTAGATTGTGTCAAGAGTAGCCCTGCTGATTTAAAAATATTATGTAACATTTCTACATAATTAGGTATTATTATAAAAAGCTTAATAAGATGACCAGAGTAAATAAATCTTGTACTAGAATTATTATTTTAAAATATCAAAAAAAATAATAAAACAAATAGTAGAATAAAACATGAAGATACGTAGAAGATCGGGAGTTACGGATGTTGTCGAAAGAGTGGCAAGGTTGAAGTGGTCATGAGCAGTGCATGTTGCTAGACTTAAAGATCAAAAATGGACAAAAATGGAAGTGGAGTAGAGTGAACCTCGTGAAGATAAAAGGAGTAGAGGAAGACCTCCAACAGGTTGGTCAGACGACATTACAAGAATCGCTGGTGACTGGTTGCAGAAAGCTCAGGACAGGCATGCCTGGAGACATATGGGAGAGGCTTATGTTCAACAAATAAGTAAAAATAAACCATGTATTTATTTCGCAATGGAATTCTATTACCTAAACACCGACACAGTGGATAGACCACAAAAAGACATTCAATATTGTTAATTAAGCGATGAGTTTCGCCATCATTCCTGAATATCTTACTTTTGTGATGCGGAGAGGTCGACTTGTTTGTTGATTGTATTCAGTGAGTCTGCTAGCTAATCCACTTTGTAAAAAATACCGAGATACATGCAAAGACATGAGCCAAGTCTCTGCCCGAGTATACGCAGTAAAATGGAGTAAAATCTTCACCCTGCATAATTTCATGCGTAAAATAATATGATCTTTCGTTCAAGGATTGCATATTGGTTTTCCATGTATATTTTGATCGAAAATAAGATCATACAGTCATTTATATATATATTTTATGTTTTCAATGTCTTATGCTATAATCGTACTTACGAAAATAACAAAATGGATATGTATTAATTTCATTTAACAATTTCATAGCAACTTTTCGATACCCGAACAGGAAACATTATGAAAGTTCATATCATAAGTAATGATTACGTAAGATGTACGTATATCTGAAAAGCTATTAATTTACTTTACTTATGTTTTCGGCATTCACAATATAACAATTTCTAGACATGATATGATTTTTTAGATTATTATGTACTAATTGTTATTTTTTGAGCTTTTTATTTGCTACCGCGGTTTCGGTGGAGCGTCCACCATTATCCGCTATTAATTTAAATATATCGTCCGCTATTAATTTAAATATATCAGTAAAGTCAAAGTTCTTCTTCATGCGTCCTGCCGGGTCTCCCCAATGTTGACGACCATTTAGGAGAAAGCTTCCCTGTCCTGGGCGGCGTGAAACAGCTCCCCCACGTTACTTACACCGGTTCATTCTCGAATGTTTCGGAACCAGGAGAGTTGCCTTCAGCTGACCCCTCTGCAGTCCCCGATCTTCCCCTCTATGACAAGCTGGAGTATGGGGTGTTTGTTACCTCTCATTTCATGGCTAAAATATGATATTTGATGGAGGTTAACAGTGCTGAACAGTTCTTCATTTGGCGGTTAAAATTAAACAGTGTTTTTAATTTATATTATTTTAATAAAAAATATCGGCTTAAATATTTGGTCTTCAATCCAGGGGGTAAAAACCAAAATATTTAACATTCTCGATTCCGCAATGAGGGTGTCACCATTTGGAGGTTTATTTTATTACTGGCATGAAGGGGAAAACCAGACTATTCATTACATGGTATTATGCCATAGACTTCCCCAGTTTGTGTAGACACAATGACATCTAGTGCTATCGGGTCTCTGTGTGGTGACCTTTGATGAAATATTTTTCTGTATGTTTATTGTGTTCTTAAATCTAAATATTAAATTACTTAATAATTCTCTTCATCAAAAATACGGTCGATTAACTAAGACTATTAGTTCCTTTCATGAATAAATTGTTAATTGAAATTTGACCAAATAATCATTTTTCAGAAATGAAATGTTCATTTAGTTAAGAACATGGATCTAGGAGACACTTCAGTAAAAGATTCTTGTATTATTTTTCATTTATTTACATGCTTAATAACTAAATAATAAATATTCAAATTCATGGTCGTATTGTCAAAGACTCAGTCTTAATGATGGTAGTATGAGTGAGATGGGGCAGATTGGTATGAGTGGTAAGATGGGGCAGCTTGTTGGTATGAGTGGTAAGCTGGGGCAGCTTGTTGGTATGAGTGGTAAGCTGGGGCAGCTTGTTGGTATGAGTGGTAAGCTGGGGCAGCGTGTTGGTATGAGTGGTAAGCTGGGACAGCGGCAACAGCCAAGGGAGCGACAACCTTCTTCAGAACAGGCTGGACAGCGACTGGGTGTTTGGCTTCCTCACGGTGGACAACAGCGTTGAATCCAGAGTGTTTGTCAGCGGTGTATTCTACAATACGGTGGCTGCCGTCGGGTTCAACGAGGGAGTATGATCCTTGAACTTGGTCTCCGTGACGGGTTTCCTTTTGGCTCTTGATATCTCCGGTGTGCTCGTCATGGACTGAATATTCGAAACTGTATTCAGCTGGTCCATATTCTTCCTCTTCGTGGTGGTAAGAAGGAGCTGCCACGTACTTGGCTACTGGAGCGGCATAGGCAAGCTTGGCAACTGGGGCAGAATAGTGAGCTGGGGCAGAGTAGTGGGCAACTGGGGCAGAGTAGTGAGCAACTGGAGCAGCTAAGGCAACTTTAGCAACTGGAGCATAGTGAGCTGGGGCAGAGTGGTGAGACACGGAGGAATGGGAGTGAGACACTTGAGCTACTGGGGCGGCATAGTGGGCCACTGGAGCAAGGAGTCCAGCTTGGGCCACAGCCAAGAAGCAAGCGAAGACAAGAACCTGAAAATAAGACAATAGTAAAGTTAAACAAGAGCACAGAAATTTGAAGAAAATATACATGCAATTCCAAAAATGTGTTCACAAAAATCATTGTTGGTCAACACAAAAATCATTGTTGGTCAACACAAAAATCATTGTTGGTCAACACAAAAATCATTGTTGGTCAACATATGAGACTCGTAAAGGTTTCCAAGTAATAAATTGTGTAGTTTATTCACTTTTGGATAATCCAAAAAATGTTAATTTATCGTGACAAAATTGATTCTACAAATGAAGAACAAAATTGTTTCCACTTATATTTGAATTTATTGTTTATATTCCAATACAAATCACTTTTTTGTTATATTATCAATAAGAATTGTGTTGAATCACAGTGACTTACTTTGAATGCCATTATGATTTTGTTTGGTATTCGAATTGAACTGATTTGTCACAGAGCATGAAATGCTTTTATATCACACAATCACACCTCCCTCCTTTCGCATCAAATACTTTAGTATTACCGAATGTAGAGTTGTTATCAAACTTCAGCAATAATAAAAAAATGTTACACTTTCGTACACACCTCTCAATCAAATATATTTACTGTAGGTAGTTCTTTAATATTATTATGGATATGTAATTAAAAGTGTAGTCACTTTTCATTATTTTGACTTAGTACCTACCTACTGTGTCCTTGGTTCATACAAACATTATTTGTATGTCATAGTACCTAAACAAATGACTCTTTATAGATATTTTTGGTGTTTACACGTCATATTATATTGTCCCTCTACTGACTAACTGTCGTATCTGACATTTTTGGCGAAATCGAGTTATGATCAACAATGTGTACTTATATGTGCCCTGCATGTTCTTACTGAAGATCACACCTGTAACAGTTACCATTATTTATTTATTTACATATATTCACGGCGTTAGCCTTTAACATGTTAACAATCAAATCAAAAAAAGAGAACAACAACATGAAAAAAAAATACAATTAATGTGTCGAATCAAAAATAGTCATATTGGTAAAATAATGTATATGAGACAATTCTTATAAATGTGACTAACTAAAATATTCAAACAGGTCATTTTAAATAGAGGATTCATAATTATAATAATATAGTCATACAGGCAAAAAAGAGCAAAGAGACAATTATTATTTGTCAATCAATAAAACTTCAATGTCAATAGAGGATTAATATCCTAGAACAGCTTCTGATTTATTGTCGTGTTTACGAATTACTCTAAATAAAATGTGTTTTCGTATCTACAAATTCCTGAAAATTTCATCACAAAAATTATTCTGAGATATAAAAGAATACAAGTAAAATAATGTAATATAATTACACTGTATCATAATTATAACTAGGAGATGAAAATATGCACGGCAAAATACTAAAAACGCTCTCCTGAACAATTTACATTTTACCAGATATGACTGTTAGTCAGAAGAGGGAAGATATCAATGCTTCTTAGCACGATGGGTTCGAACAGCTAGGAAATTATAAAAATTGATATTTTTGGAAAAATTATCCATCTATCTATATCCACAAATTGAGCACCTCAAAAGGTACTCAAAAACTTACAGAAAAGAGCGTCACATATATTTGAATAATAATAATATGACAATTTATTTATATAGCCTCGTATTGTGATGATATCACTTCAATATCCGCGCCCATTTTTAAAATTAAATAGTTTCAATTAAAAATTGTCATCGGAAAGATAAAATACTAGTAAAACGAACAAATTAACAATAAGAATAACATAAATTCATTGAAGAGAAATCCATTGATTATGACCTCGATTAAATGAATCTCGATTGATAATGACCTGATAAGTGGAAAGACGTCTCTCTCGGAATCAATATCTATAGTAGAAAGAAACACTTGTTTCAATTACATATGCATTTATTCCAGTACGGTGCCGGCTATCCCACTTTCGAGTTATATCGGGTTTGTATGTATAGAAAAACCTGAAATTATTGAAAGTAGAAAGAAACACTTGTTTCAAATTACATAAGAAATCCATCTCATACCCGCCTCAACCTCTGGAATGGATTGCCTCTTGAACTTAGGCAGATTGCGGATTTTAAGACATTCAGAAGGGACTTGAAAATCTATCTATTGAAATATTTCAAATCCTATACTATTTTGAAATTCGATGACGGTGGGGGTAGAAATTTTAATGTCTAGAAATTAAAACTTTTAGTGTTAATTTTCTCATAGCGGCCCGTCCTTGACTCTTCTTCCCGAGTGGCATCCTTGACTCTTCTTCACAACGAATCATTGGTACGTACTATCATATTAGGACCAGAGATAGTACAAACGATTCATTAATACGAGTAAAATCTTCACCCTGCATAATTTCATGCGTAAAATAATATGATCTTTCGTTCAAGGATTGCATATTGGTTTTCCATGTATATTTTGATCGAAAATAAGATCATACAGTCATTTATATATATATATTTTATGTTTTCAATGTCTTATGCTATAATCGTACTTACGAAAATAACAAAATGGATATGTATTAATTTCATTTAACAATTTCATAGCAACTTTTCGATACCCGAACAGGAAACATTATGAAAGTTCATATCATAAGTAATGATTACGTAAGATGTACGTATATCTGAAAAGCTATTAATTTAAATATATCAGTAAAGTCAAAGTTCTTCTTCATGCGTCCTGCCGGGTCTCCCCAATGTTGACGACCATTTAGAAGAAAGCTTCCCTGTCCTGGGCGGCGTGAAACAGCTCCCCCACGTTTCTTACACCGGTTCATTCTCGAATGTTTCGGAACCAGGAGAGTTGCCTTCAGCTGACCCCTCTGCAGTCCCCGATCTTCCCTTCTATGACAAGCTGGAGTATGGGGCGTTTGTTACCTCTCATTACATGGCTAAAATATGATATTTGATGGAGCTTAACAGTGCTGAACAATTCTTTATTTGGCGGTTAAAATTAAACAGTGTTTTTAATTTATATTATTTTAATAAAAAATATCGGCTTAAATATTTGGTCTTCAATCCAGGGGGTAAAAACCGAAATATTTAACATTCTCGATTCCGCAATGAGGGTGTCACCATTTGGAGGTTTATTTTATTACTGGCATGAAGGGGAAAACCAGACTATTCATTACATGATATTATGCCATAGACTTCCCCAGTTTGTGTAGACACAATGACATCTAGTGCTATCGGGTCTCTGTGTGGTGACCTTTGATGAAATATTTTTCTGTATGTTTATTGTGTTCTTAAATCTAAATATTAAATTACTTAATAATTCTCTTCATCAAAAATACGGTCGATTAACTAAGACTATTAGTTCCTTTCATGAATAAATTGTTAATTGAAATTTGACCAAATAATCATTTTTCAGAAATGAAATGTTCATTTAGTTAAGAACATGGATCTAGGAGACACTTCAGTAAAAGATTCTTGTATTATTTTTCATTTATTTACATGCTTAATAACTAAATAATAAATATTCAAATTCATGGTCGTATTGTCAAAGACTCAGTCTTAATGATGGTAGTATGAGTGAGATGGGGCAGATTGGTATGACTGGTAAGATGGGGCAGCTTGTTGGTATGAGTGGTAAGCTGGGGCAGCTTGTTGGTATGAGTGGTAAGCTGGGGCAGCTTGTTGGTATGAGTGGTAAGCTGGGGCAGCGTGTTGGTATGAGTGGTAAGCTGGGACAGCGGCAACAGCCAAGGGAGCGACAACCTTCTTCAGAACTGGCTGGACAGCGACTGGGTGTTTGGCTTCCTCACGGTGGACAACAGCGTTGAATCCAGAGTGTTTGTCAGCGGTGTATTCTACAATACGGTGGCTGCCGTCGGGTTCAACGAGGGAGTATGATCCTTGGACTTGGTCTCCGTGACGGGTTTCCTTTTGGCTCTTGATATCTCCGGTGTGCTCGTCATGGACTGAATATTCGAAACTGTATTCAGCTGGTCCATATTCTTCCTCTTCGTGGTGGTAAGAAGGAGCTGCCACGTACTTGGCTACTGGAGCGGCATAGGCAAGCTTGGCAACTGGGGCAGCATAGTGAGCTGGGGCGGAGTAGTGGGCAACTGGGGCAGAGTAGTGAGCAACTGGAGCAGCTAAGGCAACTTTAGCAACTGGAGCATAGTGAGCTGGGGCAGAGTGGTGAGACACGGAGGAATGGGAGTGAGACACTTGAGCTACTGGGGCGGCATAGTGGGCCACTGGAGCAAGGAGTCCAGCTTGGGCCACAGCCAAGAAGCAAGCGAAGGCAAGAATCTGAAAAGAAGACAATAGTAAAGTTAAACAAGAGCACAGAAATTTGAAGCAAAATATACATGCAATTCCAAAAATGTGTTCACAAAAACCATTGTTGGTCAACACAAAAATCATTGTTGGTCAACATATGAGACTCGTAAAGGTTTCCAAGTAATAAATTGTGTAGTTTATTCACTTTTGGATAATCCAAAAAATGTTAATTTCTCGTGACAAAATTGATTCTACAAATGAAGAACAAAATTGTGTCCACATATATTTTAATTTATTGTTTATATTCCAATACAAATCACTTTTTTGTTATATTATCAATAAGAAATGTGTTGAATCACAGTGACTTACTTTGAATGCCATTATGATTTTGTTTGGTATTCGAATTGAACTGATTTGTCACAGAGCATAAAATGCTTTTATATCACACAATCACACCTCCCTCCTTTCGCATCAAATACTTTAGTATTACCGAATGTAGAGTTGTTATCAAATTTCAGCAATAATAAAAAAATGTTACACTTTCGTACACACCTCTCAATCAAATATATTTACTGTAGGTAGTTCTTTAATATTATGGATATGTAATTAAAAGTGTGGTCACTTTTCATTATTTTGACATAGTACCTACCTACTATGTGTCCTTGGTTCATACAAACATTATTTGTATGTCATAGTACCTAAACAAATGACTCTTTTTATAGATATTTTTGGTGTTTACACGTCATATTATATTGTCCCTCTTCTGACTAACTGTCGTATCTGACATTTTTGGCGAAATCGAGTTATGATCAACAATGTGTACTTATATGTGCCCTGCATGTTCTTACTGAAGATCACACCTGTAACAGTTACCATTATTTATTTATTTACATATATTCACGGCGTTAGCCTTTAACATGTTAACAATCAAATCAAAAAAAGAGAACAACAACATGAAAAAAAAAATACAATTAATGTGTCGAATCAAAAATAGTCATATTGGTAAAATAATGTATATGAGACAATTCTTATAAATGTGACAAACTAAAATATTCAAACAGGTCATTTTGAATAGAGGATTCATAAATATATAGTCATACAGGCAAAAAAAGAGCAATGAGACAATTATTATTTGTCAATCAATAATACTTAAAAATTCAATGTCAATAGAGGATTGATATCCTAGAATAGCTTCTGATTTACTGTCGCGTTTACGAATTACTCTAAATAAAATGTGTTTTCGTATCTACAAATTCCTGAAAATTGATTCAAACAAACAAAAATGATTCTGAGATATAAAAGAATACAAATAAAATAATGTTATATTATATTACACTGTATCATAATTATAACTAGGAGAGATGAAAATATGCACGGCAAAATACTAAAAACGCTCTCCTGAACAATTTACATTTTACCAGATACGACTGTTAGTCAGAAGAGGGACGATATCAATGTTTCTTAGCACGATGGGTTCAAACACCTAGGAAATTATAAATATTGATATTTTTGGAAAAATTATCCATCTATCTATATCCACAAATTGAGCACCTCAAAAGGTACTCAAAAACTTACAGAAAAGAGCGTCACATATATTTGAATAATAATAATATGACAATTTATTTATATAGCCTCGTATTGTGATGATATCACTTCAAGGGCGCTATACAACATCTAGGATCAATATCCGCGCCCATTTTTAAAATTAAATAGTTTCAATTAAAAATTGTCATCGGAAAGATAAAATAATAATAAAACAAACAAATTAACAAAAAGAATAATGTAAATTCATTGAAGAGAAATCCATTGATAATGACCTCAATTGAATTAATCTCGATTGATAATGACCTGATAAGTCGAAAGACGTCTCTCTCGGAATCAATAATCTATAGTATGTAGAAAGATAGACTTGTTTCAATTACATATGCATTTATTCCAGTACGGTCCCGGCTATCCCACTTTCGAGTTATGTCGTGTTTGTATGTATAGAAAAACCTGAAATTATTGAAAGTAGAAAGAAACACTTGTTTCAAATTACATAAGAAATCCATCTCATACCCGCCTCAACCTCTGGAATGGATTGCCTCTTGAACTTAGGCAGATTGCGGATTTTAAGACATTCAGAAGGGACTTAAAAATATATTTATTGAAATATTTCAAATCCTATACTATTTTGAAATTCGATGACGGTGAGGGTAGAAATTTTAATGTCTAGAAATTAAAACTTTTAGTGTTAATTTTCTCATAGCGGCCCGTCCTTGACTCATAATTTTCCCGAGTGGCCCCTGTTCCCTATAAGTCTGTGCATCCCTGTTTTTCAGGTTTTTCAGTCAGTTTTTTTTTCGGTCAAACCCCAAACAAGGTTCTTTCAACGGTTCAACGGTTTGGCCATTTTTCAAAAAAAAAGATATAACTGGGTTTTGTTATAAACCCAAATACAGCCTTATACACTTTTCACAGTAAGCTACTAAAAGCTTGTATCGTGAAAGGGGAGTTTGTCAGCACCTGGTATCGAACCACGAACCCCTTGTTCATGAGGCCGAGACTCTACCTCCACACTGAGAAAAATATTCACAACGAATCTATAGTATTAACTTGTCGCAAACAACTCGTTGGTAAATTTACCCACAAATTGTTTTCGAAATGTTAATATTATAGATTCGTTCTAATGAACTGTTTGTACTATCTCTGGTCCTAATCTGATAGTACGTACCAATGATTCGTTGTGAAATTTCGTTAGTATTTTTCTCAGTGCAGGCTACCGACAAACTCGAACATTTCGAACAACTCGAACCTTGCGAGGCTAGATATTGTCTAATGTTGGAGAAGGTCCAGAAAAGGTGTTTAAGAATGATTTACTTCTATACATTTGGATACTATCCTTATTTGTTTCCATCTGCTTTCAAACTGGGTTGTCTGGGCTATGATACGCTGATGCACCGTCGAGATGTATGTATATTGTGCGAGGCATTTTTTCAAACTCTTGAGTGGCTTTATAAGTAATCCAATGATTTTGAGTGAGTTTTGTATCTGCGTCCCAGTATCGCTCAATCGTTCTCGACAGAATTTACTTTTTTACCCCCCTGGTAACAGAACAAACATAATACCAAACTCTCCTGTCGGAAAGGCTATAAAATTGTTTAATAATTTGAATGTTCATGTCGATATTTTCAACATAATATATAATGACTTTATCGCCAGGATAGAGATTCTCCTTTGATTGCCTCTTTTTGATGATATCTTTTTTTTTTTGACTTGGCATTTCTTTGTTTTTTTGTTTTATCATTTTTCCTGCTAAGACCGCCTTGGCCAAAAGCTGTTATGGTCTCAGTGCAGGGTGATGTTTTATAATAATAATAATTTGTTATCTGGACTTCTGGTTATGTGTCCCAACCATCTTGAATGTCTTAATTTCTTGTTGGTACGGAGAGAACAGCTTGCATTTTACTACGAGAAACTAGTCTGCTGACTACCCCACTTGTGAGGCATTCCATGTTGGTACAGTAGTAGTAAAAATAACTTACACTATAATTTTATGGTGTTGCATTTTTTTCATATTCTACCAACATACACAAAATAGCTTGCCTACATATTTAACCTTATTATTATAAATATATTATGATATGTATGTGTATAATGTACTCGTTTAAAGAAAGATAATTGTTAGATATTGCATAATTACATATTTGTAGATACAGATAGTAACATACAATAAATCAATTATTGTAAACATATTATATATATTGGACTTGGTAATGATCACATTTCATTAAAACAAAAACGTGAATAGTGAAATGGTCAATTAATCTAGTCATACTCAACATTTTTCTCAATTATTTTTGTTTTACTTACAGAACTTCCAATATTCCTATATATTATTGAAATAAAATAATTTAGTTAAATATAATTTTATTCAGTATACAATAAGCATAATACCTGTTACCTCCGCGCCTCAGTCGGCCGGTGTGGCGCGGAGGTAATGCTCTTGCCTTTGAGTCACGAGGTCCCGGGTTCGATTCCCGGCCAGGGCAAAGTGAAGAATGACCTTTTTCAAATTGTCGTGGGTCTGGGTGTTACATGTATATGTGTGTAGTGCATTGTATATGTGTGTATCGTCGCGTTAGTACCAATAATACAAGATTCATCTTAGTTTGGGACTAGCTCGATCTGTGTGAATTGTCTATGTATGTTATGTTATGTTATGTTAATTTTTTTTTTTTTAATTTATTCCAAACGGCGGCCCTGTGTGTTGTTTACTACTAAAGTTGTTTTTATTCTGTGAGGGCATTGACCGCGTTGTCCTTGTTTTGCACTTGCTTCTATATTTGTATCTCATTCTGGCATACGTATACCTACTGTGAAATGATTCATTCCAATTCGGACGCTTTTAGTAGCTTATTGTGAAAGGTGTTGTATTTGGGTTTATAACAAAACCCAGATAAGTATATCTTTTATTAAAAGAAAACTTGTTTTATTTTATGATAAAAAAATGTTAAAGAGAAACAACGCCTTTTAACATGATATCGTGTATCATGTTAAAAAGAGACCACACTAAAAGATTTGAGAAATCAATGGTTGTGTATATCTGGTGAGAGCTACTGTTCATTTATATAAATGTAATGTATTGAATGGCCTAAAAAGAGTTCACAAACAAGTCAAATATTTATTGAGAAATTGCATTATTATTTTGGACGATTTATTTGTTGAATTTATATGTTACAATTTCATGCCTTTTCGATTTTATAATGTCTTCTGGGATCGAATTAATTTTTAATTTTTAAATTTATTTTTTATCGACATAAGTAATATTTGATTGATATTGATAATGACCTTATAAGTCGAAAGACGTCTCTCTGCGAATTAACAAACAATAGTAGAAAGGAACACTTGTTTCAAATTGCATTATTATGGAATTCTACTACGTGTGCACCGACACAATTAATAGAAAACCAGATATTACGATTAGGTATAAACAATTTTTTATGGCAATTATTGCTTAGGCAGTCGCCTCACAACGGCTGTTTAGATATCGGAAATGATAACAATAGTAATAATACGATGATTTATATCTCGCCGTATTTTACTCACATCACTTCCAAGATCGAGGGTTAGTTGGGAGAAATCATGCCTTTGGGATAAACTCACCCTCTGTATATTGGTTGTATTTGTTTTAAATGTATTTTTTGTGTGAATTTGCTTGTAATCAATGTACAGCAGGTAAAGAATAAATAAATAAAAAATACATCCACGTCCATTTTTGAAATTATATTTATCAATTTAAAAAAAATCCCCGTAGAGAGATAAAATAATAGTATTCCAACCAGTTAAGTAATAATTCAATACGACTTGAATTTTTTTAAAAGTGCCCTAGCACCGCTACGCACACAGTCACAGGTAATGTGTATTACAGAACACGTGATTGTATTAGTAGTCGAGTAGCATCACTGTGATTGGCTGGTGAATTGTGTGGTGTGTGTAGCATACTCATTACTGAAGTATGTGTTAGGAATCATTTACATATGAGCGGAGCACTCTTACATAAATTCTACTCTAATAATAACTTAATTGTTTAGAACTTTAGAAGACATTCAGTCTATGTTAAAAAAAAATAAGATGAAAGTTGTGTCAATAAGTAATTATTTACTTATTTTATTTTCTTTAGAGAGTAAAAATTATGTAACAACCTAAGAAAATTAAAAAAAATGTATAAAAATAATGTGACATTTTTATAAATAGTTCGTTACATATTATTGACATAATTTACCTTCAAACGTATATAATAACAGCATTTATTACTCACTTATGTAACATGTTGTGGGTAGATACATAACTAGTATATATTTACATAAGTATATTATTACTACGGTATGTCCAAAATTATCTCGAGCATACACCCTTCTGATACAGTATTCATATTATATATAAATATTTCATAAATATGTATGTTTATACTTGTGTTTTAATGAAAGTCTTTGTTAATTTTTATATGAATTTTTTGACGCAATTGGATGTCGGAGACTGGATTTAACTAACCTTTTTAAAAGTGTAGATTTTAATCATATTTTAGAACCACTCTAGATAAATTATTCCACAGAATTCTACTATTTGAATAATTATTAACTAGGTATTAATGTTATGATATACAAATATGATTTTAAAAAAGTACCCCAAATTTACGTTTGTTAGTTGGTTTGAAAAGGATCTTAATTGGTTTGCTCATTGTTATAAATAATTGTTTATATTTATTATTACAACTGAATAATCCATCTAGAATAAATAAAATAAAAATGTATGTGTATCATACACAACAACTAGAGTTAACTGGAATGATTAATCATTAGGTAATCATAGATTAATCTAGACTGGTTCTTAAATATGATTGAAAACTTTTGTTTAATTTGCATTCCTTTAGTACTTTTCATAATAATCTTTGGTGATTGCATGTCTTAAACTTTGTTAGGAAGTTTTATTCATTTAATTCGTAAGCTATATTGTTAAAGAATACAGAGGTCTCTCATTGTTTTCTGTAAGTTTTAGAATATTCTGTAAAAGGCAGGATTTCGTAAAACATTACTTAAAATATATTTCACATTTTCAATTGAGAGTGATGAGGTATGTCATGAATCCTGAATGTTTTAATTTCATTAGCAGGGAGAGGTTGACTTGTATATTTATTGCATGCGATTAGTCCGCTGACTACTCCACTTGTGGTAATTGCCGTGATGGTATGAATGAATGATGAAAATGTCCAAAGCTTGTATCTGTATAATGAATAAGAAAACAAATAAGATAATAACAGTAATAAAATGCGGTGTAAAGAGAAGCACTCAGTAGTGCTTTTTCGTTTTTCTTATTACCTATCGCATAACGTAAAGTTTTTGATTTTTTTCACTAGTACATACAATTCTCTAAATCTGTATCTATTAATTATGTTGGAAAATTTTCGATTTTTGAAGAAAAAACACTATGAAATTTCAATTTTAAATTTAGATAATAAAAAATGAAACACTGTAAACTTTCACTTATTGTTATATTGATTAGAAGCTTTTCGGACATTCGTCCATCTTCAGTAATAATCCTACAACTAGTCGTATGTCTGAAAAGCTTCTAATCAACATAATAATAAGCGAAAGTTTAGAGTGTTTAATTTTTAATTTTTTATTATCTAAGTTTTTAATTATGTTGGGTTAGTTTGAAGAGATCGCGCCTTTGCGATAAATTCGCCCTCTATATATTGATTGTATCTAACTTGAATGCTTGTCTTTTATGTAATTGTTTGTTATCAATAGAAGTAAAGAATGAATAAATATATGTTTTTATTACACTTTATGAGAATATGGGCTTAAAAGCTAGTAATGTATTAAAAAAAATGTCTTGTTTTAAACCAGTTCAAACAACGAGTCTGCCACACAGACTTAAACTAGGTCGAGGTCGTCGGAAAGTGGACAAGTAGGTAGTACAAACGTACCCGCCAAAGATGTTTGGACAACTTACGTACATACATATACACACAATACATTACATGTTGATACAATTTCGGACTGCATCTACTAGTGGTGTAATTAATCGTATACCTACCAAATAACGGTTTTCCAGAGAGATTCTGGACCAGATAGTATCCGGCTATCAGATATTAGTTTATTTTTATTTTATTTACTAACCAAGCAAACAGAAAGTCAAGCGAACGTTTTTCAGAAAAATAATATTATTTGAAATTAGCCTTTTTGTTTATCCCTCCATTGATAAATTGATTGACCTCATATTTCTGTCGGAATTAATATATTGACTTATTTATGCACACGTTTCTTACTACTACTACTACTACACCATCACGGCATATCCCACAAGTGGGGTAGCCAGCAGACCAGCTGCATGCTACAAATATGCGGGCCGTCTTCTCTGTGCCAATAAACAATTAAGACATTCAGGATGGGTGGCAAACCTCATAGCTGAATTTGAGATGTACTTAAATGTCTTTATTTTTTTCAAAGACCTGCCTTTTACAAATCACCCGAAAACTTACGGAAAATAGTGGGAGAACAATTCTTTACCGGGTGCTCCACAGCATCGCTTCTTCGTTGATTTCTGCAATTGCAGTCTTCGTGCCTTTAGCGACGATAATGAAATTTTATTAGTCAGTCAATCGACCAGATAGTAAAACAACGTAGACTGAGTAGGTAGTGTTGTGGAATTCTCATGAAATAATTTTTCGAGAAATTTACAGAGAAATTTCTCGGTAAATTTCTCGAAGTAGAGAATTTTCGGAGAATTTTTTTTATTTTTTATTTAACAGTATAATAATAAATACTTTATTCAATCAATCAATAACAATGTACAATTGTTGAGACAATTTATCACCAATATGGCTACAGTTAATCATGGAAACAAGAAAATTTTAGGTACCTACATAGAAAAAAGTGCTAATAACTGATGAAAAGTCTTGACGTTTGACACCCCACATGCCCATACATTACTTAAAAAAAATTGCAGGTACGTACATGGAAAAAAAGTGTTAATAACCTCTGATTTGGGCCTTAATCAGCCCAACAAATTTTTGGAATCATCAGGTTGGCTGCGAAGTGTACTGGGCGAAAAGTTATAATACCACTAAGAAAAATTATGGAGAGAAATTTCTCTTCCATCAGAGGACAAATTCTCGGAGAAATTTCTCGTTCTCGAGAAATTTCTTTAGAGAATTTTCACTTCTCACATCACTATGAGTAGGTACATCCGCTACCGAATAGTTACCAGATATTTGTTTCATATCTATTATCTATATTATTGGTCGTGTCAATGTATAATATTATTTATTAATTTCGTCTGTACTTTAATCTGGTTCACCTGTTTAAGACCGATACAACTGTTTATAATAATTATGTTACATAACACCGCTAAGTAGGTGGCGAACCAAAAAAGTATGAACAGTCGATTCCGCTTAATTGGGACACATCGGGACATGGGCATTTTGTCCCAATTAAGCGGCTGTCACAATTAAACGAATTTCTATTTTTTTTTAATTAAACTATTTGGTTTTGGCAGTTAAAGCCATATACCAGTAATACACAATTAAATTAAACAATTTATATTTTTTTCAATTATTTTCTTTTATTAACTCTTTGAAACTGTTAATTACATATTAGGTAATATAAATTATCATATATTAATTACAAATATGTAATATAAACTTTAAAGAAAAAAATAAATTCCTAATGAAAATAATAAATGGGTAGGTACA
Organism: Athripsodes cinereus; assembly: GCA_947579605.1. Classification (NCBI taxonomy): domain Eukaryota; kingdom Metazoa; phylum Arthropoda; class Insecta; order Trichoptera; family Leptoceridae; genus Athripsodes; species Athripsodes cinereus. The sequence goes on along the minus strand of OX388323.1, from coordinate 22,154,703 downwards.
TACAATTCAATTCAATGCAAAAATGAGTCAAGTGTAGTCTGTCTTTTGTTTTTGTAACATTTCACTTCTACAAAATCAACACATGAGAATATTGTGTAACATAATATGTGCTGTGATCTTAAATTTGCTGTCCCAATTAAGCAGAAAGTTGTCCCAATTAAACATATAAATTTACTATTGGTTTCTTGGTTTAGTTTCTGTTCTTTGAGATTTGTCCCAAATAATCGGCTGTCCCAATTAAGCGGAATCGACTGTATTGAAAATAATATGTGTATCATATATATACATATGTATCATGTTATAACAAGGATAATTTATAATTTTGTACTGTTTTTTAACAGATTAAAAAATAGGTCGAAAGTTGATGAAGCAACACAGCAATGAGCTCACCCTTAATGCATTGAATTACTTAAATTATATCTACGTAACTATTTATTTTATAAAGAGAATGGAACGCCGGATCAAACCGTCCTTGCAAAACTTCTTTCACTTTCTTCACAGTCACGAAATTTCTAGCGCAAGCACTTCGATTACTCAATAAGAAATTTTCGTTTAACTTCCAGAATACTGCAAACGATCCTTTTCAGGATTAACAATATTCTTCTTTTATAGATTTTTCTCGTAAATGAGTTTATCCAAGTAATCTTAGTTTAAATAAGTATATAAATATATATTTAAACATACATATTATGATTAAGTAACATTTAATTATACTTACATTGGAAGATTCACAAGATCAAGTTCATCCAACCCATATTAAAATAAATACTGTAATATGTAAGAGTTACGAATAAATTGCTTAATGTTAAGAAACGATGGCATCGTTCGCTACTCATATGCAGAAAGGTTACACTTATTAAACAAAAAAATTAAATGCTCAATACTTTCATGTTTTGTCTTGTTTTTATGTTGGTGTGTCTTGTTATGTCTTGATTTTATATTGGCACGAAGAGGACAGTTTGCATGTTTCTTACATGCAGCTGATCTGCTGGCTACCCCCCTTGTGGGATATGCCGTGATGGTATAGTATAGTATAGTAGTACTTTCATGTTATATCATCCTTATAATAGGTACAATCACTAGGTTGTATGAATGGATTCATTGTGAATTGTGTGGTAATAAAACTATAATATATTAGATTTGATTAATTTTTTTGAAAAAAAAAAAGATTTTGTCAATCTTGTGTGTTGAAAGACTTGGTTTGGAGTAGCCAGAGGTCCTAGAAGCAGCGGTGGACAGGGATCTCTGGAGGAGGTACCCACCTAGGCGTAATGGGCCCCCGACCCAACTAGGGCAAGGGGAAGAAGATGTATGTATTTTTAATTGTTAATAATTTTATGTAGAAGTTGTTGAAAATCCTCCTTTTCATCTTCGTACGGTTGTTAGAGTTGTTAATGGGATTACCTCAAACCAGATTTATCTTTTGAGAATATCAAATCAAACGAAATGTCCAGCTTATGAATTATTCTTTGGAATTTCTGAAAAAAAAATCTTCAGTTACATAGCCATCTTGTAACATTGTGGATTAATAATTGTTTCTTTTAGGATGACTTACCTGAGAAGTCTACTTGCTGGATGTGCACTAATATCGTCAATTTGGAATCGCTTCTTTGATTGTGTAATATCTAAGTAATACAAGTATTTCTTATTTCAGTATTTATTTATTTATTAACACATTTAATCTCATGAGTGCCTTCTGCATACGTAACAATAAAGTTGACAGAAAATCTGCAAAATTATATAGAAATATTCAATATAAAATAAAAACAGCCTCAAAAATACAAACATACATTTGAAAGTAAAGAATACAAAATCACATTAATTCCTTGCAATAAATATTCCGACAAAACTGACCAACTTTATATCCATCTAAACATTTGGTTGTTAAACGCTAGGTAAGTAAATCAGTCAAAATTGTAACATTCCATTTAAAATTTAAAAAAAATATGAATCCACACATAAATATTTGAGTCGGTTCGTATGTGCGTATGTCCTCAATGGACTCTGAAATAAGGAAAGACAGAAGTAAAATAATACACTCTATACGAGGTCTCATCTCCTGGGCAGGTTTAAGGCTAAAAACATTTTAAATATCTTATGTATTGATAAAGATATTACAATTTTAATGAGATTCCCATACATTCGCTTGACAAAATTGCCAAGCAAATGTATGAAAATCCAATATTTATAGTCAAACATTTTTCATTGTATTGAATTAATTTCAAAATGGATGTAACAATAAATAAAACAATACTGAAACTAAATAATTAGGGACTGTTTACATAATGAAACATTGTGATTGCTAATGACAAAAAATCCTGAATTATGAGAATAAAAATTGCATATTTTTGACATTTTGAGCTATTTTCATAATGGAGGATATTATGAGACCATAGAAATCCACTCTATAAGAATAGTATTATGTAAAAAATCCATAAACAATGTTAATTGATTTTTTGTATAAATAAATACAAAAGTACCTCGGTACTAGCCATAAGAACCTATTTATTTTCGCCTAATATTTTTCTTTACTTTTCATGGCAAATCACTTGAAGATTTATGTAGGTACTACAAACTAAAAATACCAGTTTTAACCCATGTACTTGCACGGTTTTTGTTTATTTGAACCCGAGCAATGCCGGGTTACAAAAGCTTGTAGTCAATAAAATAAAATAATACAAAATCAAAAGTTCATAATATTCTAGTATTCTCAACTCTATTTGTGATTCACTTGTATTTCAATTGTGAATTTCGCAGTTTTAATTTGTAAAATGGGTGTTTGATCTACAACAATTCATAAAGTTTCAAAATAGAAACGAATTTATTATTTATGTTAAGAATTGGTGGCGGAAACATTACTATATGATGTAAACTGTTAGTATATAAAACAATTGTTATTAAACATATTTTGAACTACTCCAGATTAATCATTCCAATTGATCACACTCATCCATAGTCAACCTATTTGAATAGGTATTAATTAGGTAGGTATGATACACATACATAATATGTGAATTTCCTTAAGGAGTGCACAACACAGAGTTTCGACGCTTATGAATCGACTAAGGCATGGTTAAGAGTAGGTACTCTTTAAACCTAGGTAACATTCCCAGATCCTCTGTGTCACGCTTATCACATGACTTGAAATTTTTGAAAGTTGTATATAGTACAACTCAATATTTTCCCACTTGTTATTGCTTTTTGATAAATCTTGAAATTTGATATTGCATATTACTCTTTTACTCACTAAACTAGCGATGTTAAACTTTTCAATCGTAAATGTCAGAAGTCAAATATTTGCTAAGAGGACGATGATATTTAAAAGAATCTTGATATATTTTCTGGTTGTCCTTAAACTTGGAATAACTCGGCTCATCTAGACGACTTGGATGGTAGGTAATTCGATATTTTTTTTTTTAAATAATTTTATCTACTCAAAAACTGAGTAGGTACCTAATTTACACCGATCAGTATTTTAAAAATACTCTAGGGAATGCTTAACAATAAGTAAATTATAAAATAATGACATATAAAAAACATTTTCGAGTTCGTCGGGAGCCTGGTGGTAGAGTCTCGGCCTCGTGTACATGAGGTTCGCGGTTCGATCCCAAGTGCCAGCAAACTCCCCTTTCACGAGCTTCTAGCTTACTGAGAAAGGTTTATAAGGCTGTATTTAGGTTAATAACAAAAACCCATGTATATCTTTTTTTTTAATGTTCGATCTAAAGAAGGATATTTTTGTGGGAGCTTAGAGATAATGAGTGAATTATATCAAAAGATCTTTCAATGTCACCCATGATATCATAGAGACCATGGTCCAAACGAATTGGACATACAGAGTCTCTACATTTAACTCACACTCGAAGTATTCACTATTGGTAATACCAAACCTGTGAAGGAGGGAAGCCACAATTCAGTGACCTAAATACATTCTACAAACTTTTGAAATATAATTTATGGGGTACTTCCCAATGCATGTGCATTGTACCTAGTGGTGCAGCTACACCAACACATTGTTACATAAATAATGCATTATTATTGTATACACACGTATTGGAAATCTTCTATGAATAAAGAAATTTGAATTGGAAAAAAAACTTACGTTTATTAGCATGGATGGGTTTTGAGGTTGTAGAGATCTATAAAATAAACTTTTTTGAATTGTATGTAATTTATTTGGCGCCGTTTAATGGAGCATCCATCTCCAGGGCGCGGAAAACTATGTTGGAAGAGCGATATCTTCAACTTGCTTCTGAACGTTGTTATCTAATGTAAATATTCTATCATGACGACCGGTGTGGCGCGGAGGCTAACGCACTTGCCTTTGAGTCACGAGGTCCCGGGTTTGATTCCCGGCCAGGGCAAAATGAAAAAAGACATTTTTTTATAATTGTCCTGGGTCTGGGTGTTACATGTATGTGTGTTCAGTGCATTCTATATGTGTGTATCGTCGTGTTAGTACCCATAATACAAGATTCATATCTTAGTTTGGGACTAGCCCGGTCTGTGTGAATTGTCTATACATGTATGTTATTTTACTCTATATACATATATATACTAATTCACTTTCATTCATCGCCTCACATTACCATCGAATGTATTATCATTATTTAGTATATTTTACTTACCATTTTTATTTGTCTCACCATATGATTTTATTATTTCCTAATGTTTCTCTGTTTACCGTTGGTCTGTCATAAATTTATTATTTTTCATATAATTTTTATTGTTCTTTTTCCGTTCATATTATATCCAAACGTGTTATTCTCTTAGGCTTGCGCAAAATCCTTTCATTGAGAAGTGATATAATTTATTACTTATAGTGATTTTTTGGTTAGGCCTTGATTTCCGAAGGGCAGTTCTGTCATAGGAAGTTAGTAAGTAAGTATGGCAGAAGAATACACGCTTTTTCAGGAAACTTGGAAGCTCAGGAGTCGAGAGTCTCCGAATACTAGTAAACGTTGGTAATAAAGTCAATTGAAAGTTGACTAAATAGTGTTTTTTTTCAATTCACCTTGAAATAAACTTCCAATATGTTCCAGTACCTACATTCGGTCAATAACATTTAAATAAGTAGCATTTCTTTATTATGTACAAAACATGCAAAATATTTTTACCTACCCATAAAAGTATTTCCTTTTTGTACAAAATTCTTTCCTTCAAATTTTAAGTTTGTTTCTTTTATTTATTTATAGTATTTGAGTACAATTATTCTTCTTATAAATTAAATTCTTATCATAATCTTATTCTCATTCTTATGAAATGTGCATGTATAATGTTTCTAGTACTCGAAGACGCGTGGAAATATTGCCATAATATTAGTTATTGGAGGTTCAAGATGAGAAATAAAATGTGTAGATGTATATGAGGATAAATAATTTATTTACAAGTTCGTCTACTTAAAACTAAACATTCGGTATGGCATTTTCGTAGGGCTTAATGATGGTAATGGTGGGCTGGAGCAGCATAGACAGCTGGGGCAGCGTGGGCATATCCGTGGGAAGCAATAGCGACTGGGGCAGCGTGGGCATATCCGTGGGAAGCAATAGCGACTGGAGCAGCATGAGCATATCCGTGAGAGGCAACAACTGGAGCAGCATGAGCATATCCGTGGTGGTAAGCTGGGGCGGCGGCATAGGCAACTGGGGCGGCTACCTTAACGACGGGCTTGATGGCAACGGCGTGTTGGTTGTGTTCACGGTGGACAACAGCGTTGAATCCATTGTGTTCATCAGCGGTGTATTCTACAACACGACGGCTTCCGTCAGCTTCGATCAAAGAGTATGAGCCATGGACATTGTCTCCGTGACGTTCTTCGTGTTGGCTCTTGATATCTCCGGTGTGCTCATCATGGACAGAGTATTCGAAGTTGTATTCAGCTGGGGCATGGTGTTCAACTGGGACAACGTGGTGGGCAACTGGGGCGGCGATGGCTACTTTAGCTGGGGCGTAGTGAGCGACTGGGGCGGCGGCATAGTGGGCAACTGGGGCAGCGGCATAGTGAGCTACTGGTGCAGCAGCATAGTGAGCTGGAGCGGAGGCATAGTGAGCTGGAGCGGCGGCATAGTGGGCCACTGGAGCGATGATTCCGGCACGGGCGACGGCCAAAACGCAGGCGAATGCGAGGAACTGAAATAAAATAAAATAATTAACGCTTACTGCAGAGACTTTAAATTGGAGTGATAATGTTTAGTAATTCATATTTAATTCAAAGTTCATATAAAAAGTTGCATTATATTTTCTTTAGATATATGTATATAATTCACATGTTTATGAAATGAATTAACTTATAAAATATATAATACAAAATATTTTATTGAATAGTATACTTTTATTAACTAAAATAATTAAATAACCAAATTGTTTTATAATCTAAATAAACCCAATTTCAAAGTTGACTATATATGTTCTGAAAATACAAAATCGAATATGACCTTCATTATCATAATATATTTAATACTTTGGCGGGAAAAATACACCTATTTTTTTTTTTTAACTTCTTTTTTCGTGAATAGACAATTTTCGCAGTGATATAATTGATAATACACAAGAAATCAATCACATAATTGATAATACACATTAAATCAATCACATAATTGATAATACACATCAAATCAATCACATAATTGATAATACACATCAAATCAATCACATAATTGATAATACACATCAAATCAATCACATAATTGGTAATACACATCAAATCAATCACATGATTGATAATACACAGCAAATCAACCAGCAACTTTGTAAACATTGTTTAGTATTACTGTATTTATAATGTAACACACATTTTTTAGTTGACAGTAAAGTGATATTGAATTTACAAAAAAAAATCAAAACAAAGGTTTGACCAATGACCATTCACATTATTCAGATTTTTCATCTCAGTGTAATAGCACAGCATATATCCCACAAGTGGGGTAGCGATTGGAATAATTACATGTAATATGAAAGTATGTTCTCTGTGCCAAAAAAAGTTAAAACATTTATCACGGGTGACATGATTAATAGCTGAACTGAAGCTGCTAAGTGTCTTAAGTTTGACGTTTTACGTACATATGTCTGCCTTTTACAGGACACTCGAAAATTTACTTCAAATATTGGATGAGCTATTTTCTGCCAAAGGCTCTACAGAAGATATAAGATAAAATTCTTAATTAAGATGGTGCTGGATGTAGGTGATATATGATATAATTAATGTTAATTACTGTGTGGGTGTTAAACAATTATTGCGACTGCAGTTCGTCATCCCACAATTTAGGTTCATTTTTTTATTCAATGGTGATTTGTATAGTCTCTGCCCAACGTTCCTAAGTGGAGTGTCAAAGGGCGAGATGATGATTTGAATAGTAGATTTAATGGAAAATAATATATGTAAGTCATTACAAACTAAATAAATAAACTTAGGTAATTCAAAATAGTCATCAAAAACTCAACCTCATTCCTTCTTTAAACTCTTATTTAAAATAGCTACAAATATATTTATATGGATTTGGAATTATTAAAAAGAGAAGTATAGACAATTAAAAAAAATAAAATTATCCCTATTTTTCATTTTTAAGATTCGTGCTTACATTATCGTTAATCAACACTAAAAATAGCTCCTTTAATTTCTCATATATTAGGTCACATATAAAGTGTTATTTTACATTTCTTTTCAATCATATTAACCTATTAATCTCAGACATAACTTTTCTTGATTTAATTACGTGTATGTGTTCTAAAAACAATAGAAAAAATAGAAAAAATGATTCGTAAATTTCCCATGAATTAATTATTGATCATATCTGAACACAAAGTTTACAAAAATAATATTAAAGTTGTAAGCACGCTGTTGCATTTCATTCTATATTATGATTTTTATGGAATTGTACAGTGTTTGATTTTTTCTTCTTATGTAGATTTTGGATGTTGTTTAATTATTATGAAATAACGTAGGTATTAGGAAAATGAGCGTAAATAAATAAATTCTAATTAATGGGGTGTTCACATTTGGCGAATATCGCCAGGCGAATTTCAAAATATATCGCCAGGCGAAAAACCAAAATTCGTCGGATATCCATTGATCGTCACACCTGTTTACACAGTCCACCGATATAGAAACGATCTGTCAGATGCGCTTTGATTTTGACACTGTTTTCAAAATGGCGGACGTCGAGATGGAGATCGCGAAGTATTTATTTTTAGTCGAAAATGTTATAGTAGAGGTTATAAGGCGCTTTTTAATTAAGGAAACAAACGCCACACACCAACAACAAAGACAACAGCTGTCATGAAGCGGGAAACATTGTAAAATTTATAGGTTATAAAGTTTTTACCATAGATACGAACGCCGCGCACATCTGCGCATGCGCAAATCGTTCAATCCGGCGAAAAAGTTGGAAGGTGGTCAACTCGAGACGATATCGTTTCTACTGGTTTTTATCGTTTCAGACTAGCTGTCATTTTGTTCACACGGTTCAAATGGCTGGCGATATTCTGGTGCTTTGGCGATATTCGCCAAAGTGAGAACACCACATAATCGGAATTTAGAGTGAACTCAAGGATTACTCTCAGAGTAAGCAAAAGTTGGAGAAAGTCGACAGCCTTGAGGATTCGAATCCATAATCTGTCTATTGAAAGTCCGAGGCTCTCTAAGGTATAAGATTATATAGATAGTCTAAAACTCTAAAGTATAAGACTTTCGACTATCTCTAATATAGTAAGTATGATATAAAAAATGATATATTTATTTATTTATTTATATAGATGATAAATTTGTTTATTTAAGTGAAATTATTGTTTCGATCTAATCGACCATTATGATACATACCTTGAATGCCATTTTGTATTAATTTTTATTAATTTGTCGGCTACCAAATGATAACTGTACCAATTCTGTGAAGTAACTTAGTTTATATACCAATTGCCAATTGCATAGAGCCTGTGACCCCACCCAACTTATTATTTTAATATAATGAGGTTATGCTATATGGTCATATTATTATAATCACTCATATCCAGTTGAAAGATATTATTGGTCATAAAACTATGTAACATTATACTATACGATATAATATACAGTTCGAGGATACAATGTTACAAGATTAACAGTGCCTGAAATGGAATAAGGCATTTAAATCTACTTAATATCTTAGAAAAAAAAACAATGATATTTTTTTAATTAAATTTAAGGTTGGTGCGTTAACTTTGTGAAAATTTATTTTAATATATTTTTTTTAAATGCAATATTTTAAAGCACTGTTAATTTAAGAATTTAATCAATAAACAATGATCTTAATTGCCGAGTGATTTCGTCTTGCGGCATCTTCAAGGCAAGAGTAACTTAAAACTAAAAAATGGAACAAACTAATCTACATTATAATTAAATTCGAAGGGTTGGATGGAACACAAGGAATTTTAAGAGGGGGTGTTTTTATATCTAATAATGGTGAGAACACAGGAATTTGGATATTAACAATATCCACCTAATTAGATATACATTTATTAATTTCCATTGTTTCCAAAGCATTTATGTTACGACCCTTACCTTCCAAGTATAATACCATTACATTGTCAGGATGGAATGAGTGGTCTTGTTCAGTGCAACGTTACCACGAAAAGTCTTATTGCTGAATTCACTGTGTTGGTGTTTAGGTAGTAGAATTTCATATTGAAATTTAAAATACAAATATTTTGATATTTTTTTCATTATAGTCATTATAGTAGTACTTTATTATACAATCACGCCGTATTCTGAGTGGGGGAGGCAGAAAGAACGGAAAACCATGTCACATATTATTCCCATCATGACATTTACCACAAACCAGCAAACTTATTAATTGTAATTAAAATAAATTCAAGTCGTCTTCTCTGTTACAATATAGGCTAATATATTCAGATTGGGTTGCAAACATCTTCGCTGAGTGAAAAATCGGAATTGTAAAATCATATTGATCTATCTTTATTTATTTATTTATTCATTCTTAACTCTACATTGATTACAAAAAAATACATAAAAGGTAAACATTCAAATTAAATACAATACTTTACATCTTTACTTTACAAATACTTTACATCCTTCTTTTGCTTGCTTCATGAGAATTCTGTTACATTACTGAAATTTAGGATGATGCAGAGCATAGAGATAATATCTGAAAGCAGTTGACCATATATAATATATTCATTTTCATTTTCTTATCATATCATATTATAATAGTGACACGGTCCGTATAAGAGTCGGTGTTACAAGATATAAGAAAAAAAATTAAATAACAATTAAATTTAATAAGAGCGATGAACTATGGAGTATGTTATTAAGATAAATAAAATTAAGTTCACAAAAAATTACAAGTATGAATAGAAATTTAAGTATGTCTCAACAATTTTCGATTTTATAAAATATACATCTTTGGTCCATAAGACATTTTTGAAGATTTTCATG